>CM053786.1:234605351-235205351 GCA_028749045.1 Cupressus sempervirens | reverse complement strand
TGATTCAATGAGATTTTGTCTTCCTTATAAAGACATTCGAAGACTTAGGGTTAGACATGGATCTAAGATCCATATTGAATCTCTGATTCCCACTCATTCCTTGCATTTTTATCATTGGTTGCATGCCTTCTCCATTTTTCTTATTGGCTACATGTCAATTGCATAGAAAATATAAATAATTTGATCTTATCACTTAAATCCTTCCAGATTCATCATACGTCGGCCATGAAAATGGTTTACATTTGAGTTTGTGAAGTTACAAACTCATATGCTAATTTTTAATTACTCGGCACTTACTAATTCTTGATGCTTGGCACCTTCTATAACTCAGCTCTTATATCATTCCTATCTTTCTCGGCATCGTTTATGACTCGACACCTGAATATTACTCGGCATCGTTTATGACTCGACACCTGAATATTGCTTGGCACTTGGATCATGCTTGACACTTGTAGTCACTTGGTACTTGATCTTCACTTGGCACCTGAAGGCTACTCGACACCTGAAGATCACTCGGCACCTGATGGCTTTCCTGACTCAACACAAGCTGTGGCTCGGCATACATAGTGTACTCGGCTTCAATGTAGAAACTGGTTAAGTGTGTTGGCACTCAAGTCTCAAAACCATTCTAGGACTAACAAAGAAAAACTTAGATATATGTTTGGAAAGTTAAATATGAAAGTTTAGTTGTTTTATATTCTTTGAACTGATCTTAGGTCCACTCAGTAAAGTTTAGTTTTTTAAAATTGTGGAAGTTATCTTGAGTTTAATGATGCATCAACACAAATATGGTAAATCATTAGTGATTATTATAAATTCTCATCATCACATATTTATGATATATTATTTCTATTAACTTCATCATCATTTCTTAGGAGTTCTACAACTCAACCACTATTTTTAGATGATTGATTATTCATGTTGGATCGAGTGACTTCATTTTCTCTTAAATCTAGTTTTATCAAGAAAATATATATAAGCATTGCTATTTCTAAAAATTAAAACAACTCATTGCTGTTATGAGTGTCAAAATATTCTCATTAATATCCTCCCTTAATCAACTTTCCTTTTGTAAGAGATTATGTTGATATCTATCATTGGAAGTAATGTAATGATGAAGTGCAAATATCAGCCTTGAGTGTGTTTGTACTTGCTTTTATATCTTCACTCACTTTCTACATTTTGTCTTTAATTTTATTGGTAAGATATAGAATATCACACAACTTATTAAACAATGTTAAAACATTTTGCACAATTGTTTCTAACTAGGTAACTTGGGTAGAAAAACCCACTTGATAGATAGCAATCTTTTTTTCAATCATTTCCAACACTTTATGTTCAAATTTCTTCTTATCTCTTTCCATCAACTTAGAATTGGTATCCACACTAGGTTCATTGATCTTTTCAATAGTTGTACCAATCTCTCCAAGATTGGACTCTTCTCATTCAATGTACTATTAGGCACAATTTCCATTAGTACTGTCTTCGACATCATCAAACATTATTTCTTGGCTTTTCTAGCACACAATTCACTTCATATAACCATGGCATCTGTATCCAAAGTGTTTGGACTGAAATCAAGTATAATTATCACTTTAGTGTGAAATAATTGATTTAGGAAAATTAGATAAATTTTTTGAAAGAAAGAGGCAATGAGACTTATGTGAATTACTAAGAATGGAAAAGTGGTAGATGGAATGGAGGAACAACTAGTTGGAGAGTGCATAATCAACCATGCTAGCCCACCACTATGAGGCCTGCAAGTGAAGTAGTGGGAACCTAGATAGGAATCAATGACATTGCAAATATTTTTTTTCTTACCAATTCTCACTATCTCTACATGCCATAAAAGCATGTCTCTTAGAAGTCATTTTTGTGAAACTTCTTGATCAATAAATGTTTGACAACTCCTCATCTTCAATCCCTCTCATTTAGAAATGAAAAGGATTCAACATTCCTTCTAAATATCTTCTATAATTGGTCAAACATCATTATCCCTCTTTTTTACTGCTCCAACAATAAAATTACATTGCTGATATATTCATAGCAATGTCATTCCATAATTGTTTATCGTTTAGAAATGTAAGGGATTCACCATTCCTTCTAAATATCTTCTAGAAGTGGTCAAACAACATTATCCCTCTTTGTTACTACTCCAATAGTAAAATCATGTTGTTGATATATTCATATCAATGCCATTCCATATTTGTTTATCATTTAGAAATGCAAAGGATTCAACATTCCTTTCAAATATCTTCTAGAATTAGTCAAACATCATTATCCCTCTTTGTTAATGCTCCAAGAGTAAAATTGTGTTGCTGATATATTCATAGAAATGCCATTCCATATTTGGTTATCATTTAGAAATTCAAAGGATTGAACATTCCTTATAAATATCTTCTAGAATTGGTCAAACATCATTACCCCTCTTTGTTACTACTCCAATAGTAAAATCATGTTGTTGATATATTCATAGCAATACCATTCCATATTTTTTTATCTTGATTACTTCCTCGTAGCATTCTAAAACCATTATTTTTATTTCTCTTTCTCTACTTGAATTTGCCTTATTCCTCATATTCATCTAATTCAATCTTGAGGAAACCATCCAATCTTTAATTAAAAGCAAATGACTTCTCAAGTCTACTTCACCTTCCTTCATTACTAAGGACTTGCAGAGATTCTCTTTGTCCCTTAGCATTATCTATTCTTTTCATGTTTCTCACTTCATTTCTTCATATTTTTCCATCTCCATTTCTTTTCAACAATGCTTTTTACACATTGCCCAACTCTTTTTCTACATTTGACAAATAGTTGTTTGCAATGTACTATAAGTTGGTTGTAATGGACTAATAATATCCAAATTTCAATACTATTTTCAATATAGTTTCTAGGAGTCTAAGATAGGTTGGGTATGACTCTAGGAAACAATTAGGAAAGAGTTATACATTCTAATAAAACCTTGTTGTTATTTAAATATTCAAATATTTAAACAAAAAATGGATAGTCTAGGAAATTGAGGGAAACTTTTAGTTTGTTATTGTTTAAGTCTTAACCTTCCAACTCAATGATGATAGTTGATTGAAATGGTTTTTTTGAAGAAGTTATATATTCTAATGTAGTCTATCTTATGGGGGATACTAGAGAAATGGTGTATAAGTTGGAAAACATTTGAATAATAAAGTTTTACATGTTTTCTGCAACTGTATTCATTTCTAGAATCTAAATTTGAATTAGTTAATTTATATATGAAGTGACAAAGCTTTGTTAACCAATCATTCTACTATTTGATGAATTTCTTTTGAGATTGAACTTATTGTTGCACTAAGTGTAGACCGGTGGCTTTATATTAACTGATTTGTTGCCACAATAGAGTTTTTAGGATAATGGGGAACATTCCATGAATATGAAAGCCTAATATTAATGGAATGAATTAATTTAACATGTATTATATATTTCTAACCATGCATATGCAGATCCAAGTAGGATTTAGGTGATCATAGTTCAAGAACAGTGAGGAAAGCATTGAAATTAGATGCTCATGTATAACAATGAACATTCTACCCAAATAAGGGACCTATTTTTTGATTGGGAACATTTGTAAAATGTTCATTTGATGGTGAATTGATCATAAATTTGGATCAAAAGTGTGGAGAACTAGAAGATTGAGAAAGCCCTATCTTACAAGCGTTTGAGGGCACACTTTTGGGTTTTCTCAGTTACAGAGCATTGGAAGTTAATTTCTTTTGGAATGAAGCAATTAAAGACATAAGAAGATGCCACCCTAGAGTTGGGGTTGATAGGAGGTCATTGGTTGATACTTCCTTTGAAAATCTGGTCATTTTTATGCATTGAAAAAAAAGGGTTAGTCATGGTTAGGTGTATTGATCCAAAACAAGCATATGAATTTTTTTGATATGTCATAGAACTCTGAAAAGGGTGTCTAGAAATTCTATCTTCTTGTCAAGTATTTTGCTGTAAAACAAAGTTGTTACCATCCTAAGTCTGTTGCAGGGTTATTGGACAACCTATTAGGCCTTTGAAACAATTTGAAAGAACATTGTATATTGGAAGCATGTGAATCAAAACATAGTCTTAGAATACCTTGAGTCTAAGTGGTTTGAGGCCTAGGAAACCAAATCCATCATTGTGTGTTAGGTTCTTTAAAAATTAAGATCTCATCCTTGCATAATTACCATTGAACATACCAGAGACAATAGCAATAATCTTTACATTGATTGCATTGTGGTAGGTGCAAATGTATAGATTGACATCATCTACACATATCTAAGTATTAGTCTGACATAGTTGTCATATTGATATTAATCATATAATATAAAAAATATCAATTGTGTATTAAATCTTTCATTCTTATATTGAGAAGTATCAATTATCATTATTTTAAGCATAAACTATAGCTAGAGACTTCATTGAAAGAAGTCTCTTGCAATTGAAGTTAATAATTTAATTGTCCGTTTTTCCTTAGTTGTAACAAAAAGGGACATTGCAAGTGGTATTAGATCTTAGATTCTTTCTATCCTCTAAAGTTGAAAGAACTTCAAACTAGTGCAAAATATCAAGAAAAATCTCCAAGGACAAGAAAAATATGTGTGGAGAAAGAGATCTTAAGAAAAAGGTGGATCAATTATTTGCAGAGTAAGATGTCACTTAACACAAGTTGGCACAATTATTAGATATGTTAACTCACACCATGGTAAATGCCTCTAGAAAAAGAAATAGAGGAAAAAATGGACAATATAAGCAACTAAAAAATGGGATTCTAAAGAGAAGGAAACCATATTAACTTCAAGGCCTCAAATCCCAGCATTAACTTCCTAAAATGAGCAATCAGAAGAAGAAGAACCAACATTGGGGGATTTATAATATCAATTCAAACAATATAGGATTGATATGAAATGTCCTTAAAAGAATGTGTGAACTAAGGATAAAACTTTTACCTTGTAATGGATATAAAGATGCATATTTAGAATTTAGAAGAAAGTTAGCAAACTAAGCATTACATATTTCCATGGGTCAAAAAAGACCACGACGAGGGCATGGGTGCAAAACTAAACACCTACATTCAAGTAAAGACAATGATAGAAGACGAGGCCATACAATATTGCAACACTCCATTTGGATGGCTTAGCCCATGTATGATTACATCCTATATAGAATTCACTAAAAGATTGATAGGAAATTTTGATAGAAAAGATATAGAATTACACATTAAAGTATTAACCCAAGTCAAGAAGAGTGGGTCAATAAAGGAATATCTCATGGAGTTCCAAAGAGTTTATGGTCTAGTTACAAACATACCTAAAAGCCATCTGAACATTCTTTTTTTTTATGGTTTGATGGACCTATTAAAAGGTTGCATCAAGCCACGAAATCCTAGCTCTTTGCAAGAAGCAAATTAGAAAGAAAAAGATGTGTACCCAAGCACCATCAAATTTTCCCTTTATCATAGTGGATCAAATTCTAAGAAAATTTAAAAATCATTTTCTTCACAAACCCCCTACCATTATTATTTGTGGAGAAATATGTCTAACACATGTTATGTCTGGCATTTTATCATTTATTTTGACCATCTATGAGTAGAAAAGCCTTGGTATGCATTATAAAAGATTATGTATTCAACATGAGTCGCTTCTTTTTTAGTTATTCATTTGAAATTTTTCACGCCTCACTTTTCATGTAGACTAAAGCTAAATGGATAAGGAATTGACATTTCAATGCTAAAGATTGACTTACAGACTTCTCTAGTCTGTATGAGCATTTCCATTTTTAGTGACACTACATATTATATTTGTTGTCAAATGACATTTAGGCTATTAACAAATTGGTTCTGCATTCCTTGTACAAGATAGATCTACTAAAAATTTGGAAAATCCTTATTGGAGATGGTATGCTTATCTAACAATAGGACATAGGGCTTGCCAATATCTTTTGTCTGAAATGGACTAGCTCTAGTACAATAACTCCATTGTATATTGAATGTTATTATGGAATTTCTTTGGTGATATTTGATTTGACCATTTAGACTAAAGAGAGAAAACTGAGTTGTTTTAAGAGGTCCAAGCTAGCAACATCTTACAACAATAACTTTAGCTCTAAGTGCACTATCATTCAATGAGTTGGGAAATGTTTTTTCAATATTCATTAAGATCCAATACTAGTTGTCTTGTATTTTTTCTAGTGTATGTAACTTGTAAGCTATCTCACGATGCAATTTGCACTTTTGAAATTTATTTTTTTGTGAGGCTGAAGATCAAATATTTATTTATATTCCCAAGTTTTGGTATTTATCATTGTCAATTTTCTATTAAAATTCCTACCATATGTTGTCTTGGGAACTCCTCCTTTTGGCATGGAACTATGTAGATTTCATTCTTCATATGCATGGGCAGATTAATGAAGTTCATTGTACTTATATTTTGCAAAATAATTTTGCTATTTTTTTAAATGTTATTAAAAAGTTCTATATAAATATCTTAATGGTGTGGTTCATTTTAATGAACATGGATTGTTACAAAAAATTAAGCTTCAAAACTATGTACCGGTTTCAATGGAGACCCTAGAAGAAACTATTATGCTAATGGTAACATTAAATTGTTCTTTTCGTTGGTTTAGAATGTAAGTCTCTGTGAATGTTTTGTGAATGAATTTGAAAATTTATTGCATGTGTGTTCTATATATGTAGAAAGCTATATATACTATTAGTGATTAAATATGTTGTTATTGATAAATGGTATCAACTTTATTGTAGATAGTGTGATAAGAACAGTAGAAAATTAATTTTTCACTCATTGTCATAGAATTTAAAGGCTAGTTATGTTTTCCTTATGTTTTCAATGCCCAAAATATTTTGAATATTTTGGAGTTTGATCATTATATAGTCACAAGATAGCTGGGGATGAGTTTTTTTTCTTAAATAGTACAAATAATTAGTTAAGTGCTGATATATTTTTATTTTCTTTTGATTGTTGTGTTACATTTGGTGTGTTGACAAGCTGGTTCTATTAAACCTACTAATACAATTGTGTCAATTCTAAGATGTTTGTAGAAATCTCCTTGACTACCATCCCAAGATTGGGGTGATCTTATTAGGTGTCTCATGCAATACAAGGATCAACTTTTTGCCAACTAGTTATCCCTTGTTCCTCACAAGAAGTCATTGCACACATCAAAAGTGGACGAAGAATGTGCATTTTTCATTTGTGCATATAGGTCACATTTCTCCTTTGTTGAAATTCCTTATTAAACTTTGTGAGATCTCAAGGTTAAAATTGCTTAAACATTCTTTGTAATGTTTCTTGTTGCTACATATGGTATACATGATAAGAATTTTCTCCCAGACTAGACTACAAAATTTTTTTAGTGGCCTTATGAACTTTTAGTAGGTAGTTAATTTTGGAACTCATATACAACAACACAGTGATTGATAGCAGATTAATAAGTTCTTTGAAAATAAAAATAACCTTCTAGAAGAGCCTTAATGTCTAACAAATATTACACTTCCATTATTGGAGATTCATTCACACTCTATAAAGAATTGTATCCAAAGCTCATTTTAGTTGTTTCCTTCACTGCCATCAACTTTTTCTAAAATGAGAAACATATTTCTTTAAAATACTAAATAGGAGTAATCATAGGCTTTTAAGCTCTTTATAGATGCTCCAAACAATTTTTCAAAGCATAATAACTATATTCTATTGGGTTTATGCTAACATCGTCTTATTCTTGTGAAATACTATTAGATGAGGTCTCACCATTACATCAACTTCAAAATTATTGAACAGACATGCTATGGAATTGAAACCACTACCAAGCCTCTTATAAAATTGTGTTGGTCTAAGAAGATGATCTAAGAGAGAGTCCATGGGTAGGAATTTATTGATGCTCCATAAAAGAAGTTGTACCTCGCATAGTATAATGATTCTCTTGCAACAATGGCTTTAAGGGATAAACTCTGGAAACCAAAAGTAAACCATAGAAGAGATATGTCAATTTCCTCGATAATTTCTTTTGAATGACTGATGTTTCTTCTATGACTTCATGAGAGGATACAATTGAATCCTATTCCCAAGTTCAAATGTCAAACTTTCTTGATTTTTGTCGATAATAAAAATTTTCAAAAGTTGATAGTCCTAATTTTCTTATATCATTAGGTCTTTTGGCTACTTTTTTATTGTAGTATTTAATAGGGCTTGGAGCCAATTTGAAATTAAATAACCAAAAATTATGTAAATTAAATAATATTATAAATGATTATGTAAAATGAGGATGTTCGAGCAACTGCTAAATGCTTTTATCTCATATTTTGTGCTCTTCACATGGAGAGAACCAACTGTATTGGTAATATGAACATTGAGTCTCAAAATCATGTAAGCTTCAAAATCTCATTGGTATAAGAGTTATATCTTAATGATTTGACTTTATTATAACATTCTTAATTCTACTTTATTATTCTTGTTTACACTCATGATGGGGTACACAACCCAAGAACAGAATGGACACAATAGAAAAGGGAAATTGTATTAACTGAAAAATAAGCTAGTGCATTCAGTACAGAGAAAATAAACTTCAAAACATGCCCTAAGGGCTTACAATAGCATAAATGTGGAGACAATTTCTCCTTTCAGTACCTCCTCTCAAACTCCACTCCAAACTACCTTTTACAATGCCAAAAATATCCTTAAATAGACCCCGGAGGGTTAAGGACTAGGAGTACATTCTATAAAGTGCTAGTAGGCATCCACCGACCAAATAGAAGGTTCTAGAAGTTGTGATAGAAGTCGACGCAAATCTAGAAGAATCTAGAAATGGTAACTGAACTTCAGGGAGGCATAACAGTTGATAAACCATTTACATTTCCGAAAAGCTCTTGAAGCGCTCCATAGCCCTATGGACCAGCTTCGCTCGTCCCCCATTTTTTGGCCCTTTTTGAGGTCATTTAATGCCCCTAACTTGACTTTGAAGCATTCTTAGGAGGTCTCCAAAACTCGAAAAACTGCAATAACTTTCAAACTGTGGGGCCTTTTGACTTGATTCTTTTTCTGGAATGCTCTAAATTAAAATTACATTCATCTAGCCAATTTACACCTCCTAGTTCACCAAAATGATGGCTCAATTACATACTCCTATTTTTTCAGGATTTACACAAACACTGATAGTGGAACTATGAGAGTTGGAACCTTTACTTGACCCAAATGGGTATCCAAAAATGAAAACACATGAAACAGAAACTAAGTCTAAGTATATTTTTTTTGGTGACATAGGATTACCCTTATACCTCTGGATGCTCCTGCATTAGACACCCAGGGTAGATTGAAAAGTGACCCTGTCACTTTATGAATGGTAGAGGAAATCCCAAATGGGAAACCTCAGCTGCTGAAATCCAAGTTGAGTCCTCGATCGGCCATCCTTTCCACTTCACCAAATACTCTTCATAGTGCTTATTTCTGGTACTCCTACCCACACGATAATCTAGAATGTCTTCTATCTCCTCCTTTTTAGAAGCAAGAATTGGACATGGCTCTAACACTAGCTCCTCATCTGCATCATCATCATGATACTCTGTTAAATCTGCAATGTTGAAAATGGGAGAAATGTGAATACCATCTGGCAGCTCCACCTCATATGCATTTCCTGAGTCATGTTTCTTCAAAATTTTGCAGGGGCCAAATTTCTTCATTTTCAGCTTGTTGTAAGTACTGGCTGGAAATATTTCTTTTCGTAAGTGCACCATGACTAGATCCCCTACTTGGAATTCCTTATGTCTTCTCCTTTGATCAGCCCTAGCTTTATGCTCTTGATTCATCTTGGTAATGTGTGATTGAACCTCCTCATGTAGATGCTTGATAAGTTCAACAAATTCCTCAGCTTCAACACTTGTCCTCTCCCCTTGTTCTATCTTCCTTAGCTTTGGTGTAGTCCTTGGGCTACTCCCATATACAATTTGGAATGGTTATTTTCTAGTACTCCTATTTACAGAGTTATTATAAGCAAACTCTGCCTATGGTAGAATCAAATCCCATCCCTTGGGCTTATCCCCAACTAAACATCTCAACAAATTGCCCAAACTTCTATTTACCACTTCTGTTTGGCCATCAGTTTGTGGGTGATGTGTGGAACTGAATTTCAAGTCTATTCTCAACTTTTTCCATAATGTCCTCTAGAAATACCCCACAAATTTAGTATCTCTGTCAGAAACTATAATCCTTGGAAGACCATGTAGTCTTACCACCTCTTTGAAAAACAAGTCTGCAATATGGACAAAATCATGAGTTTTGTGGCATGGAATGAAATGTGCCATTTTGGAGAACCTATCAACCACCACAAATACTAAGTCATTACCCCTTTGTGTCCTCAGAAATCCAAGAACAAAATCCATACTTATGTCCTCCCATGGCTTTGATGGAATAGGCAATGGCTGATATAGTCCAGTATTGTGGCTAAATCCCTTAGCAATTTGCCAAACTTGACAACTCTGTACAAACCTTCTCACATCTTGTGACATTTGAGGCCAAAAATAATGTTCTCTCAGAATGGAAATGGTCTTATCTCGAACAAAATGTCCTACCATCCCTCCACTATGTTTCTCCTTAATCATATTTTCCCTCATGGAACTCCTTGGAATGCACAATTGACTACCCTTGAACAACATGCCATCCTGAATCAAATAGTCTAACCACTTGGTTCTATCTACAGCAATAGGCTCTTTACAAGCTTTCCATGCTTCAGCAAAATCAAGATCCTCAAGGTACAAATTCTTGAGTTCATCAAACCCAACTACTTCAACCTCCACTACTGTAAGCAACAACTGTCTCCTACTTAGTGCATCTGTAACCCTATTAGATTTTCCACTTCTATGCTTCAACACAAATGTATAACTCTACAAGAACTCTACCCACTTCATATGCCTTTGATTCAATTTACCTTGGATATTTAGGTACTGCAATGCCTAATGATTAGTATACAAAACAAATTCCTTTGGAAATAAATAATGCCTCCATTTCTTTAAGGTTTGAACTATTGCATAGAACTCTTGATCATAAACAAAATACTTCTTTTTTGCATCATTCAATTTTTCACTAAAATATGCAATAGGCTTACCTTCTTGTCTTAATACAGCCCCAATAGCACTGCCACTAGCATTGTAATCCATTTGGAACACTTTCCTAAAATTTGGAAGTGCCAACATAGGTTGTTCTATTACCTTCTTCTTCAGCAATTCAAAACTTCTCACAGCTGTTGCAGTCCATTTGAACTCTTTTCTATCCCCTCTTATTGTATCAGTTAGGGGTGCACATATGCCACTGAAATTTTTAATAAACTTCCTGTAAAAACTAACTAGACCATGAAATGATCTTACCTCAGTAGCAAACCTCAGAGTAGGCCATTCCAAGATTGTTTTTACCTTCTTTGGATCCATTTTGAGACCTTCAGGTGATATAACAAACCCCAAATAGACTAACTCCCTTTTTGCAAAGATACACTTCTTCAGATTAATTAACAGGTTCTCTTCCCTTAGCCTTTCAAGGACACTAAAAATATGCAATAAATGTTCTTCCAAAGTCTTGTTGAAGATTAAAATATCATCCAAATAAACAATAACAAATTTTCCCAAGAACTTCTTAAGTACCTCATTCATGAGCCGCATGAAGGTGCTTGGGGCATTCATCAATCCAAAGGGCATGACTAACCACTCATAAAGACCCTCCTTGGTCTTGAAGGCTATTTTCCACTCATCTCTTTCTCAAATCTATATCTGATGATAGCCACTGTTGAGATCTATCTTTGTGAAGTACTAAGCTCCACTCAAGCAGTCCATAAGATCATCCATCCTTGGCAAAGGAAATTGGTACTTGATGGTTATCCTATTTATAGCTCGAGAATCTGTACACATCCTCCACTCTCCATCCTTCTTTGGTGCAAGTACTATAGGTACTGCACATGGACTTAGGCTCTCTCGAATCAAGCCCTTCCTCAACAACTCTTAAACTTGTCTATTTAGCTCCTCTATTTTAGTAGGAGTCATCCTGTGAGGAGCCTTGTTAGGAAAACTAGCTCCTAGAATCAGATCTATTTGATGACTAATTTGCCTTACTGGTGGCAATCCATCTGGAACATTATCAGAGATAATATCTCCAAATTCCCCTAGTAAATCTGAAACTTCAAGTGGTATTTCACTACTACCTTCTTTATCTTTCCTAGGAATTAAAGCATAGCACATATGTTGATGTTTCATGCCATCTAAAAACATCCTTCTATCAACAAGAAAAATCCTAGCATTGCAACATACATTTTCACCTTCTTTTTTCATGGGCTTCAATTTGTGGCAAACTCCATCCTTTGTTAGAGAGTATGTGTTTGTATGCCAATCATGTACTGCATATCTATCAAACTTCCATGGTCTACCCAACAATAGATGGCACATCCATCAAAATAACATCATAGAGAACTTCATCATGGTAACTCCCAATTTTGAATTTTACTAAACATTGTTCACTTACCAGGACCTTATGATCATCTTTTACCCAAGCAATCCGATAGGGCTGGGGATGTTTCTCCCTCTTGAGCTTCAGCTTAGAGACCATCTCTTCTGATACCAAGTTATCAGTGCTACCACCATCAATGATCACCTCACAACATTTATCCTCACACTTGCATCTGGTATGGAACAAACTCCTCCGTTGTCCTGGTTCAATCTCACCACTTAGTAGGACTCTTTCATTTACCAAGGTCTCTCCTCTTCTTGCATCCTTTGAATGTGATGATTGTGCATCCTCATCCACATGATCAACCCTAGCTTGGCCCTCAGCTCTCCTATCTGTCCTTCCTTGTCATTGAGGGCATTCAAAGGCATGATTACCTTCTTCATTGCAATGGAAACGGGTACCAAAGAAGCTACCTCTTCCTTGTCCATTTCCTCTACCTCTTCCTCTCTGATTTCAAAAGTCTTGATCATGGGAGCGGTTGAAACCCTCATTCCGCTGGTTCCTGCTAGTACCCACATCTTCATTTTTCTTCTGGGTTTCATTGCGGCCTCCAGATGACCTACCGCTTCCCCTTCCTCCTTGATCATGCCCTCTTTGTCTTCCTTCAAACCTTTTATTCAGCTTCTCTTCAACTCTTAGGGAAAACTGGTATGCCTCTTCAACACTGGTCATTCTTATTAGACTTAATTCCTCTTGGTTGCTAGGTCGCAACCCACTGATATAACAAGCAACCTTCTCCTTATTTGCTTCTGCATGCCCCACTCTAATCAAGAGTCAGTAAAATTCCTCTGTATATTCTTGGACTAATCTTCCTGCTTGCTTTAACTCATGCATCTTCTTAAACAAACCAAGCTCATAGTCCACAGGAATGAACTGCTTCTTCAATTTGTCCACCATGCGATCCCATCTTGTGATATTCTCCTTTCCTCTTCTATTTCTTTCCAATTGGACCTCTTGCCACCAAATTTTGGCATGGCCTTTCATTTTGTCCTTTGAAAACTTAACCCTATCCGAGTCCCTGATATCCTTATACTCAAAGTATTCTTCCAGTTCATTAATCCAATCGATCAACTCATCTGGTTTCAAATTTCCTGAAATACACCCACTTCAATTGTAGGTCTTTTCCCAAACTTAGTAATGGCCCTAAAAAGACTTTCTTCTACATGATTCAGAACTTCCTCGTTAGATTCCCCTTTTGGTCCAATTTCATCTTCTTCGTTGTCATCTTCACTTTCATCACCTGCAGCCACAGTTGCTCCTCTATGGAGCTCCTCCTACAATGCTTGTACCTACCTTTGGAGGGCTCTAACCTCATTAGGATTAATAGCTCTAGCCCTTCCACCACACTCTCTTTGTGGAGGCATCTTCTTAACTCAAACCCACAACCACACAGTTCTAGTGCAAACTGCCTCATAGTCATTGCTCTATCTACACACTTAGGAAAACCAGCTCTGATACCACTTGATGGGGTACACAACCCAAGAACAGAATGGACACAATAGAAAAGGGAAATTGTACTAACTGAAAAATAAGCTATTACATTCAGTACAGAGAAAATAAACTTCAAAACATGCCCTAAGGGCTTACAATAGCATAAATGTGGAGATAATTTCTCCTTTCAGTACCTGCTCTCAAACTCCACTCTAAATTGCCTTTTACAATGCTAGAAATCTCCTTAAATAGACCCCAGAGGGTTAAGGACTAGGAGTACATTCTAGAAAGTGCTAGTAGGAATCCACCAACCAAATAGAAGGTTCTAGAAGCTGCGTTAGAAGTTGATGCAAATCTAGAAGAATCTAGAAACGGTAACCGAACTTCTGGGAGGCATAACTTTTGAACCATAGCTTCGATTGATGAACCGTTTACATTTTCAAAAAGCTTTCAAAGTGCTCTATAGCCCTATGGACCAGCTTTTCTCATCCCCCATTTTTCAGCCTTTTTTGAGGTCATTTAATGCCCCTAACCTGACTTTGAAGCATTCTTAGGAGGTCTCCAAAACCTGAAAAACTATAATAACTTTCAAACCGTGGGGCCTTTTGACCTGATTCTTTTTTTGGAATGCTCTAAATTACAATTACATTCATCTAGCCAATTTACACCTCCTAGTTCACCAAAATGATGGCTCAATTACATACTCCTATTTTTTTGGGATTTACACAAACACTGATAGTGGAACTGTGAGAGTTGGAACCTTTACTTGACCCAAATGGGTATCCAAAAATGGAAACACATGAAATAGAAACTAAGTCTAAGTATTTTTTTTTGGGTGACATACGATTGCCCTTATACCTCTAGATGCTCCTGCATGAACTCATGTCTTTCTAGCACACTTTCATGAATCTTATTTGTTGCTAAATTGTTGCAAGTTTTAACAAAAATGCTGTTAGATATTCCCAATCTTTTATTTTTTTCTACATACGCATTTCTTGTTTTGTTTTGGGAAGAGATATATGATCAGGTATGCAATCAAATTATGTTTTTATTGAAGTACTTATGTATATTTAGTGTCCTATCGAAACTTAAATACTGAATGGAATGACACTGTAATTGGATCTTCTATTGCAGGCAAGAAAATTTTCTACTAATATGCTTTGGGTTGCCTATGCAATAGTTAATGGTATTGTCTATTTTGTAAAGGTATGTACTTAATTTCAATTTTTCCTATTCAAGGGGCACTCTTACAATGTATAAAAAAAGTTTGAACAATATGATGACTATTTAGAAAATTATTTATCAGAATGTTTATTTCTTGCTTATGACATTTGATGCATCTTCTTTTTGTCATTAGGTTTGCATTCTGATATATATAGGGATTAATGATAACAACATTTCTAAGGCAAGTGGAAAGCTTTCTTTGCATGTTCATTTTTTTACTTTGTAATCAAATGTTCAGCATTCTATTACATTAAAAGAAAGTGATAATTATTCATGATACATGATAAATTCTATCTCTATTATTGTCAAAAGTATCAAATTGTATTTGAAATCACTACAGAGAATCTTATATTATAGGAGGGTTTTTTCTAACTTAGATACACATGATGCATGTAGTTGTGTCATTGTTTGTTGCAATTAATTTCTTGATTTATGGAGGAAGGTAATGCAATATAGTAGCATCTATCTGCATTTACTTTTTCCTATTTAAACTTGTGGCTTGAATAACATGATTTAGCATTACTATATTTCCTTTTTCATTTTAAGCATCAATGGTATTGTTGTAGGCTCTTTTTTATGCTAAGGCATTTCCCATTGGAATCAAAAGGGCACAGAAAGAAGTTGCATGAGGTTTGCAATTTCTCTTTTAATCAACTCCATGATATTTGAGATACTGTAGATAATATTTTTGTGTTTTAATAGAAACAAAAGAAATGAAACAAAATATGCTATTTGAGTTGGCTTGTATACTTTGTCTTTAGAATCTACAAAATTCTACAACAAATTCCACATTTTAGTGTCCAATGTTCAATTTCTTAACTATGTTATATGCATTTCCTTGATCACACTTGTTTATATATTTCATTTTTGGTTAAATGCTAGAGACTTGAGTTATCTATATTTTACTATGAGAAAAATCAACATATTTTAATTTTGGTATAAACTGTTAGTATTTCCATGTCTCATAGTAAAATTACTTGTCTTGTCATTTTTCTTGACCTTTTTATCTCAAGATGAATGTGAATGGCTTACTAATATTCTATCAATTCCTATTTGGGCATGCTCATAAGCTCGCTATATTGATGAATATATTTTTGGGTTGGCATTTACCACCCTTATAAAATGTTGGGCTAAACCATTCTATTATGGTTGTCCAAACACCTTCAGAAAGGCTCTAGTAAGTATACTTTTTCCTTTCTCCTAAGATTGTGCAGGTTGACCCTCTCAGCCATGGGCATCCTTCTTGAGAATGGTATTTCATTGACTTCATTTGGAATTTGATACTGCATTCATCCTTTTCTCATTCTTGGAAATGGCTCCCTCACCACTCATGATAAGCAGCACAACTACTAGACGATAGCTTGCCCTTCAGATCACTTTCTAGGCAACCACAATGATAACTGCTATCAAACCATTCCACAAATTGTGCTAATGAAGTTGTATAGAGATGACTTTAGGGATCCCTTGTATAGTAATTGAGATTCTTCATGGCCCTCCAATAGAAAGGATGCTAATGCCAATATTCAAAATCTAAAAAATGTGTCTTTCTTGAACACCAATACTGATTCTATTGGAGTGTCGATGGGAGCTTTCATTATCAAATCTCCCATTAGCCATGATAGGTTCATAAAAAATTGCTAGAGCACCAAGTAGCCACCTAATTCTAGATGAGGGCTCACCATTAGATCAACTTCAAAATTGTTGAATAAATGCACTATACAATGGTAACCACTACCAAGCCTCTTCTAAAATTGCACTGGTCCAAAAAGATGATCTAAGAGAGAGTCCACAAGTAGGCATTTTTTGGGGGATTCGCCTGCACTATTTTTTTTAAGCCTGATATATTGGTCAAAATTTCCACCAATTCTTGAAAGTTTTTTACCAAACATTGGTGGAAATTTCAACCAATTCTTGAAAGTTTTCTACCAAGAATTGGTCAAAATTTTGACCAAGTCTTGAAAGTTTTCCACCAAGAAATGGTCTAAATTTTGACCAATATTTGGTCAAAATTTCAACAAAAAATGGAAAATTAGAGTTAGCAGAGACAAAATATTTTTGACAAATGTATTCGTCAAAATTTTGACCAAGATGCAAGTTGTTCAGAATTTTGATGAGAAAAATGACCACAAATTTCTTGGTCAAAATTTTTATAAACCTAGGTCAAAATTTCAACCAAAATTTAGAAAAAATTGAGTTCAAATTTACTAGTGGACACACACAAATAGAAAAATAAAGACCAAGATGAAAACTGAACAAAGAGTATTAGATCTGTCAAAGCAATGAAAATTAAGAAAACCTAAAGGGTACATAAAATACCAAAATATATTTCTCAAAAACTAGTGGAGATGTCCTCTACTTTTTTCATGAGGACAATAGCATAAATAAATTTCATGTGAGGAAGTACAACACGCCATGTGAGAAATTTCCTTTTGCACAAGAAAATGCACCAAATGGTGTGCAAAAGTACTTGTCCCAACAGCCAAAACACCGAAAACTAGTGTGGGGTTTCACGCAAGGAAGTACCAAGAGCTACACAAGAAAACCTAGCATAGCATGCAAACTTTTGCACTTTTGCATGAGAAAATATAATTTTGTGTGAGGATTCAAAATAGAAAGCCAGAAAACATAAATGTAAAAGGCTAAGAAATGAAGTTCCTCAACATCAATGAGTACCAAATCTACAAATTGCGGCATAGACACTCGAACACTAAATTGCAAGATGGAAAATACAACCACCATCTAAAGAAAGTAGTAAAAGAATGTACTAAAATTAATATTGTAGTCAATTAAAACAACCAAACTAAGTGTGTGGTTCCTCCCAACCATAATAACATCATGAAACCTTTAAGTTCTTAGCCATCCCTCATGTGTAACAGCCCAAAATACCAACTAGATAGTTTGAGCTATCTTATAAGGACGTCACTACTAAAGAGTGCTAACTTCATAAGAACAAGAAATCTAACATGCCAAACCAAAAGTAATAGATACTCCAACTAGGTAGATAACATCATCTAATCATATGATAAACATCAAAATAAGGGAATGCGTTAATAAACTAACACCATGTAAACATGATATCTAAGCATTCTAATGAAAGTAGAAATCACAAGAAAACACACTCCAGAACCCGAAGTACCAAGTGAACATATCCAACAATGATCACACTAGGACAACAGACTATCTCTGTTCACTAGTCCCCAATAGTGGTATAGGTAGCTATGCCTCCCAACCACATGAAACATGTAGGTCTACTCTTACCGTGCAGACGGAGATAATGATCCAACCAAAAAGACACATAAATAAAATGTCCATGGCTAACACTCATCTAAAATAGTAATGATGACTGAAACCAAGATCAGGAGACAATGCAAGTACTATAGGTCCTAGTGAAATACTCAATGGGATACTATGTAGGGGTTGAAACCATGGAGAATCACTTGGCATCAAAAAGTCCAAGCTATTATTGGCAACTACACTCCCCAACATAAGGCATACACTCTAGTAGCAACACTTCCCAATGGAAGATGCACACTCCCAAATTTTTAATTATCTTCAATTTATTACCACCCAATACTTTTATTTAGTTATCACTTATATAAAATGTCTTCTACCAACCCATGGGAAATAGTCACCAAGCTATGAGATAGAAGCCCCTCCATGTGCTAGCCTACCCTACCCATGTTCATCCAATGATAAGTGCCTATAGGCATGTGTATTCCCAACCTAACCCAAAATGATTATAACTCCACCAAAGTACAAATGGGAGATCAAGCCTTGCAAGTCACCTGATAATATATGCATATGTAATTGTGTGTAGAACACCACCATCACAAAAATCATAACATAAGGACTAGATGAGAACACAAGCAAAATATCACTCAATCAAAAACAAGCGCAAGAGGATAGATGTGGTATGCATCCCAATACAACATAAAAGTACAATAATGGTCTGACTGACATCCAACTAGATGATCTAGGTCCACAACCAGTATCATGCCAAGAAATCCTAAGAAAATAGGATGATATGCAAAACAAGGTAAAAACCCCAAAACTAAAAAAAACTTCAAAATAAAAACCCATTTGGTCTTAGGTCACAAAATCCTCAAAAATCTAATGAAATTTGGGTTTAGACATCATACACAAAAATGGCCAACATAATAGTATGAAACTTAAAACCCTCATCCCAAAAACTTGGAAAATATTCACACCTGACCAATTGGGTAGAACTAGCAAATAGAAACAAAGGGGAACACAAGTTCTCAGCCTCCAAATAAATAGCTACCAAAAAAAAAACTAGAAATAGAGCTAAAACATGAAAATTCTCCTACTTGATAGCCAAAAGGGATAAAATGGAAAATAGCCAGGTAAAATAGATAATCCACATATACAACCAAAAATGATGACAAGGAAAGGTCTCCCTAAGCTAGATCCAACAAGATTTTCTGCACAAAGATCCCATGACCATAGCTCTTACATCAAATAGAAACACAATCCTTTAGGAAAGGATTTCATAAAAAGGCTCTGAACTTTCCAAATTGCAAAAGTGAGAAATGAGGAATTAAATTCCTCTTTCAATACTTATTCACTTTTCAAGTTAATAATAAATTAGGGTAAATAGCTAGTTAGACTAGCTAGACTCCAAATCAACCCAAAAAAAAAAAGGTTATTTCTAATAATAGGAATTCATCTATGGAAAAGCTACCTAAAATTAAAAATCAATTAAATAAAGCCTGAAAACCTTGAAACCAAAATCATAGAAGGCCTTAACAACTTCACAATAATGTGAAACTCTAATTCATAGACACGATCATTTGTCTAATCACATAATGCAAATGAGTCTGGATTTAGCAAATCACTCGAGGGTTTAATTTAAACATTTAAATAAGATACGTCGACCATATAGGGACAACATTGGTAAAATATGAATAGCTAAATTGCTAACTCCATGTGCTACTAGCAAGGATATATATCTTACACACTAAAATACATGATCAAGTGCAATTGTATATAATATCACAGTCAAAGAAAAAATGCATTAAATACTTAATTTAACCCTTTATTTAATTATACTGTAATAATCCATTCACATCACTCACATTTACATAAAACATAATGAAATAAGAATGAAGTAAATCACCATAGCATAAAACCACATATAACAAAATCAAAGATATGTCAAAAATACTAGATAACCAAATATCATCATTACACATACTATCATCTCAAAATGACATCAACCTAAAAATATGACCAACTGAATAGCATAGAAAAATAGCATTTATTATACTAAAATCAACATATAACATCTAACCCTTAGGTCATCTCAAAAGTAACATAAGAGTATCAAGTATCTCTCGAATCAAAATAAATAAGGTACAAAATACAAACATGACATATACTACATAGAGGACAAAATTAAATCTAGTCCTCTCCTAAAGGCTCACTCATGGGAGTATCTCTAATCTTCTCTCCCACAATATCAGTTTTGACTAAAATAAAATCAAACTTTGAGAGATTGAAGACATTAGTTCTGTTGGTCTAATTGATTGCAATATAGAGAAATTTTGAAATTTTAGTGAAAAATCATTTAAGGCATTGTATCATATAGATTAGGGTTTTGTTCCTTGTATTTTTCAAATTCTTAGGTTGCCCTAGTTCATGTCTTGGATTCTATGTTGTTGGAATTCTATCAAATTCTCAAGGTTTGCCATCAGAGAAATCAATAGAAAAACCCTAAGTGTGTAAAAACCCTAATGCCTTATTATTTTTTTACTCTAGTTTTGAAAAACCCTCTAGAATAATATTACAAAAATGACTTTAAGGCATATTATTTTTACCCTAAGGTTGGGCTTACACAAGCATAGCTTCATTAAAATTCTTGTTTAAACTTTTATTGGTCATGCTTTACTTGCAATTTGCTAGATTATATCTTGTTCAAATCAATAGGCATCGCATTACCACAATATTGAGATGCATGGTTTTTAAATAATGCAGGCATATGCTTTGATGACATGTAGCCCTTGCTTGTTTTAAAATCTCAATGCACCACAAAGATTGTGATTTCTCAAAAAAATTCAGTACCTTTCATGCACATTCTAGAGTTCTTGCAATGTCATTGGTTGATCTATTAATAGAGGTATCACTTTATGACTAAGATTCATCAACCATTGATCTCGTTTAAATCAAGGGTTAGCACTTTCCTGTAACTAGAAGATGCTCAAGAATTAAATAATGTGGGGAAGTGCAAATAGGACACGTAACACTATCTGACAACATGGGCCCACCATTTTCAAGGATAATGTTGAGATGTCTTCCATGGTAGTTGTCAGATGAGTTGGACTAGAGGGTAGTATTTTATTTTTTATTTTTGGCTAATGTGGTATTTTTAAGACACTTGATTCTATGACCATTGAAATATGTGAGATCAAGGGCTAGCGCAAGCCTGCATTAACAAACTGCTCAAAAAATAAGGAATATAGTTATGCGCCTTTATGTCATGTGTCATAGTGAGGCCAAGATTAGGAGAAGGAGCTAAGTCATGCGATGTTGTATGCCACATGTACTTAGCTAGAAGTACTTATGCTATGGGCATGAAAATTCCAGCAATTAATATAGTTATCAGATTGGTCAAAGCATGATGGTTGAGAGGAGTTATTTCATTGGTCTAAGTGGATGATGTGACCATAAAGTGCAAAGTTTTTCACACTGTTGATTTTTTTCAAGATAAACAAAGGGCACTTGCCCCCATTAAGAACTTGAATGAAGTTTTAAAAAAGTGGGTATGCACCATGTTGACACATGTCCATGGTGTTCTCACTATCCCCATCTCAAAAGGTTTATAGGATTTGAGCAGTGCCACCATTGATATTTCTAAGATCAACAACTATTGCAAGCCTACAATCTAAAGATGCTCATTCAATAAGGAAAGTGGGAATGTGTCAGCTTGACACATGCAAAGGATGATGTCAAGTACTCATTCACACAGAAGATGATATGGGACCCACTTGGATGGAGGTTGTGAGGAGGCACGGACTCACATAAGGACTTCCTATTGATCAATATATTTGATTGGGCCTTATTTAATTATAAAATTGTGTGATCGTTGATCTTGTCTTGATCAACAGATAACACTTACCCACAATTTCAAGATACAAGAAATTTAAAGAATGTAGGCAAGTGGTAATATGACACATGGCCACATTGTTAAAGCCATAAAGCATGTTTCTTTTTGAATTAAAGCCATCTAATTTGGTGAAATCTATGGATAAGATTTAAATCTGGGTGCAATTTGGAGGTAATGGTTATTGAGAGTTAATATAGTGCAAAGCTCATTCGTGTGATTTCAATGCCTAAATAAAATTCATGATTTCACCCTTAATGAACCACCAAAGTGTAGAAAGAATACCAGAGCATACAAAAATTTTAGAGCCAAGGCATAGAAATTTTATCTAGTGATCCAGTGAGTTGCAAAAAACATCATAATGAGCAAAAATGGAAATTTTGGCGGGTAAGTACTCTGTGACTCATTGAAGTCAAGTGTCTATTGTTATACAATTTCTAGGATTTATTCAAAATGCCTCCCCGAAAAGAATTCATAAGACAAATGAATTATTTGAAATGTTCTATACACAATGATTTTCATGAATAATTACCTTTATCTATACATGAAATAACTAAGGGGAGGGAGCTAATTGCAAAAGACTCTAGGGAAATTCTAGCAGAGGGTTTCTATGACAAGGCAAATTGGGTGACAGATGCCCAAGTCTCTATGGAAGGCCTAGAATTATTTAGAAAATGGTTCTTAGAAAGAAATTTAGATACCCCCATGAGCAATATCTAGGAATTCGACATTGGAAAGTTAACAGTCCCTACAGTTTTCTTTGATAGTGATATATTGGTTGACTTGGCTAAAAAATAAGACCCTATTAAAAATTGTGTTAAGAATGTTAGGAATAAGGTGTTCAACCTTGTATAACTCCTATTCTTATTATTATTATTGTTTTGTAAAATTTATTTTTGCAAATAATATGTAAATGTGAGTGTACATGTCTAGTTGACATGTTGATCACTTACATGTGTCGGCATCTTGAAGTGTGTTAAGGAGATCATGGCTGAAATGCTTATGATAGATTCCTATGACGCGTAAGAGCTATTTAAGGAATGAGCTATGATAGGTGTAAGAGAATCTTATGGCATGAGGCCTATTTTGGTGCCCAAGAATGAGTGGCTAGTGTGTGTAAGAAAATATGACAAAAACAGGTTGGTATGACGGATTCCTTTACACTTCTCTTGTGATTGCTATTTTTGGCAGATTCTATGACAAGTTGTCATTGTCTATTCAAGGGATGGATGCCCTTTTCTTGCTATTGGATGTACATGTGGAATTGTGCATGTTTCTTGGTGGTTGAGCCATGAAAAATGCCCAACTCCTTTGTGGGCATGTTGTTGGGTCTCAAGATGTTCATAAAATGGGTATTGCATGTTGTAATGCAATAGAGTGATAGATGAAAGTTTGCAAGTACTGAGGTGCTACTAGAGTCTTCTATTGTTGATGTTGAACTTCCATTTCAAGTGTATTGTAATCTTGTGTTGAATATAATACATTGTGTAGGTTCTGGAGGGGTGGGGTTGTTTTACTGAAAGGTTTTTCTCCACTGGCAAATCTTTTTGTTACGTGTTATTTCTCTATCTATTTTCTGTATGTATGGTTGGCTACAATATTGTTGTTTACATGATATTGAATTTATAAGTGTAGAAGACTTTTAAAAGGATTTGCACCATACTTTCCTTATGAGATTAGTGTAGGAAGTTGTTTCCATACCTGAGTTTCCTTACAAGTGGTATCAGAGCTTGATCAACTTTTGATCCTAGTTGTTGGGTAGGGTTTTTTGAGCTAATCTCAAGTTGAGTGGGAATCTTGTGCAGAGCATCCTAAATCTTATTTGTAGATTAAGATGGTGAGTTCATCATATGGAAGAATGGAGGTGGAGAAATTTAATGTCACTAATTTTGAGTTGTGGAAACTCAAGATGGAAGACATGTTGGAAGATTGTGACCTATGGGAAGTGACTACAAGTGCTACAAGACTAGCAACTATAACTCAAGCAGATTGGGATATCAAAGATCATAAAGCTAAGGGTCTCATAAGACTCTATTTAACCGATGCGGTCCTTCTAAATGTTCTAGATGAGAAAATTGCATATAGTTTGTGGGAGAGACTTGGGGCCATGTATCAAGCCAAATCTCTGGTGAACAAGTTGTTCCTGAGGAAGAAGTTGTATTCTCTGTGAATGGAGGAAGGTGGATCCTTAATGGATCATTTAAATGCATTTAATTTTCTGGCTACACAGTTGACATCTGCTAGTGTTAAGTTAGAGGAGGAGGATCTTTGCTACACACTTTTGTTTTCTTTACCAGATTCATGGAACCATCTTGTGATGGTTCTCAAAATCACATTAGTCACCTTCAAAATGGATGATGTGGTATCTTTGCTGCTATCAGAGGAGATGCGGAGAAAGGCTTTCGTTTCAAAAAAAGAAGCCCTTGCTATTCGTGGGAGATCCATGGAAAGAGGAAAGAAAAATGAAAATAAGTATGACAATAAGGGTAGATCCAAATCCCATGGGAAGTCAAAGACTTCCAATAAGTCCAAGGCAAAATGTTGGAACTGTGAAAAGACTAGGCACTTTTGTAAAGACTGTAAAGAGACTAAGAAGAAGAAGAAAGCCTCAGATTATGATTCTAAAAAATTTCAAAAAGATGGCAATGCATTCATCATAGCTTTGGCAGCCCATGCATCTAATGATGTGTGGTTGGTTGACTCGATTGCATCTTTTCACATGATGTCTCATCGAAACTAGTTCTCAAGATATGAAGAGTTCAATGGTGGAAAGGTGTACTTGGGTGATGATTCTCACCTAAAGATAGTTGGATGTGGAAGGGTCACTATCAAATTTCCTAATGGATGAGTAAAGGGAATCAATGGAGTTATGCACATTCCAGGTTTGGCACGAAACCTATTATCTGTAAGTATGCTAAATGATGTAGGTGTGCAAGTTGTTTTTTTGAAAGAAGGATGTAAGATGATTAGAGGATCGATGGTGCTTGCTAAGGGTACTAGGAGAGGTACTTTCTTTCAGCTAGATGCATGTATTCCTCTATGTAATAGTTCTTCATCCTCACCATCTGAATGAGCAGTGAAGAATTTTGTGGTTATTGGTTCCGATGGCAATGCAAACACTTTGGAAAGAAAGCTTCCTGTAGAAAAGACAATGTTGTGGCATATGAGACTTGGCCACATTGGTGAGAAGGGTCTCAGAAACCTGAAAAAGAAAAATCTCATTGAGGGGTTAAATGATCACAATCTCAATTTTGACTTCTATGAAGACCGTGTAAATGGTAAAGAAAATTGTGTTCAGTTTTACTCTAGTTCTCACAAATCTTCTGATGTTTTGGATCTTATTCATTTTGATGTATTTGGTCCTGTAAAAGTTCCTTTGATCTCCAAGTCTATATTTTTTGTATCTTTCATAGATGATTACAGTAGAAGGACATGGATTTATTTCCTTAAAAGTAAGACACAAGTCTTTAGTCAATTCAAGGAATTTAATGCCCTTGTAGAGAATTAGATTAGTAAGAAGATTAAGTGTGTGAGAACTAACAATGGTGGTGAATTTTTCTTAGTAGAGTTTGAACAGTTTTGTAAAGAACAAGGTATCAAGAGGCATAAGAAAACTCCTTATACCCCAGAGAAAAATGGAGTTGCAGAGAGAATGAACAGGACACTAATGGAGAAGGCTAGGAGTATGCTTAGTGGAGCTGATTTAGAACAAAGGTTTTGGGCTGAAGCTGTGGCCACTGCTTGCTATCTGGTTAATAGATCTCCTACATCAGCTCTTGTTGGTAAGATACCCATGGAGGTGTGGTCTGGTAAGAAGCCTTCAATTAGACATCTTTGTGTTTTTGGTTGTGAAGCTTATGCATATGTTCCAAAGGAGAAAAGATCTAAGTTGGAAAAAAAAGCTGTTAAATGTATTTTCATCGGGTATAGTGCTGGTGTGAAAGGATACAAGCTTTGGGATCTTGTGACTAGTAAGGTGTTGTATAGAAAAAATTTTAATTTTAGAGAGCTAACATCTTCTCCTATTGTGCTACAACCAGATGAAAAAGAAAAGAAAAAAGATGTTGTTCAGTTGCCTCCTACCCCTGAGAAGACTGAGAAGAGAGACCATGTTGGGTCTAATGATGAGGAGAGCTCTAGCAGCTCTGAAAGTTTAGAAGAAGAGGAAGAACAACCTCAACCTTAGCCCTTGAGGAGATCCATGAGAGAAAGAAAGCAACCAGAAAGGTTTGGTTATTCTATGTTAGATTCTAATTGTGCTTTTGCTTTGATTACTAACACTAATGAGCCTAAATCTATGAAAGAGGCTTTGGGCATGGAAGATGCAGGTTCCTAGATTGAGGCTATGGATGATGAGATGGCTTCATTAGAGAAAATCAAAACATGGGACCTTGTACCTTTTCCTAAAGGGAGAAAACCTGTTGGCTGTAAATGGGTGTTCAAGAAGAAATTTTGTGTAGATGGCAGTGTTGAAAGGTAGAAAGATAGATTGGTTGCAAAGGGGCATTCACAGGTAGAGGGCATAGATTATGGTGAAATATTCTCTCTTGTTGTAAAGTTGACATCCATTAGATTTCTGTTATCTCTTGCTGCATCATATGATTTAGAGATAGAATAGATGGATGTAAAGACAACTTTCCTTCATGGTGATTTGGAGGAAAAGATTTATATGTCATAGCCTGAGCACTACATTGTTAAAGGTAAAGAATCCTTTGTTTGCAGATTGAAGAAATCTCTATATGGTTTGAAGCAATCTCCTAGGATGTGGTACCTTAAGTTTGATGCCTTTGTGTTGTCAATTGGATTTGTAAGATCAAAATTAGATCATTGTGTTTATTTCAGAGTTGAAAATGATCGCCTTCTTATTGTTGCATTATATGTTAATGATATGTTGTTGTTTGGGAAGGGTAAGGGTATGATTTATGATTTTAAATCTCAGTTATCAACACAGTTTGAGATGAAAGATCTTGGGGCAGCTAGGTACATCTTGGGTATGGAAATTAGTAGAGACAGGTCTAACAGAAAACTTTGGTTGAGTTAGAGTAAGTATGTGAAGTCTTTGTTGGACAGGTTCAGCATGGAAGATTGTAGACCACGATGTGTTCCTATTTCTATGGGAACAAAGTTATCTATAGATGATTGTCCAAAATCTCTGAGTGAGGTGGAGGACATGAGTAGAGTACCTTATGCTAGTGTAGTTAGCAGTCTTATGTATGCTATGGTCTATACTAGACCAGACATTGCCCAAGTAGTGGCAGTCCTAAGTCGGTTTATGGCTAATCCTGGACGGATACATTGGGATGCAGTTAAGCGAGTATTTAGATATTTGAGGGGTACATCAGATTACTCCATATGTTATCATGGTAACTCTTTTGGATTCTTGCATTTAGTTTGTATTCATGGGTTTGTGGATTCAGATTAGGTAGGTGATATTGATCACAGGAGATCCACCAGTGGTTATGTGTTCACTATGTTTGGTGGTGCCATCAGTTGGATGAGTAAGTGACAACCTATGGTTTCTTTGTCCACTACAAAAGTTGAGTACATGGCTGCTACTCATGCTTGTAAGGAAGCCATTTGGCTTAAGAGATTGTGTTCTGATGTTGGTGTTGATGAAGAATAGATTACTATTTGGTGTGACAGTCAAAATGCTATTTTCCTTGCGAAGAATCCAACTTTCCATGCCAAAATGAAGCACATTGATGTGTAGTTTCACTTTGTGAGAGATATGGTGGAAGATGGAAAGGTAAATTTGGAGAAGGTAGATACTATGAAGAATGTTGCAAATGCATTAATGAAACCAGTGGGCATTGAGAAGTTAAGATGGTGTTTAGAGTCTATGGGCCTTTCAGCCTATAGCAGTTAGTTCCTGTTATGTTCTTGATTGCTCTTACAAGGTGTTCGACAAGTGGGAGAATGTTAGAAATAAGGTGTCTCAACCTTGTATAATTTCTATTCTTATTATTATTGTTTTCTAAAATGTATTTTCTCAAATAATATGTAAATTTGAGTGTACATGTCTAGTTAGCATGTTGATCACTTACATGTGTCAGCATCTTGAATTGTGTGAAGGAGATCATGGCTGAAATGGTTATGACGGATTCCTATGATGCGTAAGAGCTATTTAAGGAATGAGTTATGATAGGTATAAGAGCATCTTATGACATGAGGCCTATTTGGGTGCCCAAGAATGAGTGGTTGGTGTGTGTAAGAGAATATGCCAAAAATAGGTTGGTATGACAGATTCCCTTACACTTCTCTTGTGACTGCTATTTTTGGTAGATTCTATGACAAGCTGTCATTGTCTATTCAAGGGATGGATGCCCTTTTCTTGGTATTGGATGTACATGTGGCATTGTGCATGTTTCTTGGTGGTTGAGCCATGAAAAATGCCCAACTCCTTTGTGGGCATGTTGTTGGGTCTCAAGATGTTCATAAAATGGGTATTGCATGTTGTAATGCAATAGAGTGATAGATGAAAGTTTGCAGGTACTGAGGTGCTGTTGGAGTCTTCTATTGTTGATGTTGAACTTGCATTACAAGTGTATTGTAATCTTGTGTTGAAGATAATACATTGTGCAGGTTCTGGAGGGGTGGGGCTGTTTTACCGAAAGGTTTTTCTCCACCTGAAAATCTTTGTGTTATGTCTTCTTTCTCTATCTATTTTCTATATGTATGGTTGGCTACAATATTGTTGTTTTCATGATATTGAATCTGTAAGTGTAGAAGATATTTGAAAGGATTTGCACCATACTTTCCTTATGAGATTAGTGTAGGAAGCTATTTCCACACCTAAGTTTCCTTACAAAGAACCATGCTGGGGTAAATCTTTTCAAAGTTTACACTAAGTTAATTAGAGAGTTTTTCAACTTAAACCCTAACCATGTTTTCCATGAAAAAATTGACATGGGTGACCTTCAAGAAAGGTATGATGCCCAAAGGATATATTTGAGAATAGGGCAATTGCAAGAGCATGCTACCAAGGTGGGTACATTTTCTATAATCACTGCTAGCACACCCAAGCCATTAATGAGAAGAAATTTTAATCCAAGGGCTCAAGCATTTTATTTTTCTCTATGAAAAATCTTTGGAATGGATGAAGTAAAGCATATCACAGGCTCTATTGTTTTCATTATGACTTAGACTCTTTAATTTGGGATGAGCACTAATCTTGACTTTGGTACTTTCCTAGCACAAGAAATTCATAATGGTTTACTAGGGATAGCTAGGGGGAAAGTAAATAAACCTTTTTGTTGGTATTCATTGCTTATGTATAAATGCTTGTACAAGGGATATAATTTATTTTCCAAGGGTATGGAGCTAGAAATAACCAAGGATGGAGAGAGGCATCTAGTTCAATTATAGAGTGTGGCTA
Source organism: Cupressus sempervirens (assembly GCA_028749045.1). Classification (NCBI taxonomy): domain Eukaryota; kingdom Viridiplantae; phylum Streptophyta; class Pinopsida; order Cupressales; family Cupressaceae; genus Cupressus; species Cupressus sempervirens. Next base: position 235,175,698 of record CM053786.1, on the reverse strand, counting down.
TGACTTCACAGGCTAGAGATGCTAGTTTTGTGAGGTTTAACACATATTTTGCATCGAAACTTAGATTGCTCTTCAGAGGAGACAACCCTAGGATTTCACAAGCACTGCTAGAATTGGTAAGACCTAAGGACCATGCAAAATGGCTATTGGTTAGTCATAACTGGGGGGATATAATCCCTTATAATGTATCAATGGTAATAAGAGTGTATGGCTTCTTAGGAAAGCCTCATGTGTTACCATTCCTTGTGTCTCTAAAAATAGGGATAGTAGAATTGTTATGGCAAATAGGTACTATTAATGAAAGAGATTTTTCAAAGAAGGGTACCTTCTTTCTAGTTGTTATTGTAGTGCATGATTTCATTTTTGTGAGGAAAGGGTAGAAACATCTCAACTTGTTCCTAGATAGATACAACATGGCATAATCTCATGCTAGATTTGTTGACCCTAAAGGATTTTATGACCTCTTAAGAGAAAGGACAAAAGCTACTTGCATGGTACACAAGGTATACTATCCTAAAGATGTTATTACAAATGTTTTTTCTTTACAAGAATATGAATTGAGGAAAAAGAAATGGATAGTATTTAGTAAGACTCTAGAATTCATTAATACTTTTGACTCCAAATATGACCCATTGAAAGATAAAAAAATATTGGGGAGCTAAGATGCAAGCATTAATGAATAATTTTTCTATGATAATCCAAACCATGAATGAGAAGAAGGCCATATATACAAAGACTTATCCAGATAGGGCTTCAGGGGTCCAAAGGAGGACAAACCATAGAAATATAGTGGCTCCTAGTTAGTATACCTTGTAGAAAAGGGCAGGTTATGTAATGGTTCAAAATGTACAATAGGCTTCACTTCAACCTGTAGAACAAGAATTAGTATGCAAAGAACATTAACAAATAAAGTAAACATTCACAAACCAAAAACCAAATTCACATATATGCTTAGACAAAGAAAGCAAACAATAAGTGCAAACCTCACAAGAGAAAACACTCCATGCTTTCTTGATTATGTAGATGTGTCCTTTTGCTGTGGATGTATGCTCAAGATGCTCAAAAGTTGCTTCAATAGAGATGGGTAATGGCAAATTGGTAGCTTTGTGAGATCTCAATTTGGCATTATAAGGGTATGGGTATGGCTTTTGGCTCTCAAAAGGGCATGGTAACTTTAGCTCAAAGATTTTTGATGAAATGGCTTGGGATGGGATTCAATTTATAGGCTAAGGGGTTGAGGGATGGAGGGCTTAGATGCAAGGATGGATGAAGGCTTAAGGAGGGCTAGGATGCACTCAAAGGAGAGCACATGGATTGTGCTTGTTTAGCACTAATGGGAAGGTGACACTTGTCACAAGGAGGATGAGTGTGAGAGGGTAGGGTAAAGGGTTGGTTAAAGGCATGATGAGTGGGGTTGAGTATGTAAGAGGGATGTAAGAGGAATGAGTGTGGAAGAGGGAAGAGTGTGGAAGAGGGGTGTAAGAGTCATGAGTGGGCTTGTAAGAGTCTTTTATGTTTTGTAAGAGCACTCATGACTTAGTGGTTGGGTTTTTTGAGGGGAGACTTTGGTTTGGATTAGGAAAGTCTTAAACTTGTTTAAGGAATGTGACAACATTAGGGGGTGGATTAGGCTTGGGTTTAGGATTAGATTAGGGATGTTAGAGATGTGCAAGTGGATGGCATTAATGAGGGTGGGTGAGTTAGTGGCTAAGCTTGGTTAGTATGGGTGGATGGGGTGGATTAGGCTAAATGGAGGATAAGAGATAGGTTAGGGGTTTTTGAATTTGAGGATTTTATTTATCAAATAGATTTATTTAATAAATGGGGATTTTTGGAATTAGATAGGAGAAAAGGATTTAATTGATAAATAATAGATTATTTGATTTATCAATTAGGACTATAGATGATTAGTTAAATTAATCAACTAGGGATGGCAAAAGATTAATTAAATAAGAATTTAATTAATGATGCCTTTAGAGATGGCTAAATTAGATTACCAAAGCAATGTAATCAAATTTAGCTGTCTACATTTTGCCCCTCTTTGACATAGTGTTGAGACAACACTATTTCAAAGAAGTTCGAATGAAGATGACACAAGGAAGATGTTTTAGCAACAAGGTTGCCCCAGTCTTGGATAAGAAGAGGAGAGACTAGACTTAGATGATGCCCCCTCAAGAAGCCGGCGGGGAGAGAAATGAGGCTCGACAACTTCTTCAAAAGTACAAGAAATTGAGACGAGCTGAGACGCAGGTTGGTGAAGAGAAGGGGCTGAATTAGCTCAAACTCTCACTACGGGAGAATGATAAAGGGAAATCAAAGGCACAATAGTAAAGCAAGCTTAAGACTTTCCAAGATTGGGGGGGGAGATGGAGGAGCGGAGTGCTATAAAAGGAATCCATGGTAGGAAGATGGATGATAGAATGATAAGGCTAATGCAACAGGATTTCAAAGATTCAGATTGGCGGAAGATGGCTTTCAGAGATCCCTAGGACTAGGATTGTGGATCTCGAAAGATGAGGCTTGGTGGATTGATTTGATTGGTGGATCCCTAAGACTAGGATTGTGGACCTCTAAAGCTAAGCGTGAGGAGTGATTCAAAGAGATACTGATGCATAAGCTGGGGTAGGAGCGACAGATGTAGGATATGGATGGGGGATAATGGAGATGAAGGGAATCCATTAAAGCTTTATGAGCGGGGGGATACTTCAAAGAGAAGTACCACCATGTAGTTGAGCACTAGATTTGCTATAGGACTGTTGGTTTATTGCCAGGGTTACCAAGAACATCAAGGCCTTTTTACCAACCGTCCAGATGACTGAGGAACTGACTCAAAACAAACACACAAGGATTGCCCCAGTATCTCACATGAATCCCAGAGGAAGCAGCGTGGAAACAACACTAGGTAACCCGCAAGCAGAAAAAGAAAACAAGCAAAAGACCTGATCAAGACCTTACGCTCTAATTGCCCCATTCGCAGCATACCATGATATGGAAGATCATGGCAACCTTGAGGAGGAAACAAGGAGATTGCTTGGAAAAGATATTTCAAGACCCAAAAGGGAAGATCCCAAATCAAAAGAAATCAAAAATCCAAAAGAAAATTGTTTGCCAATGAGATGGGTAGGACGAGGTACTAACGGACCAAGATCAGACATGAGGAAAGCTATATCCTGCAAAGATCTATCAGAGAGCACCTAAGATGATGGATCTGGATGAGTGATGCGTCTAGCAAGATGAACTAAGAAGGATAACACTTTGGTGAGAGGAGATCTAGCTAAAGGATGCATTGGAATATCTAACCAATGTGTGCAATGTGTGCAAGATGTTGACCAAGGATAAACTAACACGAAAGCCGGATAGATACAATGATACTAAGCTAAAGAGGATGTACAAGCTGACAGACCAAGATATGTTACAAATGTACAAGTTTGTTCATGTTTTGGTTTTTTTGTGAGATGGAAATATTTGTGAAGGATTGGATGTCTATAATAGTTGATAGGTGGATAGGTAGATAGTTTGTGAAAAGCTTAAGGAAAATGGGATTCTATGTGTGCATGTGATAGGATACAGGCTAGGATACAAGATTATTTACAAGCTGGAATATGGTACAAGCTTTGGACAAGATTCGGATATATATCAAGGTATGCTCCAAGATTTACAAGGTATAATACAAGCTTTGGTACAAGATTTACAAGCTGTACAGGAGGTATTGACAAGCTCCATCAGATTTTGGATATTTGATTGGAACACCAAGGGAACAAGCAGGTGTTTTATGGGATGGTGGGTGGATGGATGAGGGATAGGATAGTGATAGATAATGGATTAGTCTTTAGCACACAAGGCACCTGAATTACTAGGTTTTCACCAAGGTACCTATCCAAGGCACTTGAATTGCCAAGTTTTCACCATTGGATGCTTATTTCTCTTTACTATTTTTTTTGTATTTTTCAAAAGATGGGTATACCAAAGATCTTCATGCATAGAACTTCTTGAGATGAATGATGTTAGTGGGATCATTCAAGAGTTCTCCTTCTGGTGTAGATAATTAATAGGCTCCGGAGCCAAAGGAGGCAGTAACCACATAGGGAGCAAGCCATGTAGGTTCAAACTTGCCTTTCTTTTCTTGATCTACTTGGACTTTCATATTTTCTTTGAGGACCATATCACCTGGCTGAAAGTGTCGTGGGAGCACCTTCTTGTTGAAATTCCTTTTGAGACGAGTTTGGTGGACTGTGAGATGGTCATAGGCTTGTTGTCTCTTCTCATCTAAGAGATCTAGCTGGGTGAGTCGAGCTACTCTGTATTCTTCATCTGAGATTTGCCCTCACAAAGATATGCGTAGTGAGGGAAGTTCAACTTCTATAGGTAATACCACTTCAGCACCATAGGCTAGGGAGTATGGAGTTGTGCCTGTGGATGTACAAAAGGAAGTTCGATAGCCCCATAGAGCCAGATTTATTTGAAGGTGCCAATCACGACCGGAATCATTGACAACTTTCTTGAGGATTTTGAGGAGGGTTTTGTTAGTTGCCTCTGCCTGGCCGTTACCTTGTGGGAAATATGGGCTAGAAAAGTGGTGATGGATGCGGAGGGAAGTGCATAATTCTTCCATGTTGAGATTTTCAAAGTTACATCCGTGGTCAGTGAAGATGGTGGATGGGATGCCGAAGCGGCAAACAATGTGGTACAAGATGAATTTGGAGACTTGAACTCTTGTAGCTGAGACTAGGGGGACTACTTCCACCCACTTAGTGAAATAGTCTGTAGCTGTTATTATCCATTTATGTCCATCAGATGAGAGAGGGGTGATAGTTCCAACTAGATCAAGGCCCCAACAAGCAAAAGGCCAAGGTGGTGCAATAGGTTGTAGATCTTGTGCTAGAGCGTGCACAAGATTTGCATGCTACTGACATGGGAGACACTTTCTGACAAAGTCACAAGAGTCTTCTTCAATGGTAGGCCAATAGTAGCCTGCTCTAAGGATTTGTCATGCTAGGACAATACCACTCGTGTGGGCACCGCAAAGTTCGGAATGTACTTCTTTTAATGCCATCGCGGCCTCATTTTCATCTAAACATCGAGAGAGAGTATCGTGATAACCCCGATGATATAGGGTATTGGCTATGATAACATAGCGGGATGATTTTCGAATAAGGTTCTGGCGTTGGGTGCGTGTGAGGTGAGGGGATATGATACCATCGTTAAGGTAAGCGTGAATTTCATGGGACCAAGGGGATTGGGGACCAACCAAGATACAAACACGGTTTGAATCCTCATTCGCATAAGCGGGTGTGAGGAGCTGCTCAACTAAAAATTCATACTGTGTAGGATCTTGGGGAATTTCCAAGAGTGAGCCGATAGTGGCCATGGCATCTGCTGCCTTATTCTGCATTCGAGGCACTTGTTTAAATTGAAGCTTTGTAAAATGCTGGGTCAGCTGATCAACTAGCTCTTTCTAGGGCAATAGCTTTTCATCTTTGGTTTGATATTCATTTAAGACTTGTTTGATGATGAGCTGGGAATTGCCAAAGATTTCTAACTCAGTGATATTCCATTCTGCAGCTATCTTTAATCCTGCTACAAGAGCTTCATATTATGCTATATTGTTGGTGCTGGGGAATTGTAGCTTGAAGGCTTTTGGAATATAATCTCCTTGAGGTGTAACTAATAATATTCCTGCTCTTGATCCATGAGATGTGTATGATCCATCAAAATAAAGCTTCCATGAGGGTTGTTCTTTAATTAGGCATATATGCTCATCTGGGAATTCTATGAGCAAAGGATATGCATCTACTAGAGGTGCATCAACTAGGTGATCTGCTATAGCTTGCCCTTTGATTGCCTTTCTGTCCACGTACTGGATGTCAAACTCACTTAGTAGCATAACCCATTTGGCCAAACGGCCTGTAAGTGCTTTTCTAGAGAGCATATACTTGAGAGGGTCAATCTTGGAGACTAGTTGGATGGTATGACTTATTATGTAGTGGCGAAGCTTTTGAGTTGAGAAAACAACTGCCAAACAAGCTTTTTCCATAGGAGTGTAATTGAGTTCATAACCAACTAGGGTTCTACTGATATAGTAGATGGCTCTCTCTCTGCTATATCATCATGTTGTGCTAGAAGTGCCCCTAGAGCAGTAGGTGTTGCTGATATATACAAGATCAAGGGACGACTAGGAACTGGTGGAACCAAGATAGGGGGATTGGTGAGATAGTGCTTGAGCTGATTGAAGCTGCGCTGACATAAAAGATCCCACTTGAAGTTCTCATTCTTCTTTAGCAAGTGTGAAAATGGTGTACACTTATCTGCAAGTTGGGAGATGAAGCGCCGGACAGATTGAAGTTTTCCCTGAAGAGAGCAAAGTTGTCGCAGTGTCTGAGGAGGAGGCATGTCTAAGATAGCCTTGACCTTTTTGGGGTAGATCTCTATACCTCATTTAGAAACTATGAAGCCTAGAAGCTTGCCAGATGTGACCCCAAAGACACACTTCTTTGGATTTAGCATGAGATCATATTGGGCCAACCTATCAAAGACTTCCTCTAGGTCAGCAAGATGATCCATGAAGGTGTGAGATTTGACTAGGATATCATCCACATAATCCTCCAAAATGCTATGGATAAGATCATGGAAAATGGCTGTCATAGCTCTTTGATAGGTAGGCCCAGCATTCTTTAGGCCAAAAGGCATCATGGTGTAGCAAAAGGTTCCCCAAGGGGTAGTGAATGATGTCTTATGCTGGTCCTCTTCTGCAATCTTGATCTGATTATACCCAAAAAATCCATCCATAAGGGACAGAATTTCATGTCCAGCTATAAGATCTACAATCATATCTATGTTGGGCAAGGGAAAATCATCCTTTGGACAAGCTTTGTTAAGATCTCTAAAATCAGTGCAGATTCTGATGTCACCGGAAGGCTTAGTGACAGGGACCATGTTGGAGATCTATTCTGAGTAGTCGATAGGTTAGATAACCTTAGCGGCTAACATTCTTTCTAGTTCAGCTTTGACTAGTAATGCCACCTTGGGGTGCATTTTTCTAAGCTTTTGTCTGACAGGCTTGATCTTTGGATCGACTACAAGATGATGAACTACAAGCTTTGGATCAAGTCCTGGCATGTCCTGATATGACCATGCAAATTGGCCAATGTTCTCTCATAAAACCTCAAAGAGGAGGTCAGCTTGGTCTTGTGATAGGGATGCAACAATGTGAACAATTCTAGGGATCTCTGAAGAAGCAATGTTGACTTCTCTAGTATCCTCTATTAGAATAGAAGACACCTTTGGTTGATTATCTTGAGGAGGCAATACTAAATCCTCATGTTCTGCTTGTGGCTCTGGATTTTCTTGCTGAGGGGTTCTCTTCGCTGCCTTAGCTAGTCCCAGATTTACCTTAGTTCCAGTTTTGGGTGTATCGAAACTAGGTTGGGGATTTTCTTCAAAAGACCCCTTGGGATCTAGCTTGTAGATGTAGGCAGAATCTGGCTTTGTCTTCTTATGAGGAGTTTTGGCTCCCATGAATCTTAGAAGCACTTCCTCTAATGCAAACTCATCAATATGTATGACACTTGGTTGGTCCCAATCTATGAGTTGTGGATGAGCAAGTGGAAGGTCAATGAGATGGATGGATAGTTCTCGGAGAACAGAGTCTCCTAGGAAGATTTGGTCTGGGATATCGTCGTAGGCTCTCTTTTCAACTTCCTCAGGAATGTCTTCGATTTCGACAGGGTCCCGGTGGATGTTCGAAAAAGCGTGACCATTCTCGTTGGTGCCCCCAGTTGTGGGTATGCCAAAGCCAAGACCTGACTTCGTTTCCCAATTGTGTGCTTCGATGGGACATTGCATGCCCCTTTCTTCTAGTCCTAGTCCACCTCCTTTATAGTTCCATTTTTCAGTGATGAGGTTATGATGTTGGGGATACTTCTGGCTGAAGTGATCAAGGCATGCTTGATTTCTTGGAGGTGCATCCTTATGTAACCAATTGTTGATATCTGGAGTGAGCTCCTCATGAAGAGGCATTTTTGAGGACACAAAGGTGGTTGGGCCAAACCATTTGTATCAAGGAGGTGGAATCTCCTTAGCTTTGTGATATGTTGGCCGTCCATGGGTATGTGGATCAAGTGGGATTGCTTTGACAGCAAATGCATCTGATAGACTATATTCTCCACAGCCTTTGTTGTTGATCTTTACAGTAGATAGGGTGGAGGCGAGGATGGTTTCGGCATCATTATAAGGATGGTTTCTGCATCTTTACCATAGATTATTTTGGACAATTATATACCTGATGGCTTGCAATTTAGTATTCCTCTTTTCATTGTCAGGTAGATGGGGAGGAGCTTCCATATGTTGCAGGTAATATATGACATTGGTGTACCAGTCACATTGGTCCATGTCACATAAGTTAGCTCTGAGATCATCATTTACTAGATTTATCTGATTAGCCTCTAGATTAGTTTCACCCATGAGTTTGGCCAAACCTTGACCTCTTACTAACTTTGTTATTTGTATATCAATGTTAAATTCCTGGATTCTATTGATCCATCTACACCTCCTGCCTAATACTTCCTATTGAGAGAATATATCTTTGACTGTAGCACTAGGTACAAAAGTGATAACAGTAGCACCTACCAAGTAATTTTTGAAAGCTTTTATAGCCTTTACCAAAGGATATGCTTGCTTTTAATTTATTTCAAACTTCAGTTCAACAAGCTGCAATGACTTACTAAAAAAGGCAATAGGTTGCTCATATCCTTCTTGATTCTTCTGCAATAAGACTGCAGCTATAGTATGGAATGATGCAAAAGAGAAAATATGCATGGGTTTTGCATAATCTAGGGTCCTTAGCACTGGAGCATTCTTTATTGCAGTTTTTATGGTTTCAATCAGTCCACTGTAATCCATCTCCTGACCATGGTACTTGTCTTCATTTAACAAAAAAATTGTAATATCTTTGTCATCTTCAAAAACTTGCCAATTTTCAATGTTGTCAAGTATGGAAGGTCTGTTTTGCACCTCAATCTAGGAGATTCTTGCAAATGATATTTCTTTTGGCTTGATTGCTACATTTGCCAACATATCAACTATCTTGTTTTGGGTCCTATCTCTCCATGAGATCCCAAATGCATCAAATAATTCTATCTGATCCCAGACTACATTTTTATATTGTTTCAATCTCCTATTCTTGGATGAGTAGGTTCCTTTTATCTGAGAGATATTTAGTTCAGAATCCCCTATGACACATAATTTTTTAATTTTATGATGTATGGCAACTTTGAGTCCTAACAACAATGCTTCATATTCTGTAATATTATTAGTGCAGGCAAACTTCAAGGTGAATGAATACCTAAAAGTGTTATTTCTAGGGGACACAAAGACTACACCTGCCCCTACACTCTCTTTAGAACTAGTCCCATCAAAGAACATTGTCCATAATTTTGGTGAATTCATGCAACATTCAACTTCATTTTTGATGATAGCAGGTAAATTTTCAACTTCCTAAATAATTAATTCAACCCTGAAAGCATTAATCCTAGTATCTAGGAAACAAGTGGTATCTTTGTCAATTTCTTCACCTAAGATGTGGTTAACCATTGGTTCCCTATTTACCCTAGTAGCTTTGTCCCCTATATGAAAAGTGGCATAAGTAAGATCACATTGTAGGCTTCCCCCATGGCAGCACTCCATTTTTTAGAGAGTAACATTCTGTAGTGTGGAGGTATATCTACCACAAGGACAAACATGGTTAATTCTACTTCAGGATATGCAGCCAGTTTGAATGGTAAGGCATTTATAGTACCTATGACTGGGACTTCCCTAGCATCCATCCCTCTGCATCTACCATGCTTGGTATCCACCTTCAATCCTAAGGCTTCCATTACTTTGGAAGGCATTATATAGTTGGAAGCTCCTGAGTCTATCATGCAATTTTTTAAGGTCTTCCCCTTTATGATTAGACTGAGGAAAAAAGGATCAATATCTTCTATGAATGCCACTGAGAAATCATCTAGAAACATTTGAGGAATCTAGGATATGATACCCCTTCCCTTTATTACTAATGGGATCTGTTGGGACACAGTTTGATCTACAATAACATTATTATTTGCTATTCCACCCAACCATGACAAAGCCTTATTCTTATGCTCTTCAATTCTAAAAAGTTCAGACAAGGGCACTTTTACAGTAATTTGAGATAACATGGATATCATATCAACAGGTTCAACCACAGTATCTTTTACAATAGTACCTGGAGTCAGAATTTTTTGAGTAGTAGGCACCGCATTTTACTTGATAACATCAGGTTCTTATTTCTTTGGTTGTACAACTGGTTTCGTTGCTTCACTTATCTAAAATTGAACTTTCTTCTTTGGTTCCCATTTCTTACCCTTGTTCTCCTTGATCTTAGGCACATCTACATTCAATTTCTTGCTTTGATCATTCATCTTATGAGTGATGTCTTTGATGAATACACTACATGGCCATCCTGCATCATTATTTATTGCTCTATTTCTCAAATTATAATTACTATGGACTTGTGAAATCATTTTTCTTGTAATTCTACCAATTTCCTCCTTTGAGGGCATTCTTAAACTTGTGAGACCTACATCAGAAAATGTACTGCATACCTTATCTGTATCATACCCTTCATCATCTAAAAACACTTGCTGATGATGTAGCTGGTAAGCAATTCTTTGGCTAGTAATATCATTTTCAGGCACTTCTGAATTAGAATCTATCAAATCATCACACATACTCACCATATTGCAGCTTATATCATCATGGCTTTTCTCTTCAGTTTCTTCTTCAGCTTGCACCCCTTGGGCTTGGGAAAATGACTGAGCAACAACATAATAATCAGCAGAATGAGGTGATTGGCATATAATGCACCATGGTACATCATCATTCATATTTACAATGTTTCTTTGCCGAGGGTCTGGAGTACCCTTATCCTTCACATTTTGGGTCTGGTTGGGAACTGGTTTACCATCTTTTCACTAAGTGGTGTAAGGGTAATTTTGCATCCTAGGCTGCCTATTGAAATTGTTGTTATTCACAGGGGGTCTTTCAGCAACATTTGGCTTATTGAAACTAGTGGGATTCATCTTCTGAGCATTTCTAAAACCTGGCCTATAGTAGGTTCTTTGGGCTTTTTTCCTATAGGATTTTTGTCACCCTCCCTTTTATTATTTTTTTTAGGATTAAAAAGCTTAGGATCATCCCTCCTACCTAGTTTTCTAGATGCCTTTCTATTATTCTCTATATTCACTACAACTCTATAGGCATCTCTTAAAGTTTTAGGATCTTTATCCCTTAATTGATAAGTCATTTTTCTATCAAAAGCATTGAAATAGGTTGTGAGACAGACGTCTTCATTTAACCTCATAAATTGAAAAAGTTTGTACATACCTTTTTGGAATCTCACATTGAAATCAAATATGGACTCATTTGGATTCTTCTTGATATTGTTGAACTCGTTCAACATGAATCCTGCATTAGTATTGTCCCCATATTGCTCCTTGAATAATTTCTCCAAATCACTCCATGAGGTAATGCTATCATCAGGAAACCTCCTAAACCAATCCCTTGCGTCCTCTGTTAGTGAATGCACAAACAATTTCATTACCATGTCTTCATGTTCAACTTCATAATCATTCAACATGTCAATGAAAATCCTCAAATGTTCTTCACCAGTAACAACATTATTTCCAGAAAACTTAACCACTTTATCTCTTAAATCAAATGAGATGGGATGTGGGGCACCAGAAATACCAGCAAATGATATTTGTCTATATTTTTCCAAGTATATAGGTTTCTTCTGGAAACCAGGAACATTTGAAGTACTAGCTATATTAGCTTGATTCAGGGGAGCAGCTTGGGCCTGTTGTGGTGGGACAAATGGGACTTGGGTGCCAATAGTGGAAGACGAGGTAGGAGCAGATTGGGGTACTCCCTAAGTTGAAATTGTGGGACCACTAACTGGTGCAAGATTTGTAGCTAGGATAGACAAATTGGGCCATGAAGCCAATGCAGAATTAGACTTTATGAATTGGATTTTTCTTCTAGTTTCTATAGCTTGAGCTTCATTCTCAACCTTCTCAAGTTCTTTTGCAAGATCTTCCCTCTCTTTTCAAGCCTTCTCAAGATCTAGATCTGATTTAGACATGGAAGGTTGTATAGGTTTTCTTGGTATAGCTTGAGGCTCATTTATTTGGATTCCTACAACCTTGCCCTTCCCTTTATCTGGAGCTTTTGTAGTGGGCTCTATAGGATCAACTTGAACAAGTTTATAGGCTTGAACTTGAGCAATAACTGGTTCTTGCCTTTGATTTAGGCATTTCTTCTATTCTTGAACTTTAGCTCTCAGATTATCAACATCTCCAAAAACATCCTTATGGAGAGTTGTGGTATTCTCTTCTAATTTTTTATTTTGCTCTTTCAAAGCAGCCATCCTTCTTAGTAGAGCATCTCTTTCTATTATGGCATCCAAGGTGGCTTGCTCCTTCTCCTTTTCAAGATGAATGCATTTAGCTTCTTCCTCAACAATCCATATCTTCAAAAATTCTATTTCAGAATGCACTTCCTTAGGGTCTGCAGAAGTTGCCTCGAAATCAGCAGGGTCATCCAGATCTATAAGGTTTGGTTCTACATATGGGGCTACTATGGGATTAAAAGGATTATCAGATGAACTCCTAAATCCTAGCCTATAATTCATATTTTCTATAGGATCTTGTCTTAATGAAGAAATTTCCATAGTAGATACGTCCTTGTCTTGAAAAACTCTCTCATCTGGTAATGGGGTACTGAAAATGCCTCCTAAGAGTCTTGTAGTTTCAGATTCAGAGCTAAGAAAAGAAGACTCTCTTCCTATTACTAGTTGATAATGGGAATTGACAGATGCATTACCGCTGGGTTTCCAAGTGGGATTTGGATCTGTCTTTTTCTTATTTTGGTTCTTCCTACCACCTTGAGGTAGATCAATAAACATTGATCCATCGGGATTGGCTCTCATGTAAGCTCTTGTGTTTTTCCTCTTGTCAACCATATTCACCTTTTTGTTACAATAAGAACTAGCTTCAAAACCTTGACTAAGTCACCACCCTATTTTGGGAAAATATATAATGACACTTTTTCTGACTGAAGGAAAACAATACACAAGTAGGAACAAAAATATATGGCACAAACAGACCAATCACTGATGTCGTAAGATTGCAACTCTTGCTTATTAGATAAGACACTTGGATAGGCTGGATACGTCAGTGTGTAGCAATGGTACTTGGGCTCTATCTTCTTTAAAATTCTCAAGGTTTGACACTAAAATATTCCCTTATAACCACAGGCAAAATATAGATCACATGACACACACATACACAGCGGGACCAAAGAAAACTACAATACTTTTCACAGATGTGTTGGACAAGTCCCCAGTGGAGTCGCCATTTTGTTGGTGACTCAGATGGGCCAAATCCAATTGAGAATAGGACTTAAATTTTCAAATTATACACCAGAGATTCTTGTCCTTTTAACTATGAATTACTTCACAGCTTCCCCAACGGAGTCACCATTTTGTTGGTGTTTTTAAAAAAAGTACTAAAACTACTAAGCAACAAAATGCTTAATACTAGAATGACAGTACATACACAATCTAAAGACTAGCCTATTCTTATTAATAATTTCATATGTAAGGTATTTGGACTCAACTTCAACAAAACCACAGATGGTTTTCTACTCTTTTGGCTCTGCAAAACCAGGGTGGGTGTACCCAGGGATGGTTCAAAACTGGAACAACTATATGAGGATTATTCTTTGTTTCATTTTGATTCTCATTTCAAGATCCTCAAACATATACATAATTATTACTAACTTGGTAAACACATCCCATAAACAGATATGGCCAAGAATTCTTCTATAGATCTGCAGATGTTTTCAACAACAATGGCTAACTGAAGCTAAAACATTCTATGCAGACAACTGCTCGCCAACTTTGAAGATCCATAGGAAATAAAAGTAAAATTTGATTTGATGATGCATTTGAATAACCATTTATAATATACTTCTCCTTCAGCTGAAATAACTTGATCAGTGCCTAATCCATTGGGGCTCAGAGTCGATAGCAAATTCTTAGATCTAATTTTTGCTTTACAACAAATTCTATCAGCAATTCTTATTAGAATTTATCATTCAAAATCCTTTTCAATACTTAAGAAATCTCATCACATTCATCAAAGCCTTTATTTAATCCATTAAATTAATAGCAATGATAAATGGATATACAACCCTACTAAATTGCATTCAATTGCACAAGCTTTTACTCATACAACATCAAGGTAGCTAAGTATTTAAAAGGAGACAAAATTCAGAAAGAACTGATATGGGGACAGTTCATAATTTGTATTCATTTCCTTTGAAAATGGTATATCCTTTACAGTAGACTTAGAATGGCCTTCAGAAAGAAACACAACTCATTCTATATTCATGTATTCTCAGAGAATTGACAGAAAAATACATTACAAACTTACTTTCAAAATTTGGACCAAAAACCAGACTAAGCACAATACTTAGAAGAAATAGAATTCAGACCATTCTTTAGCCTTGGAATCTCACTTAAATAGTGTGAGATGCAACAAGCTTCAGGCTAAAGAAAGTGACATGTGTCTTCTAAAGGATACTGACAAATGTCTAACATAAAAGACAAAAACAAATAACAAAAAAGCTAATACATCGAACAATCCTTGGTGGGTCCCTTTCTGTTATGCTTCTCAGTTGTTGAAACAAGAAGATAAGATCTGATTCTTCAATTATTCTTCATCCTCAGAGTAAATAGCCATGAGGTTTGAAAGTGATGTATCATCTTCAGTTACTTGTAAATTTATTTCAACCTGGGGATTTTCCATGTCCTCATTATTAACTATGAGGGTGACTTTTACTTTTACATTTTCCTCCTCATCATCTTCTGACATTTGTTCTAGAAACTAGTTTTAATAAGGGTGACTTTTACTTTTACATTTTCCTCCTCATCATCTTCTAACATTTGTTCTAGAAACTGGTTTTTCCATTTATTAAAAGCATCATCATCTGGCCAATCAAAACTTAGAGCTTCTCTTTGTATCATTATTAAAGAATTTTCATTTTCTTCTAAATCATCAAATTCTTTTCTCATAGCAGTATAAAATAACTGTATTTTTACTAGCTCTTCACTTGTCCTTGCCCAGAACTAGTGGCTAGTCTCACTCATGATGTTTATTGTTCTTTCATTAAATAACTTGTCCAACTCCCTTTTCCACTTTTCCTTTTCCTTTATTGTATCAAAAAATTCTAAAGCACAACGAAATAAAGTGAATTTTTCAGCCATATATTGGGAAAAATAGAGTGTTAATCTTCTTTGTAAAGAATCTCTTTCATCATCAAAATTCTCTAGCTTATTTAATAAATCAAAAATCTTCTCAACTTGATGATAAGGCATTTGGACTGTAGATATACATATGATTGTAATATCATTATTTCTCTCCCTCCATTTCTATGCAAGAGGAGTCAGTTTATCCTTATCTCTGTTCAACTCATCCATGAGGGTTACAATTCTTGTCAACTAATCATAAAAAGTTGACCATTGTATTTTATCTCTCAAATATACCACACCCTACTTTAATTTTTCTTCCTGCTGATTTCTAAATTCTATCTACAACTCATGTAATTTTGTTTTTTCCTCTTCAAAGTCCTCTACAGTATAGAATTGGGGCCTTTCAGGGGTGTTAGGTATTTCAATAATAGGGGTTGATCTAGATCCAAACAATGGCTATGAAGGGTATGCAATTGTAGGTGCACTGGATTCCCCCATTTTTCTTTTCCCAAGTATCCTCTCCATTTGAGACATTTTGTTTTGCAGTGATTGTATCTGTATACCCCTTTCCTCATATGCTTTCAAAACTTCTTCAAACCTAGCATTGAGTTGGGAAAACTTATCTTCTTCTTGTCCAGATACAACACCACCCAATTTTAGCATTTCTGAAGCCATTCCCATTACTTGTTTACTACTTACCTAACCATCCCTATATACTGTCAATGTACCAGTATGTTTTGCAGTGGGAAACTCATGCATCCTGGTACTTTCTCTCTTATCTATGGACCACAAAACAAGGGCTTGGTGGTCATCACTAAATTTGACTCCTCTATGAGCCTATAGTACTTCTTTAGCGGTTGTTAGTTGAACATCCTTATGCTTCCTTACTGAATGAAAAACAATAGAATTTGCTACATCCCATTCTGGCAGAAGGAGGACTCCTGATTGTCTAACTATTTTCCTTCCAGCTTCAGGAGTGAATTGTGCAAAATCACTCAAAAACTTTGATTTTACCTCTTCCTTGATAACTAGGTCAAATTTATTTGATTGCTCAGCCTTGATCTTCTCACAGGCTTTCTCAAAATTCTTTATATTTAATCTCCATAAAAACTGAGCAAAAGCCCTAGATTTTACAAAATTTTCATCATTAATAAATCTTTCAAAAGCCTAGGCAACAATTGGGTCAATTTCCTTACCTTGGTAATCAGCAATGGTCAGGTCCAAGGAAGGTGTAGGAGGTTCTTGTGGCTCTCCAATATCCAGGTCTGTAGAAGTGACAATCACATCCCCTTCTCCTCCCATTTGTCTAAACTATTCCTTTAGAGATGCTTCATCATCTATCTGGATTGGAGACTGGCTTGGGGAGTATTGTTCTTTTTGAGAAGAAGAAGACCCCTACTCTAATTTTCATCTTTTTGGAGTGCTGGCTGTAGATGGACCTCTTGACCTTGGCTCCTTATGAGGGGGTATGTGTTGCACACTTTGAACCATGACATAACCTACCCTTTTCTACAATGTATATTGGCTAGGAGTTACCACATTTCTAACACTCATTCTTGTTTGTATTTCTGATGCCTTGTCTGGGTGTTTCTTAATAAATATATCTTTCTTTTCATTCATAGTCTAAATTATTATACCAAAATTATTCATTAATGCCTGTACTTTATCTCCCTAGTATTTCTTATCTTTCAATGGGTCGTACTGGGGGTCAAAAGCATTAATGAATTCTAGGTTTTTACTGAAAACTATCCATTTCTCTCTCCTTAATTCTTGCTCCTGCAATGTGAAAATATTTCTAATTATATCTTCTAGATAGTAAACCTGATGTACCATATGGGAAGCTCTCACCCTTTCTCTTAATAGATCATAGAATCCTTCAAGGTGAATGAATCAGGCGTGAGATTCTTCCATGTTATATTTATTCAAAAACAAATTTAAATGCTTCCACCCCTTTTAACAAAAAAAAAATCATGCACTACAGTAACCATTGGAAAGAAAGTGCCTTTCTTGACCAATTTCCTCTCATCTATAGTACCTATTTTCCATAAGATCTCGGCTATCCCTATCTTCAAAGGTACATGAAAAGGTAACACATGAAGTCTTCCTAAGAAACCATAAACTCTTATTATTGTTGAAACATTGTAGGGAATTATATCCCCCCAGTTGTGACTGACAAGTAGCCCTTTAGCATGGTCCTTGGGTCTGACCAATTCTAATAATGCTTGTGGGATTCTAGGGCTATCTCCTCTTAAAAGCAGTCTAAGCTTTGATGCAAAATACCTGTCAAATCTTACATAACTAGCATCAGTGGCCTCTAAAGTCATATCCACACTCCATAACTGCACTGGATTCCTTTATCCATCCTTTGTTGTTTCTAACTCAATACCCTTTGAGAAGAAAGTATATCCTTTGTATAAACATACATGCATCATCAATGAATACCAACAGAATGGTTTGTTTACTTTCCCCTTTGCTATTCCAACCAGACCGTTGTGAATCTCTTTTGCTAGGAAAGTGGCAAAATCCAGAATGGTACTCATTCCAAATTGAAGGGTTTGAGCAATTATAAGGACCACAAAACTTGGAATTTGATCAGCCTCATCTATCCCCAAGATCTTGCAAAGAGAAAAATATAGTGCTTGAGCTCTTAGATTGAAATGTCTTCTTAACAATGGCTCTAGAGTACTGGTTGTGATCACAGGAAAATTACCAACCCTAGCAGCATGCTCCTATAGTGGCCCTGTTCTCAAGTACACTCATTGTGCATCATATCTAGCTTTCAAATAATCCAGATCAATGATTCCATGCACAGCGTGGTTAGGTTTTAGGTTGAAAACCTCATTAAATAGCTCAGGGAAAACCCTAAAAATGTTGACCCCTAAATGATTTTTTACCCACCCTGTGATAGGATCATACTTCTTTGTCAGGTCCATCAATAAATCACTATCAAAGAAGACACTGGGGACTACTAATTTTCCAATGTCAAATTTCCATACATTGCTCATAGGAGTGTCCAGTTTTCGCTCTGAAAACCATTTCTTAAACAACTCCAAACCTCTCATGGAAACTTGGGCATCCCTTATCCAATTAGCTTTTTCATAAAATCCTTCTGCCACAACTAATCTAGGGTTTTTTGGAATGAGTTCCCTTCCCTTAGTTATTTCATGCACTAATAAGGGGAATTGTTCGAGAAAATCATCATGCACTGAATGTTTTAGATAATCTTTTTGTCCAGTAAACTCTTTTCGGGGCGGCATTTTAATGAAACTTTGGAAAATTCACAATAGCAGATGCTTCAAATTTTACTCAGAAAGTCACAGAGCACTTACCCACCAGAAATTGCACTTCTACACTATATGATGTCTTCTACAATTTAATTGGAGTATTAACCAAGAAATTATGTGCCTTAGCTCTGAAATCTTGAATGCCCTTTTCTTTCTGCGCTTTGGTGATTCATTAATGGTGAAATCGTGGGTTCTTTTTATGAATTAAAAATACATGTATCGGGTTTGGATTACATTTACTCTCAGTAACCATTGCCCACAAATTGCACTCAAACTTGAATCCCATCCGTAGATTTTATCAGATCACAGATCCTGATTTAAAAATAACAAGCTTTACAGTCTTTTTAGAAAAATGCTACGTGTCACCATTGTGCTTCCCCACATTACTTAAAAACCTACATCTTCATAATGCGAGGATGTGCCAATCGTCAATCAAGACATGATCGATGATTGGAATAATCCACTTTGTATTAACGACCAGCTAGCTATACTGGCCAATAGGAAACTGCCATATTAGCTCATACTGTCTGACAACACTTCACTCTAGCGGATACCATATCTTCTTCTAAGCAAGCAAGTGTTTGATGTCATCATGGACATGCATCATAAATGCACTTCCCCACATTACTTAAAAACTTGCATCTTTATTATGCGAGGATGCGCCAACCGTTGATCAAGACAGGATCAATAGTGATAAGACTTCACATTCATTAAGCAACCAAAAACCCTTCTGTGCATACCTAGCATTACACATCATCAGTCGTTTGTAGTGTAGCATATTGAAATACAAATACTTGACCCCACTTTGCCATGCGTCACCATTGCGCTTCTCCGCATTACTTAAAAACCTGCATCTTTATTATGCGGGGATGTGCCAACCGTTGATCAAGATAGGATCAATGGTGATACTGCTTGGTAAGTAATATTCATAGCTCTACCAATGAATCCACCAATGATATCGTGGAAAAAAAAATGTGTGCAAAAGTACTGACAAAGCTGACATACAAGAGCTTTTGCGACGTACTGGATCTCATAAAACATCAGGGGCTACATGTCGCAAATGTGCTTCCCCGCATTGCTTAAAGACCTACAACTCTATAATGCGGGGATGCGCTGACCCTTGATCTCTGATAGATCAACGGTGATTGAAAAAAAATTCAACTTGGCATCCTTTCAAATGGCATATCCCAATTAAAGGTACATGAAAGGTTTACCAAAGGCATTTTGACGTAAATAAAATATTAGGATAAAAAGCCCTGCCAAAAATCTTGAAGAAAATACCTTTTTCAAAAATTTGAAAACGAGGGTGCCACAAAACAAAGGCATAACTAATTTTTCACCCAAATATCAAAAATTTTCTATACTATGAAAAATCACACCAACAAAAGGTATAGTTATTTTATAGTGCTATCAGAAGAGATCTTATTGATATAGAGGTAGTTGCAAATTCTTTGATAACTATACACAGGGAGGTCTTGAATTTCGATTGGTTAGATGACATTGCCTATAATGAGTGGAAAGATATGTTTATGTCTATAGAGATAATGGTAGAAGGTGATGAAGCAAAAGGTGATGAGGAAGAAGAATATGCACAAGTAACTATGACCCTTATAGTTAATAATGAAGACAAGGAGAATCCTTAGGTTAAAATAAGTTTACAAGTAAATGGAGATAACTCATTACTTTCAAGCTTGATGACCACTTACTTCGAGGAATCAGAATAATCAAAGAATTAGATCATAGTACCATTGTCTTTCAAAGTGGTGTAACAGAAAGGGACCCACAAAAGAATATTTGATGTATAAAATCTTTTTGTTATTCATAGTTTTGTCTTTTTGTGATAGGTTTATTGAAGTATCTTTTTTGAAGAACACCTATCAATCACATTTTCCCTTTTCTTGTAGCAACTCATGCCTATATAAATGAGTTTTCAAGGTAATGTGATGGTTTGTATTTTGATGTATTTTTTTAAATTATCAAGAACTAGTACAGTCGGTCCTATTTCATGTAGTAGTTTTAGATACTCTCAAGTGTACCTTTTATCAAAAAATATGACATAAACAGTTGAATTTTTTGGGCCTCTATTGAAATTCTATTGGTTACTATATTACTCATTGTAAAAGGATAATACAAAGGGGTATTTACACCATTGTTCTGTGTCATCACTTCCTATCTGCATTTTATGAGCTTGTTTATTTTGAGGTCATTTGGCTAAGGTTCATGTGGCAAAATGCAGTTTAGATTTTTTGTGTATTAATTCTATTGTTGCTTTGATTCAATGAATTATATAAATGCTTCAGTAGATCAATAGAATTCATGAGTTTATGGAAAGGATATTTTATAAGAATGGGTGTGGGTGATTGTGTTTGATAAATTCATTCAAAAGCTATCTGAATTAGATCTCCCACCAATAGTAAGTTTTTTCCCAATCGATAAGGCACTGATCATATAAATCAATGAAAGATGATAGTAAATCTCGCTTCTACATGCCAAATCAATTTTAAATTCACCTTTTTTTAACATAACCTAAAGAGTAGAAAACCATTCTTGGTTTTGTTGAAGTTTGGTCCAAATGATTTGCACATACAATTATTAATAGGAATTAGCTATTTTGTAGGTTATATGAGTATTGCCATGTTGGTATTGAGCATTTTGTTGTTCAATAGTTTCAAATACCAAAAAAATGGTGACTTAGCTAGGGACATACTTAGTATTGTCATAAGTCAATGTGTTTTTCAAGATCTCTGTCTCCATTGGGTAAAGTTCTTAGGTAAGAATTTTATGCAAAAGTTTTCCTATGGATTTAGACTTCACATACATTGTGCCTAAAACTATGAGTAAATCATTTGTCATTTGTTTAGTAATTGTTTTCATTCTATTAGGGTGGGTGGCAACTCAAAATGTTTAACCAATGTCAGTACTTGAAAGTTTGTTGTCTCAAATAATGACAAATAAGAGAAATACATTGGCAAATGTGAAGAAAAATCTAGGAATCAAGTTACAAACTGATCTCCCTCCTAGGAGAAGACAAAATTAGACTATAAAAGGAGATCAGGTGTAGAAAGGAAATCATTCCCAAGAGAAAATAGTAAGTAAAGATAATATCTAGCATTTTGCTATGGAAAAGGAACCTTTCTCCAAGGGTCCTAGATCTCATCTAAGTTTATTTGACGATGATTTTTATAATACTCCTAAGATGATATGCCAAGAAAAGATTGTACAACCACAACCATTTAGTTTGGGTAATAGGAATAGCAATAATCTTTCCAAAATAGTACAAATCCTTTCATGTCAGATTATTCTTCTGAGAAGATGAGACCAAAACATTTAGAACCTGAAAGTTTCAATGATGAGAAAACTACCAATTTTGAGTTTACAGTCCCTGACCCTGATGAGAATGAAATCCTGAGAGTTTAGCTTGCTAAGAAAGAAAACATTGATAAGAGGTTTCAAAAGGAAAGGGAAGAAATGATCATGAAAGCCTATGAAGAAAAAAAAGAATTACTTAGGTGAATTACTACTTTAAAAAAGAAAAATGAGATAGTAGCTAGTGCTTGGTAGCCTAAAATTGTGGGTCAAGTTGAAAAACTCAAATTACAAGAGAAAAAGTTGATAGAGAACCAAGATACAAACCAAGAGGGTCCTATGATACAACAGATCAAGAACTATAAGACCCTAGAGGCTAAAAGGGATGTAAGACATGTTGCTAATATTCAAGATAAAGAAAAACAAAAGGAAGTTGGTATTAAAATCAATGAACAAGCAAAAGTTGTCCAGATTTATGATTCCATGTCACCTTCTGATATTGACTTGCAAAAAAGTAGAAAAGAAAGAGATTCTTTGGCTAAGAATTTGGAGATTGTAGAAAGTGAGGCTACTATAGCTCAGATGAACAACAAGATCAAATTCCTAGAAATTTCTAAGAAGCAATCTATAGCCATGCCTAAAGGTAACATAGATGGTGAATTTGATAATGCAGATCATAATGCTACTTAGGTACCTATTTCTTTCTTGTCTTCTTTTTCACAAAAAGATCTAAATAAGCATGTTGGTGATGCTAGTACCAGTAATACCATTGATAATGTTAAGAGAAATGTTCCCTATCAGCCTAAGATTAATTTACAAAGAAGACCTATCCAATTAGAGGGTTATAAGAAAATATGTTTTGATGGAATTCCTAGTTTTCCTAATCCCATACCATGAGAAATGAGGAAAAGGTTGCCTAAATTTTTTGGGAACAATGTTGTTACATGTGAGGGTCACTTTAGAAGATTTTTGGATATGATGAGTGATTATGAGGTTGAAGTTGAAGATGTTATAATGAAGTTGTTTTTTCAATCACTAATTGAAGATGCTAGAGAATGGTTAAAAAGACTTCCTAAATTATCTATTATGGATTGGAAGGATATTGAATATTGTTTCAAGGAACAATATGGTGACAAGCTAAACCAGAGTTATATTTTGAGTGAATTCAATAACATCAAGAGACTACCCAATGAGTCTGTCACTAAGTTCAATATTAGATTTCAAAAGAGAATGTACAAGCTAATGTAAACCATGTGAGTTGATGATAAGGTATGCCTCATCACCTATTTAAATGCCTTTGATGGTAAAATAGCATTTCAACTTAGGGATAAGGAACCTAGGACTTTAAGAGAAGCCTTCAGGATTGCTATTAACATTGAGAATAATTTTAAAATCTTAGGTAGATTAGAAAGTAAAAGGGATGACCCTAGATTGTTTGGTAACAAGGAAAATAGAAAGGAAGATCAAAAAATTTTAGGTGGGAAGAAACAAGAGTCTAGTGAGATAAGTCAAGTTCTCAATGCTATAAAGAATTTAAGTCTTCCTTAGGTAAAGAGTGATAGGAATCCCATTGACAATAGGATCTCTTATCAATCTAACTTCAATAGATAGAATAGGTGTTAGAATTTCCCCTATACCACTACTTGGAAAGATGGTCAGCCAAATGCTCCTCCTCCTAAGAGTAACAATAACAAGGTGACTCCTGATCCTCTATAAAAAAACTTTGTAAATTTGGTGGATGATCCTGAATCTACTATTGAACCTACATGGTGTTTTGCATATCAATTACCCCATTCTCCTGAATCTTATGCAATAGCATTGCCATTTCTAAGAAATCAAATTGTAGTAGCAAAATATCATGAGCAAGAGGAAAAAAATGATGATTTAGGGTGTAATATGTTTGAATCACATTATTTTGACAATGAATAGTATGAAAGAGATGTACATGACCAAAGATAGTTTCAGAGTGTCATATAACAAGTTTTTTTGATGAAAGTGATATTGAATACAATGTGTGTAACATGGTAGGTTGAAATGAAGAAGTAACATTAAGAAAACCTTCTAGGGAAGAAATTGATCAAATTATTTCTAGTATGGTACCCTAGATTTAAACCAAAATTATGGCTCAGAGAGATGAGAAGGGCAAGGTAGCTAGTGTCTTCATAAAGGGAATTGGCCATAAGAAGAGTGAAGCTATGAAGCCTAAAGAGATCCCTGCTAAGACGGTTAAAATTACAAATAAAAAGTGGGAACCAAAGAAGGAGGATAATCCCAAGCTTTTTGAGTCCCCAAATAATGCTCCAAAGAAGTTAGATGAGAAGATACCAAAAATAATCATTACAAGTGACAAGAATCACCAAGGTGTTGTAGGTATTTTTTATAAGCATCATGACAAAAGGAGTATTGTTATTGATGGCCCATTAGATTCTTCTATAGATATAACTATAGTGTTATCACAAATTATTGTCAAAGTCCCTTTATCTGAATTGTTAAGGATCCTTGAATATAGAAATAAAGCTCTAGCATGGTTGGGAAACATTGGTATAAATGTGAGATGTTAGTGTAATGAAAATCATAGTCCCAAGGAGAGTAGTAAAGAAGAAGTAAAGGAAAATGAAGCTGAAGTAGTTTTTGTATGCCTAAAATGTGAGCACACTTCCATGAGTCATTATATCCAAGATTACTCAAAAATGAGGTCTCAAATGGTGACTCATAGTTGTTTATTCATGGAGTGCAAGGGTTTCTAATGGAGGCCCTCAACTTGACCTAGTTTGTGCCCATGCAAGTACACCATGAAACAAGAGATTCAAGGATCCAAAAATATACATGCAAATGAAAATGAAAACTAATCTATATGATGACAATGCCAAACAATGCAAAAAAGGAAATGTAATAACAATGCAATACTAATCCATGAAAATAAATATGACTCTAAGATAATAGGCAAATGCAAGGATGAAACCTCATGATAGAAGCCATGGATGCAAGAGAGAAGAAGACAAGGGGAATTTACTCATTATTTCCTCTTTAAGTGGGAATTTTATTTAATTAAAAGGGAGCAAATTCTTTTAATTAAATAGAAAATATTTAATTAAATTAAAAGAGGGGTTTTTCTCTTAATTAATTAAATGTGAATGAATTTAATTAAAAGAGAGGTTTTCTTTTAATTAAATAGAGGCTTATTTTATTTAGTTAAAAGGGACATTTTCTTTTAATTAAATAAGACTTCGGATAAAATGATCAACCATAGAAAAATAAATAATCAAATTTGATCAAGGAAACTGATTTGAATTGATTTAATAAAATATTGCAAACCATCGATTTAGAAAATTTGATAAATTGAATAATAAGGGCCCATAGTCTAGGTGACCATTTTAGGGTGCATACATTTGCCCCTCTTTGACTAATGTGTGAACGATTTGGGAACACATGTAGTCAAAGAAAGAAATTGAAATGTGAGGTCGATTTGGGATCACAAAACAACCTCGATGTGTGGTCGATTCAAGAACACATCAGGACAAAGAATAAAAATAAATTTTGACTTAAAAAAGTCGAAGATAAAATTGATAAAATTGAATCAAGAATTGAAGTTGATAGGTACTACCCCCTCATGATCAAAATTGAAATGAGATAGAGGAGAAATAATAAATTGATAAATTGTATCAAATCGAACAAAAGATAAAGTTCTTTATGTAAGATGAAAGATATAAGAATCATAGAACCAAGGTAGATAAAAAAGCATGAAATATTATGCCCCAAAGGTGATTTAGAAGAAAAGAAGTGGGGTAAAATCAAATGGATGATAGAAGTTTGGAAGATATGGAAAGAAACAAAAAGAAGATAATAAAATGTTCCATAAGAAAGAGAATGCTCCAAAATCAATCAACTATTCAAAATAGAAATTTTGATTGAGATCACAAAAGAAGATAAGGAAATGAAGATAAAATATGACCATAGTTGATTAAAAGTCCACAAGAAAGATGAAGAGAGAACCCTCTCAAACTCATAATGCAACCTAAAAATGCAAACTAACATGAACCCTAAAAATGCAAGCTACATGAAAATGCAATGGTGTACTTGCAAAAGAGAAAATATAACATAGGATTTTGTGTTCATCATTCATTAGAGAATGTAAAAGAACTTATTTTCATCATTAGGCCATTATTAACGGACATCAAAAAATCACACAGTCATCACTAGTTACAAACACAACTATGAAAATATGAATGTGATTTATATTGGATTGGAATGTGGAAATATTCTAGCATAAGTATCAAAGACATAAAGGTCAAGATGACTTTGATGTTAGCTTACCCAAGTTAATGTAGCAAAACCATGCTTGCATAAAGGAATAGATGCCAAGATGACTAGAAGAATGGTTGTGCAAAAATAGTCAAGGATAATGCCTCAAATCTCCTAAGTGTTTCAAGGGGACAACAAGAGACACTCTAGAGTTTCAAGACCACACCCACAAGTAGAAAAAAAATAAAAATATGACCCATGCACCAAATCCTCTAGCTATGCATCTCGAAGAGACTTATCAAACAAGGACACTCAACAAAAATCAATAACAGTCAGCACACAAAGAAAAGATCATGATATAAATCAAGCATTAAGTGTTGCGTTTAAAAATTTAAATGTGTTAACTGATACTGAGTTTTGAGGATAAGGATCAAATGCTTGCAAGAAGGTAATATCACATGACAAAACTGGGTAAGACCAAATTGACAAGTGTTGAAAAACACTCACTGCTAGGGTTGTATTGAAAAATACAATTCAGGTAGTGTTGAAAAACACCATTTGTGAGGTGTCCTAAAGACTCATGTAACCAGGAGACCAAAGCTAACATAGTAATGCCCCCTAGACAAAGGACAACTCCAAACCAAGACGACAAGGACAAGGCATGATGGAGAAAGGCTAAATGTCGAGGACACGCACTAAGAAATAGGGGTGCAAAGGCCTCAAGGAGCGCCCGTTTCTAGGTTTTGCAACACTTGGATTTTTTTTTTTTTTTTTTTCAGGACTTTTTATAATTTTTTTGTATTTTTGCTACCAAGGGACCTGTTTCAAGGTTCTCACCAAGGCACTTTTTCTTTTTCTTTTTTCGAATTTATGAATTTTTTGAATTTTTTTTTGTATTTTTGGAATATATAATTTTTTTGTATTTTTTGAAATATATCATTTTTTTGTATTTTTTCAAGACCAATAAATATGTACAAATAAAATACAATGCCCCCAAACAAAAACAAGGACCAAAATCTCAAGCATGATCACATCTTGCAGTCCCAATGTTTAGCAAGGTAGAGGACATGATGGAGCAACAAGTTGATAAATATGATGGATAATGAAGGAGTGTATGAAGCAAGTGGAAGTGATCTTCAAGGACTGACTCCTCAAGAGTACCCAAGCTAGGGAAAAATTGTCATGTAAAGAACATTTGGACAAGAAATGAAAGGCCAATATAGGATAATTCAAGAAAGCATAATGTAAAAGTGGGAAATATGCAATCCAAAGGAGTAGACATGTCAAGAGACTTCATAGCATCGTATTTTACTCAATTTTATTACATCAAGACCAAAGGGGTAAATGGGAAAAGGGTAGCGAAAGACTAGAATGAATGGAGGGAAATAGATGTGAAGGCTAAACATGAAAAGAATGATAACAAAATAATCATAAGATAGCTCACAAGATAGCCAAATGTTTGTGTATAGGTCAAGATTGTCAAGATCAAAGAAAGAAGATAGAATGGATGAAGATGTAGAAGAACTATGCATGATGCCTAATTGGGAGCTTTTCATCGTGGTACTTATCCAAAGTGCCACAAGGGAGTGGTTTTCATCATAGGATGAGTTTATTTCTATTTACTTTTGCTACCAAGGTGTCTAATTACCAAGTTTTCACCAAGGCACATTTTCAAAATTTTCATTCTTTTTCTTTCTTTTTCTTTTTTCTGAATTTTTTTTCAAAATTTTTCAATTTTTTTGAAGTTTTATGGAAGAAGTCAATCTTTATAGATAATGCTTGTTGAAATTTTAAACCATGAAATACAAAGGATTTCAAATGATATTCTCAAAGATGCTGATAGGGAAAGGAATATGGAAGACAAAAATGGAGGATATGGCTTTATGCAAAGCAAGTGAGATTGGAAGATAGAACTGAAGGCAAGATCAACGTCAACACACACATTGAAGGGTGGCAAGAGGATGGAGAAAATATGAATGAAGGAATATGGTGAGTGGATAGAAGAGGTTGTGGTTAAGGTGAATGTAATGGAAGAATTCTTTTGGAAGAAGATGAAGTGGAATTCTCTGTAAGCTTGAATGTCAACTTCAATTGTTGTTCAACATTAGACTCTCTCAAGAAAGACTTTGGAATCTATATAGCTGTAGGCATCTTTTCATTTCTTTTTGATGATTTAGAGATAATATCTTCAATGATGGATTGTGGAACCCATACTTGTCTTATATTTTTTTTCTTAGATATCTCTTTGGATTTTATGCCCCCATGTTGATTAGAGGAGACATGGTGGTCTTCTTTTTTATATGGATTCTTGAATTTCTTCTTTTCCTTTTATTGAACATTCATGTTACTTCCAAAAGACCTAGGACTTGTGGAAGAAGAAGGATGATATGACTAGTTTAGGTGAGTGGGTGAATGAAAATGATTTAAGGATATGCATCTATGTCAATCTTGAGGAAAGATAGGAGAGGGAGGGACATAAGGACCCAAGGTGGATGATGAACTAGGAGAATTGAGAAGGAAAAGTGAATGGACATAAGGACCCAAGATGGAAGGAAGAAATAAAGGATGTAGTATTGGTGGGGGAGGTCTAAGGATGGATGTGGAAGATGCAAAAGGGTAATCAATAAGTTCATTAACATCTATATGACAATCAAGGACATTAGCATCTTTAGAGTGAGCATAAGGATTTCCAATAGGATCATGAACATCTTTAATAGGAGAAACTTCTTTGATAGGAGTACTTGAAGCTTGAGAAGACTTAGGAAGAGTAGAAATTGGAAGGGAACATGGAGTGGTAGAACAAGACGATGGAACAATTTGATCTTGACAAGGATCTTTGGATAGCATAAGTATAGAGTTTTTCTCTTGATCTTCAATAGGCTCAACATTGGAAGTAACAACACCATTTTTAATAACCTTACTAGAAGTATCATCTTTGGAAGGAGCAAGTGTAATAAGGTCATTTTTATTGTCAATAAGCTCAGTGGTGCAAGCAGTGTCTTGATGTTTCTTAGGAGAAGACTTAAGACGTGGTGGACTGAATGAGAAAGGGCACAAAGGATCAAAAGAACCATGAAATGGAGTAGAGACATTGTGAAAATAATTGGATGAAATGGAAGATTCTTGATCTTGATATTTCTTTATATTCTTTTCTTTGTCATTTTTAGAGTCCTCTTGACATGAAGCCACTCCTAAAGAAAAGGAAGCACGTTGAAATTGTATGGAAGATTTTTGAACAGATGATGAAGGACTAGCTGAAGTAAGCATTATAGTGCATGAAGGCTTAGGCTCTTTAGGTTTAGCATCATCAAAAGTATTTGCAGCTAGGTGAAGATTAGCTTGAGTTTCTTTAAGAGGTAGCCCTTGAGGATAACTATAGGTAACTGCATGAAAAGCATTAGGATCTTTGTTGGATAAAGGATTGGTAGAAGATTTGAGAGACTCATAGTCTTTAGGGGGTATATGGATAATGGTGGAAGTAGAAGATGGAAGGGGAGCATCAGAAGACAAAGGTTCAACATTAACATGATCTTTCTCAAGAGTGTAATCTTTATTTTCAGCATGAAGGTTCTTAGAAGAGAAACTCTTATGGTATTGATTTTTTATTTCAGCAAAAAAAAATGCTTTCTCTTCCTCAGAAAATGCATATTTATCATTTAGGTATTGTTCACAAAATTTATCAATGTTGTTTTCAAGATTTTAATCATGGGATTACCATCAATATCTATCTGTGACTCATCCCCTTTAAGCACAAGCATAGGACTAGGAGGGCTTTTAGGACACATAGGAGTATAATAGTCATCATCATCATAATAATTATCACTATAGTCATGATAGATAGGCATATCACAAGACTTTTCATATTGTTCATTATGGTCTATCTCAATAAGAGGAATAAGACTCTTGGTAGAAGTAGAAGAAGAGGTAGGTGAAGACCTAGGGGAATGATATTTGGAAGAATCATGATAAGACTTAGAAAATGAAGAATGTGAATAATATTTAGAAGAATCATTATAAGACTTAGAATATGAAGAATTTGAATGATATTTAGAAGAATCGTGATAAGTATTAGAAGATGAAGAATGTGAAGGATATTTAGAAGAATCATGATAAGACTTAGAAGATTAAGAATTTGAATGATATTTAGAAGAATCATAGTGAGACTTGGAAGATAAGGAATATTTGAAAGAAGGATATTGTGATTTGATCTTGCACATGATCCTAGCAAAGGTGTCTAATTTATCCATTTTTTAAATCATTTTTGTCACAATGTTAGCATCCATGTATCTATTGGAGCGACAACAATTTTCAAATTCAGCAAGAAGGTCAAGATCATCTTCTCTCAAGTGAGGGTCCATAGCAAGATAGTCAAGATCGATGGTTCTATAAGAAGAAGAATCAAGCATGAAAGAAGAGAAAGGATGAATAGAAGAAGGTAGACTATATGATTATAGGAGGAAAAGAATCAAGAAGACATGAAGAAGAGGAAGAATGGAAATGAGAGGTTAGAAAGACATAGAAGATGAGGAAGAAAGAAGACCAAGAGTCATTTTGTGTAATTTGATACCATTTGAGTTCATTTGAATGTTGAGAAACATGTGATAGAACTTGTAACCAACATGAAAGAAAAGGTTCTAGTCAATAGGATAACCCTAAGAAACATTGGTACCAAACTAGGATAGTAAAAGCACTAACTTGTCCAAAAGAAATGTGATAAGATAGAATTTTGCAACAGGCATAAACCAACACTACCACATAGGTGCTCACAACTTTGGGTGAATACCCTAGCACATATGGACCAGGAGGATGATTTACCTAAATTTTAATTAATTAAAATTGAATTTTGATGAAAGTGGATGGACAAGAGATTACTAAGACTCTCCAAGCATAATATCAAAGAATCCAAGGTATACCTTTCTCAACAAAGACTATCTCTAGCTCACCAACTTAAAATAAGGTCTCTTGTGAAATCAATGATTACTAATTCAAGAGGTCAAAGCACAATAATCCAAGCTGTAAACAAGCTTCTAACAATGGGGTAAGTAGCCTAATCTGAACTGGACCAACCTAGGGAGATTAAAAATAATAGGACAACAAAGCAATTTGCTCATAAAGTCTTGACTCAAGAACTCAAATTTTGTTCATTTTAAATGTCCAACTAAATGTATTGGTAGATTTTTAATCATGAACTAAGCACACAAGATAGCAATTAGGGATTTCAAGCAAATGTCTTCGAACAATGAGGAAGGGACAAAGTAACCTTGCACATGAACAAGAATAGTGTCATACTATCAATCTAATCCCTTGAACTACTACTGTGTATGTTCTCAAAATATTTTTCAATTACACACACAGCCTTAGAAAAGAAAATTTGGTAGCACTATGGTTCTTAGTAATATTCAACTCTGCAACTTTTGCAATCTAAAGTGGGTAAAATCCAATCCTGGTGCACCAGGGTTTGACATATTCTAAGAATTTAATCAATCAGAGATACTGAAGAAATCTGACAGCCCAAAAAAAGACTACACCCGTGAGGATTTCCCCACAAGGATATTTATATAATGGTTGCTACTACCACGTCAAAATGGCTATTACCGCTTGAGGTACCATCCATGTGGTTGACCCAATAAAGGGAATGTCTACTCTAGTTTAACCCTCTCTAATCAAGGAAGACTCAAAAAGTTGTACCACATGGGGACTTGGTTTGGATTCAAGGGTTCCAAGTTTTTGATGTGCCCAAAATGGAATAGAGCATACTCCTCTATCCTCTCCACCTTACCCAAACATAGCAAATAAGATTCTTTTACATGCTAATTTAAAATCACCTCACCAACTATTTGGAAAATCAAACAACAAACACCACCAATCTCAAAAGAGAATAGACTAATGGATGTTGAGGACAAATCCAAGAAGAATAGCGAAATAATACCAAATATCCTTCCCTACCTACAAGGGGATCTGTCATCAAGAGGAGCTTCATATGTAAAGTAAGAAAATGAAGCTCAATCTCTCAAGATCTCCCAAATAGTGTTCATAGAGCCTAGTTACTATGTGAAACACAAATGCGTGAAAGAAAATCTAGATCCAATTTTAGAGCACCAAATGAAGTGTGAATCTATGAAAGCATGTAAAAGCACTCAAGCCAAACACATGAGATGTTCATTTTAATTCCAAATCCAAATTTTTTAGAGA
The DNA here is from genome assembly GCA_028749045.1 of Cupressus sempervirens. Classification (NCBI taxonomy): domain Eukaryota; kingdom Viridiplantae; phylum Streptophyta; class Pinopsida; order Cupressales; family Cupressaceae; genus Cupressus; species Cupressus sempervirens. Next base: position 235,143,346 of record CM053786.1, on the reverse strand, counting down.
TCAAAAAAAATACTTAGTAATCCTTGCAATGCATCTTTTCTTTGTTGCACCTTTCATTTACACTTGAATGCTTGTTGGTAACGAACAAAGCAACAAACAAAACAAGCAAACACAAGATATGCAATATATGTCAAACTCTTGCAAAACTAGGGTTAGATCTGAAAATCTAATTTTTAAGAGGGATAATAATCAGCAAGTAACCCAAATGAAAACTCACATCATGCATTGATTTATTGTAAAAATTAAATGCAAGCTATTCATTAAATGCCCTTTTTTTCAATTGATTTTTGACCTAGTCATAAAGATTGGATCTACATGATATGAATTCGGATCCAAAACTCAAAATACAAAAAAGTGACCCCTATCAGAAATTAGAGTGCTTTTCAAAAATGTTAGAATTTTGAAAAGATCTTTTAATTTGTGCCCTAGGGAGGCATTTTATCAAAACAAACTAGCTTTTATAAATCAAATTATTGACCCCTAATATGATCTCTAAAATAATAACACAAAGAAAAAACTCTATTTAAAATTCAAAGAGCTTTTTGAAACTATAAATTTTTTTGAAAAATGTGCTAATTTACTCCAAAAATGTTTTTTTTATGAAAAATCAAGGAAAAATCATAAAAAATTGAAAATACTTCAAAAAAATCTAAAAATTGGACCGATTCTTATCTGGTATATCACCACCCTTCAAAAGACATTTCAGATCAAAATACCTAGCTGTTTGAAAGATATGATCAAATCTTTCAAATCTAGAGGTTTTTTTGAGTCTCGAAATAGATCTACACAAAAACCAACAACCAAAGGTGGGTTTCCCCATGGTGGGCACCAAAAATGTATGCCTAAAATGTGAGCACACTTCTATGAGTCATTATATCCAAGATTACTCAAAAATGAGGTCTTGAATGGTGACTCATAGTTGTTTATTCATGGAGTGCAAGGGTTTGTAATGGAGGCCGTCAGCTTGACCTAGTTTGTGCCCATGCAACTACACCATGAAACAAGAGATTCAAGGATCCAAAAATATACATGCAAATGAAAATAAAAACTAATCTATATGATGACAATGCCAAACAATGCGAAAAAGAAAATGTAATAGCAATGTAATACTAATCCATGAAAATAAATATGACTCTAAGATAATAAGAAAATGCAAGGATGAAACCTCATGATAGAAGCCATGGATGCAAGAGAGAATAAGACAAGAAGATACAAGTTCTCCACAAAAAGATTTGACAATCACTCTCCAAACCTGCAACATGACAATAGCACAGTAATTGATGTATAATCATGGATATATCATGGATCAATTGTGGATGAATTGTGGTTGTCTAAAATGAGGAGAGGGCTCTCCCTTATAAAGAAAAACATGGAGGTGAGAGGCTTCTCACAACCAATATGGGATAATAGAGTTTTACCCATGTGAGACAAAATTATACCAATGAGAAAGGATGAGTGGTTGAGAAGAAAGTGGAAAGAGGATAAAGATAAGTTCCACTTAGAGATATGTGCATTTAAGTGTAGAGAAAATTAAAAAAGATTTATTTAATTTTTTATTTTTTTAATTTCCTCTTTAAGTGAGAATTTTATTTAATTAAAAGGGAGCAAATTCTTTTAATTAAATAGGAAATATTTAATTAAATTAAAAGAAGGGTTTTTCTCTTAATTAATTAAATGTGAATGAATTTAATTAAAAGAGAGGTTTTATTTTAATTAAATGGGGACTTATTTTATTTAATTAAAAGGGAGATTTTCTTTTAATTAAATAAGACTTAGGATAAAGTTATCTACCATAGAAAAATAAATAATTGAATTTGATCAAGGAAATTGATTTGAACTGATTTAATAAAATATTGCAAACCATCGATTTAGAAAATTTGATAAATTGAATAATGGGGGCCCATAGTCTAGGTGACCATTTTAGGGTGCATACAGTTGTGTCTCAAATTCCTCAAATTTTTTTTGATAATTCTGTAAATCAATGTTTGGAAAATGTTGAACCATTTTTCTTAAGCATTTTAGTAAATGGTAAAACATTAAAAAAGTGCATGATTGACTCTGGTGCTACCAATACTATGATGCATTTTGAAATAATGAAGGAATTAGGCTTGAAGGTAGATACTACTCAAGGGAGATGTTGTACCATGGATAAAAGACAAGTGACAAACATAGGTACTATTAATTCTTTACCATATAAACTAATCGCCTATCCTGACAAAGAGCTTACTATGAGTGTATTGGTTGTTGACATTCCACCTTAGTATGGCATGTTGTTATGTAGAAAGTGGAGTGCTACCATGAGAGGGAGTCTACAATGTGATTTTTCATTTGCTACTTTTAATATTGAGGGGGATTTGATAAAAGTCAATAGGGAGCCTAAGAGTATATAAATGATAGAGGAAGATATAGAAGACAATATGACAAATTTTTTGGATATAGATATTAATGCATTCAAAGCTAAGGTTTTAACTTTGAAGAAATCCAAGCATAAGTCTCAGATGGAAGTGGAAGCTGCCACAAAAATAGATAAGGGTAATCTATGGACTATTTTTTTTTGATGGTGCATGCTACAAAGATGGATCTAGTGTAGGCATTTTGTTGATATCTCCAGTAGGGGTAACATACAAATTCTCCTTTAAGTTTTCATTGCACTAACAATATAGTAGAGTATGAGGCTTTATTGTTAGGTCTTAGATTAGCTCATAAGCATGGGATAAAGTGTTTACATGTTGTAGGAGATTCTAAATTGGTGGTATCCCAAGTAAGAAATGTCTATGTGTCAAAGAAAAAAAGATCAAAATAGTATAGAAATTCAATATGGGACATGATTGAATATTTTGATTCATTTGGGATAATTTGTAAAGATAGGATGAATAATAAGATGGGAGGCTTAATGGGAAATATAGTAATAAATCCTGATGATATCACATTTGATGGTGTGTCTAAAATTGAGATTCAAACTAGACCTTCTATCCCTGATAATGTTGAAATTAGCAAGTGTTTGAAGATGATAAGGATATTCTGAGATTTTTGAACAATGAGAATATGTTGTTAGGACAAGAAATTGATTGCATAGCTTATGTAGAGAATAAAAATGGAAAGGATATTGTTTTTGGGAAAGAAGTTCTGTAGTTAAAGACAAATAAAATCTCAAAGGGTCTAGTTGTTTTAGAAACTATTTTTGACAACTAAGATAGGTCACAAATGAATACCAGTGAATATAATGCCAAAGATCTAGATGAGGTAAACTTGGAAACTCAAGAAACACCTTTAAAAGTATATATTGGCAAGAAATTGCCTCCTAAAATTAGGAAACGTCTAGTAAACCTAATAAGAAAGTATAGACATGTGTTTGCATGGTCATATGATGACCTAAAAGCCTATAGGGAAGATCTTTTTCAGCATGAGATCCCTCTGAAACTAGATGTTAAGCCATTTAGAGAAAAATGGAGGCCAATAAATCCTACCTTGGCTCCCAAAATTCAAGAGGAATTGATCAAGTTAAGAGATGGTGGGATTATAAAGCCTATCAGGCATTCCTCTTAGGTATCCAATTTAGTCCCTATTAGGAAGAAAAATGGATACATAAGGTTATGTGTTGACTTCAAGAATCTTAATATATTTGTATTAAAGGATAATTATGGATTGGAAAATATGTAAGCCATGTTGCAAAGGGTTACTAGTTCTAAACTAATGTCCATGATGGATGAATTTATAGGTTATAATGAAGTGGTTGTTAAAGAATTAGAATAGTTCAAGACTGCTTTGACTACTCCATGGGGTACTTATGTTTATGTGAGGATGCCTTTTGGGCTTACTAATGTTGGGGCTACTTTTCAAAGGGCTATGGATGTGGCTATTGCCCTACTTATTCCAAGGATGAGAATGATCATTGCATACATTTGGAAAAGGTATTTATCAAAGCCCTTAAGTATCGCATTTCTTTGAATCCAAGGAAATTTAGTTTTGGTGTTACTGAAGGAAAGTTTTTAGGAAATCTAGTTGGTAAGCATGGAGTGAGGATTGACCCTGAAAAGGTAGAAGCAATAGAAATGATTTAGAAACCCAAAAGTGTTAAAGGCATTCAATCATTCTTTGGAAAAATCAACTTTCTTAGGAGATTTTTGACTAATTTTGAAGAGATTAGTAGGCCTATATCAAGGATGCTAAAGAAAGGATATGGGATTAAATGGGATGGTGAACCTAGCATTGCATTTCAAAAGATTAAGCAAGCTATTAAAGATGCCCATGTTCTCAGAGCCCTAAATTATGAGAAACCAATGCATATATTTTGCTTTGCCTCATTTCATACTATTGTTGGAGTATTGTTGCAAAAAAGTGAGGGTGGTTATCAGTAGCCCATTGCATTTTTTAGCAAGTCATTACAGATAGTAGAAATAAAATATGATATAACTAAGAAGCAGACATATGCATTGGTGAAAGGAGTAAAGGATTTTAGATGTTATTTAATGGGAGCTACTATTATTGCATTTGTTCATATTACTGTTGTAAAAGACATTTTCTCACAATAGGAGGTATCTAGTAGAAGATGTAGATAGACCAACAGATTATAAGAATTCAATATTGATATTTAGATTACCAGACTGGTTAGGGGTCAGGGTTTGGCCAAATTGATGACAAAAGCCAATTTAGAGGCAAACCAAATTAACCAACTTGATGATAGTTGTAGGGATAATCTTTATGATATGGATACCTCTGATTGGTACAAGGATGTGATCTATTATTTGCAAAACATGAAATCCCCATCAAGGTTAATAGAAAACCATAAACGATCCCTTAAATTGCAGGCTATAAGATATGTTATAGTTCAAGGTCAATTGTGGTGGAGAAATATGGAGGGGGATCTCTTGAAGTGTTTAGATGAAAATGAGTTTAGAAGGATTTTAAAGGATATGCATGAAGGTGTATATGGTGGTCATTATATGGCCAAAACTACTATTCATAAAGTTCTGAGGGCGGGGTTTTTGTGGCCAACACTTTTTAGAGATGCTCATGAATTTGTCAAAACATATGATACTTGCCAGAGGTTTGGTGGAAAGTTAATTTTTTTTGGGAATTTACCATTAAGACCTATTGAGGTACAGACACCATTTCAACAATGGGGTATAGATTTTATAGGTGATATTACAAAAAAATCCAGTGGTGGGCATTCTTGGATCTTGGTAGCTACTGATTCATTTACCAAGTGGGTTGAGGCAATCCCTAGTAAGAATGCAATAAGTAAAATGGTTATTAATTTCATTCTAAATGAAGTTGTGACTAGATTTGGATGCTCACAGAAAATTGTGACTAATAATGTTATGTGTTTTAGATTTGAGGAATATAAGAATTTTTGTAGCAAATATGGCATTATAGAGTACACATCCTTAGCTTATCATCCCCATGGGAATGGTTAGGCAGAATCAAGTAACAAGAGTATACTAAAGATTATCAAAAGAATTCTAGGAGAAAATAGGAATGCATGGCATTCAAAATTGTCATTAGCTCTGTGGGCTGATAGGGTTACTGTGAAATAGGCTATTGGATATGCCCCCTTTGATTTGGTTTATGGTATATAGGCTAGACTTCCCTCGAATAACCTAAAGGAGATGTACAAGCTTATTCAACTTTATGAAGATGATATTGTTAATGAGATGCAACTTAGAATGGATGACATCTTACAATTAGAAGAAGCAAGGAGAGAATCATCTATTCAGAATGCCAAGTTACAATCACTGATGAAGTATTTATATGACAAAAGGATCACCAAGAGGAAGTTTGAAATAGGTGACATGGTATTAGTGTGGAATGCTTGAATGGAAGATAAAAGAAAGCATGGTAAATTTGACCCAATTTGGTTGGGTCCATATAGCATTTGTGATAGAAATGGGAAAGATTCATATTTCTTGACAGATTTAACTGGAGATACTCTTGAATTGCTAGTTCATGGACAATTCTTGAAGAGATACTTTTCTTAAGGTATTTATTTTTTCATGAACATTAGTTTTAGGTTTCCTTGTGTTCTTGTACATTGTGTATATTTTGTAGATCCTTGTAAATATCCTTGTATAGTCTAGCTCCTTGTTTTGTTGTTTTGTTTTGTGCTCTCTGAAGAAGTTGTCATTCCTATACCAAGTATGTGGTCTACTCCCCCAAAGATTTTGAATTCTTACGTAGATTCAAGTAGTCTATCATCCCCAAATAGAGCCACTGTTGGTTTGATTTTTTGCAATATAGAGAAATTTTGAAATTTTAGTGAAAAATCATTTAAGGCATTGTATCATACAGATTCAGGTTTTGTTCCTTGTATTTTTCAAATACTTAGGTTGCTTTAGTTCATTTCCTAGCCTCTGTGTTGTTGGAATTCTATCAAATTCTCAAGGTTTGTCATCAAAGGAATCAGTTGAAAAACACTAAGTGTGTAAAAACCTTAATGCCTTATTATTTTTTACTCTAGTTTTAAAAAACCCTCAAAAATAATATTACAAAAATGACTTTAATGCATATTATTTTTACCCTAAGGTTTGGCTTATGCAAGCATAACTTCATTAAAAAAAATTTTTAAACTTTTATTGGTTGTGCTTCACTTTGAATTTTCTCGATTATTTTATTGAGAAATATCCTATGTAATATAGATTTTGAATGACCGTTGATCTTGTTCATATCAACGAGTATCGCATTCTTGAAATGTTGAGATGCAAGGATTTTAAATAATGTAGGCATGCACTTTGATGACATGTAGCCCTTTCCTATTTTAAAATCTCAGTGCACTAAAAAGATTGTGATTTGTTAGAACTTGTTAGTACCTTTCATGCACCTTCTAGAATTCTTGCAATGTTATTGGTTGATCTATTAATAGAGGTATCACTTTATGACTAAGATTCATCAACCATTGATCTTGTTTAAATCAAGGGTTAGCACTTTCCTGCAATTAGAAGATGCTCAACAATTAATTAATGTAGGGAAGTGCAAACAGGACATGTAGCATAGTCTGATAGCATGGGCCTATCAATTCCATGGATAATGTTAAGGTGTCTTCCATGGTAGTTGTCAGATGAGTTGGACTAAAGGGCAGTATTTTATTCATTAGTTTGGCTAACGTGGTATTTTTAAGACACCTGATTCTATTACCTTTGATTTATGTGAGATCAAGGGATAGTGCAAGCCTGCATTAAGAAACTACCTGAAAAATAAGGAATGTGGGTATGTGCCTTTGTGCTACATGTCACAATAGGGCAAAGATTAGGAGAAGGAGTTGATTCACACCATGTTGTATACCACATGTGCTTAGATGGAAGTACTTATGCTACAAGAGCAAAAATTCTAGCAATTAATGTAGTAGTTGGATTGGTTAGAGCACAAAGGTTGAGAGAAGTCATTTAATTGGTCCAAGTGGACGATGCGACCATAAAGTGCAAAGTTTTTCACACCTTGATTTTGTTCAAGATCAATGAAGGGCACTTTCCTGCATTAAGAACTTGAATGAATTTTAAATGTAGCAAGTATGTGTCATGCAAACATGTGTCTATGCTGATGTCACTCTCCCCATCTTAGAAGGTTTACCAGACTTGAGCAATGTCACTGTTGATCTTTTAGAGATCAATAGCTGGTGCAAGCCCACAATTTGAAGATTCTCATTCAATAAGGAAAGCAGGAATATGTTAGCTTGACATGTGGAAAGAATGAGGCACAAACTCACATAAGGACTTCCTATTGGTCAATACAGCTGATTGGGCATTATTTAATTATAAAATTGTTTGATTGTTGATCTTTTCTTGATCCACGGATAGCGCTTGCCCACAATTTCATGATGCAAGAAATTTAAGGAATGCGAGCAAGTAGTAATATGACATCTGGCCACATTGTTAAAGCCATAAATCTTGTTGCTTTTTGAATTAAAGTTATCCAATCTTGTGAAATCTATAGATAAGATTTCAATCTAGGTGTAATTTGGAGGTAACAATTACTAAGAGTTAATATGATGCAGAGCTCATTCGTGTGATTTCAATGCCTAAATAAAATTCACGATTTCACCATTAATGAACCAAAAAAGCACATAAAGAATACTAAATCATACAAAATTTTTAGAGCCATGACATAGAAATTTTATCTAGTGATCTAGTGAGTTGTAGAGGAAATCATACAAAGCAGAAGTGGAAATTTTAGTGGGTAAGTAGTCTGTGACTCCTTGAAGTCAAGTGTCTAATTTTATAAAATTTATAGGGTTTATTCAAAATGCCTCCCCGAAAAGAATTCACGGGACAGATGGATTATTTGAAATGTTCTATACACGATGATTTTCTTAAACAATTCCCTTTATCTGTACATGAAATAACTAAGGGGAGGGAGCTCATTCCAAAAGACTCTAGGGAAATTGTAGTGGAGGGTTTCTATGACAAGGAAAATTGGGTGAGAGATCCCCAAGTATCTATTGGAGGCCTAGAATTGTTTTAAAAATGGTTCTCAGAAAGGAATTTATGTACCACCATGAGCAATGTCTAGGAATTCAACATTGGAAAGTTAACAACCCCTATAGTTTTCTTTGATAGTGATCTATTGGTTGACATGGCTTAAAAGTATGGCCTTATTACAAATTGGGTTAAGAACCATGCTGGGGTAAATCTTTTCAAAGTTTTCCCTAAGTTAATTAGAGAGGTTTTCAACTTAAACCCTAACCATGTTGTCCATGAAAAATTGACATGGGTGACCTTCAAGCAAGGTATGATGCCCAAAGGTTATATTTGTGAATAGGACCATTGCAAGAGCATGCTACCAAGGTTGGTACATTGTTTGTAATCATTGCTAGCACACCCAAGCCATTAATGAGAAGACATTTTAATCTAAGGGCTCAAGCATTGGAATTTTCTCTATGCAAAATCTTTGGAATGGATGAAGTAGAGCATATCACAGGCTCTATTTTTTTCATTATGGCTCAGACTCTTCAATTTGGGATGAGCACTATTCTTGACTTTGATACTTTCCTAACACAAGAATTTCACAATGGTTTAGTGGGGATAGCTAGGGGGAAAGTAAACAAACCTTTCTATTGGTATTCATTACCTATGTATATATGCTTGTGCAAGGGATATACTTTCTTTTCCAAGGGTATGGACCTAGAAATAGCAAAAGATGGAGAGAGGGATCCAATTTAATTATGGAGTGTGGATATGACTTTAGAGGCTAGAGATGCCAATTTTGTGAGGTTTGACTGATATTTTTCATCGAAACACAGATTTCTTTTGAGAGGATTTAGCCCTAGGATTCCAAAATCACTACTATAATTGGTAAGACCTAAGGACCATGCAAAATAGCTATTGGTTAGTCATAACTGGGGGGATATAGTCCCTTATAATGTCTCAAAAGTAATAAGAGTGTATGGATTCTTGGGAAAGCCTCATGTGTTACCATTCCATGTGCCTCTAAAAATAGGGATAGTAGAATTTTTATGGAAGACAGGCACTATTAATGAAAAAGATTTGCCAAAGAAGGGTACCTTCTTTCTAGTTATTATTGTAGTGCATGATTTCATTTTTTTGAGGAAAGGGTGGAAACATCTCAACCAATTTTTCTATGATAATCCAAACCATTAATGAGAAGGACATATATACCAAGACTTATCTAGACAAAGTTGGAGAGGTGCAAAGGAGGATAAACAACAGAAATATAGTGGCTCCTGGCTAGTATACCTTGCAAAAAGAGGCAGGTTATGTAATGGCTAAAAATGTGCAACAAGCTCCCATTCTACCAAGACCAAGGCCAGAAAGTCCATCTACAAACAGTGCTCCAAAAAGGCAAAATTTAGAGTAGGGGTCTTCTTCTTCTCAAATAAAACAATACTCCCCAAGCCAGTTCCCAATCTGATAGATGATGAAGCATCTTTTAGGGAGCAACTTAGACAAATTGGTGGAGAGGGAGATGTAATTGTTACTTTCATATATTTGGAGATTGGAGAACCACAAGAACCTCCTGCACCTTCCTTGGATCTCACTATTGCTGATTACCTAGGTAAGGAAATAGATCCCATAGTTTCCCACGCCTCTGAGAGGTTTATTAATGATGAAAATTTTGTCAAGTCTAGAGCCTTTACACAATTTTTTTGGAGATTAAACATAGGAAATTTTGAGAAAACTTGTGAGAAGATAAATGCAGAACAACCTGATAAATTAGACGTTGCTATTAAGGAAGAAGTAAAGTCTAAATTTTTGAATGATTTTGCTCAATTTACACTTGAGGCTAGAAGTCAAATAGTTAGATAGTTGCGAATCCTCATTTTACCAGAATGGGATATAGTGAATGCCATGGTATTTGATTTAGTAAGGAAACAAAAGGATGTCTAATTTAAGACTAAAGAAGAGTTATTTTGGGCTCATAGAGGATTCAAGTTTCGTGATGACCACCAAACCCTCCTTATTTTGTCTATTGAGAAAAGGGATAAGACTAGAATGTAGGAAACTTCTATTGTAGACCATACTAGTGCATTAAAAGTGTTAGGATTGTGAGGTTGGCAGCAAGCAGATAATTGGGATGGCTTTAGAAATGTTAAAATTTGGCAATGAGGTGTCTCACCAGGAAGAAGATAAGTTTGCACAACTCAATGCCAAATTTGAAAAAGTTTTGAAAGCATATGAGGAGAGGGGTATGCAAATACAGTCATTAGAAAACAAAGTGGCTCAAATGGAGAAGATTCTTAGGAAAAGAAAAATAGGAGAGTCCAGTAGACCCAGGATTGCATACCCCCCACGGCCACCTATTGAACCTTTTAATTCAACACCAATTATTGAAATACCAGATCCCCCAAAAAGGCCTTAGCTTTACACTACATAGAATTTTGAAGAGGAGAAGAATAAGTTATATGCATTACATGTAGAATTGAACAATCAATATGAAGAAAAGTTGAGGCAGGGTATAATGTATCTAGTAGATGGAATTGAATGGCCAACATTTTTTGATCAATTGGTAAGAATTGTAGATATCAGGGATGAATTGAAGAGAGATGAAACTAAATTCATACCCCTTGTGCATAAGTGGATAGAAAGGAATAATAATATCACTGCTATGTGTACACCTGTCATCTAGCTGCCTTGTCATCAAATAGAAAAGATCTTTGATTTGTTAAATAAATTGCAAGGTTTTGATGATAAACAAGATTCTTTTCAAAAAAGATTAATTATTTGTTTTTCCAAGTATATTACAAAAAAAATTGATTTATGTCCTTGTGCTTTAAAGATTATTGATAAAATGAAGGAAAAGGAAGAGTGGAAGAGGGAGTTAGATGAGATTTTTTGTGAAAGGATGAATAAAATCATTAATGAAACTGGTCACTTGTTATGGCAAATGACTATTGAGGAGATGCTAAAGGTACAATTATTTTATAGTACTGTTAGAAGAGATCTCATTGATATAGAGATAGTTGCAAATTCTTTGATAACTATACAAAGGGATGTCTTGAATTTTGATTGGTTAGATGTCACTACCTATAATGAGTGGAAAGATAAGTTTGTGTCTATAGTGTAGATGGTAGAAGGTGATGAAGTAGAAGATAATAAGGAAGAATAATATGCAAAAGTAATTGTTAGCCTTACAGTTAATAATGAAGACAAGGAGAATCCTCAAGTTAAAATAAGTTTGCAAGTAACTAGAGATAACTCATCACTTTCAAGCTTGATGACCACTTACTTCAAGGAATTAGAATAATCAAAGAATCAGATCATAGTACCCTTGTCTTTCTAAGTGGTGTAATAGAAAGGGATGCACAAAAGACTGTTTGATGTATAAAATCTTTCTATTATTCATAGTTTTGTCTTTTTGTGATAGGTTTATGGAAGTATCTTTTTTGAAGGACACCCTTCAATCACATTTTCCCTTTCCTTGTTGCAACTCATGCCTATATAAGTGAGTTTTCAAGGCAATGTGATGGTCTAAATTTTGATCTATTTTTTGGAATTACTAAGAAATAGTACAGTCAGTCCTATTTCATGTAGTAGTTTTAGATACTCTCAAGCATACTTTTTCTCAGAAAATATAACATAACCAGTTGAAATTTTTGGGCCTCTATTGAAATTCTATTGGTTACTATATTACCCATTTTAAAAGGATAATACAAAGGGTTATTTACACCATTTTTCTATGTCATCACTTCCTTTCTCCATTTTATGAGCTTGTTTATTTTGAGGTCATTTGAATGAGGTTCATGTGGTTGAATGTAGTCTAGATTGGTTGTGTATTGATTCTATTATTGCTTTGATTCAATGAATTATATAAATTTGTCAATAGATCAATAGAATTCATGAGTTTATGGAAAGGATATTTTATAAGAATGGGAATGGCTAATTGCTATTGATGAATTCATTCATAAGATATCTGAATTAGATCTTCTATCAATAGTAAGTTTTTTCCCAATGGATAAGGCACTAGTCATATAAATCAATGAAAGATGAGAGTAAATCTTTCTTCTACATGCCAAATCAATTTTAAATTCAAAAACATTTCTAGTCAAGGTTATATTACTAGTTAGCACTCGTTTATACATTATTTTTGAGTCATAGGTAGTTGCTATTACCAAGGATTTTTATAATGTCAAGGAGAATTGTGAACAAAATCTATTTGAAAGGGATGTATATGAACTAGAGAGAGTATCAACAAATGGATAAATTGCATATGTGATAGGGATAGAAGATGAAAATTAGAATGAAACTGAATGAAGTCTCATATAGCAATATCCTTGTAAATTATCACCTAAGGTATACCCACCTTGGTTTAGCAGAACCTAAAGAGTAGAAAACCATTCTTGGTTTTGTTGAAGTTGGGTCCAAATGATTTTCACATATAATTGTTAATAGGAATTAGCTATTCCTTAGGTTGTATGAGCATTACCATGTTGGTATTGAGCATTTTGTTGTTCAGTAGTTTCAAACAGCAACAAGTTCCTTCACTCTCCATCTCTACTATATATTTTTTGTTGTCCATCTTTTAAAGTTGATAATTGGATAATATCTATTGGAGAATATGGAGGTTTCTGTATAGATATTATTCTCCTCTCTCCCTCTATGTATTTGGCTAATCAGGTTCTTTGGCTTAAGGGGAAAAACTCTATTTGTTCCCCTTCTTCTTCATCCTTGGATCTGAGGATAGGCTTTAGAACCTATGTAGATGAACTACTTTTCTTCTTCAATTTCCTCCTCTAAGTAACCAACATAGTTATTTCTTTGCTCACTCTCTTTGGAGTTAAGGGGGAGGCTTCTTCCTCTATAGTTGTTGGTAGTGGGACCCTCTATTCCTCTATTTGTTACTTCTCCTACTATTATGGTTGTACCTATACTAGAGGTTGATCTTCTGGCTCCACTTGAGGCTCAAATTTCTCTTGCTCAGGTTGTTCTTGTTTTGGAGGCACTTGGGCCTCAACCACTTGTTTTTTTCCCTTAGAGCTTCCCTTTTCCTCTTCTTTCCCTTATTTACATTAATGTACTTAACCTCTCGCTCATGTTGATATACTATTTCTAGCCTTATTATAGATTGAGAAGGGAAGGTTGGCATGGTGACCTAAGCACCTTTACCTTTAATAGACATGGTTGTGGCTTGTAAAGGTATGGTCTAGGGAAATGAATCCATTCTCTTGTTAGTTTAATCATGTGTTTTTCTTGATAATCTATGTCATCATTTTCATCTTGCCCTATCTCCATGTTCATGGTTGGCCTATCATAGATTTTGTCTCTATTGTACAAAGTATCCATAACTTCTTGGGACATCATAGTATAGACTCATCTTACAATAATCCCTTATAGGGACATCATAGTCATCTATTGCATTCATCTAGTGCTCTTCTAGCGATTTGACATAGACAAACTCTTTCCCTTCCAGGTGCTAAACTATTTTGATGTTATCAAAAAATGGGCAAGGGGAGTTGTATTATTCTAAGGGATACTAATCCCACTTATAGTCAAAGATGGAAATGTATTACTTTTGTTTCACCTCAAATGCACCAATTATGATTCTCCATAACCATGTCTTCTTCTGTTGTTTTCTCACTTTATCATAAGAAATAGTGAGTTGGTATCCTATCTCTAAGAGTATCAGCCTATCTGAAGGATATCTTGGGAGCTTCTTGTGGGACAAAAGAGTACCAACTACCCAAATATACATAAAATTCTTGAATTAAATGTGTAGGAAACAATTGATTAATTGTGTATTATCTTTGATGTTATACAAAATGCCATATCATTGCCAATCAGTGTATGTTGATCTCACTTAGGCATTGAAGACAATTTCCTGTGTTGATCAAGCATTCTAGAGTTTTCCTAGTTCAAGAAGACAGTTTCTACTGACTTCACTCAGTAAGTGAAGTAAAGCTTCCAGAAGTTGACTGTTAACCAAACTCACTTAGTTAATGAAGGAAATGTTGGATGGAACTAATGTTAACCAAACCCACTCAGTTACCAAAGGAACTTTTTGAATATGTAGTGTTAACTGATTTCACTTGGTTAACATAAGAAAATCAATTTGAGTTACTATCTATCGAGTAGGGTCATCTAATGAAGGATTTTCTTACTTCATCATATTGAGTTCAATTTTATTATTTGGTGGTTCTTGAGGACTAAGAATATTAATTATTCTAAGATTTATTCAAGTCAAATTGACAATGTGTAAGATATTAATATAAGGTCAAGTTGAGGATTGAATGTGTGAAATAGAATTGAAGATTTGATGATGCTTAGAGGAATTGAATTAGAAGGATAAGTAGAATATCCTTGTTGAGATGCAAAGATACATTTGATTAGGAAGGATCAAGCATACGAACCAGAATTGAGATCTATAACCAAAAATTGAATTACATTAGAAATTAGGTCATCTCATTGCTACTCTCTAACCACTGTAGTAGTCATCTAAATCTCTTAATAGAGTTGGCTTAACAATTATTTGTAAATCCTCTAACAAGGTGGCATTTCTATTTAATTGTCTAAAGACATCTATCAAGGCTACTCTTAATAGGGTTATTAAATCCTCTAATAGGGTCACACCTAACAATGTGTTTTGAAACATTTAACAGGGTTGGCTCCTAACAAGGCTAACTTTAGAAAAGTGAAAATTAGTAACTAGTTGCAATTGGTAGTTTTTTCCAAATTGGATTTCCACATTAAAATCTTGGTGTCAATTGTGTTCATGCTATTTCTTTTGTGTTTGAAACTAGGCTAAAGTAACACCAATCATATATAATATCTTAAGATTTTCATGTTAAGCATTTATCCAGCTATTTTAGTGATTACCGAGTCGTACAATATTTTTCTTGTGTGTTTATAGAGTTACAATAGAGTTTAGTTTTGATTTATATTGGCATTTGAGGGATCTAAGATTTATTTTTGTGGTAATTAATTTACTCCTTCCCTCTCAATTACTCCTCTTATATTTCCAACAATTGGTATCAGAGCTTTTGGTGCTTGTAGAGAAGGTTTTAAGAACCAAAGCTAAAGATCAGGATGTCTTACAAAAGAGAGATTCCCAATTTGAACCAGGACAACTTTGCAGCATGGCAAGGACTTATGATGTTACATTTAGAAACTATAAGTGATTCAAGTTGTAAATATCTTGATAATGAATACAAGACTTCTACTAGGACATTATTAGTAGAAGATATTTCTATAAAAAAATCATAACATCATGATGATTGACATTACTTCTGCTCTTAATTATGTTGAACTTGATGAAATCAAAATTTGCACTATAGCTTATGATATGTGGATCAAATTAAAAGCCATCTATGGAGGAGATGATAATGTAAGAAGAGCTAAGGCCAAAAGTCTCATAGGATAGTTTGATCAAATGAAGATGAGAGAAGATGAAAACATTGCAAAATATGTTGAGAAAAAATAAGCAAGTGTGAGTGCAATCAAAGCATCTGGAGGAGACATTGATGAAAAAATAGTTGCAAGCAAGGTACTCAAAGCACTTCTTCCTATCTATGCAATTAGAGTGTCTTCTATTCAAGAAATGAGATGTGATCCAAATAGCTATATAACTTTGGATGCTCTAGTTGGAAGATTGATAACTTTTGTGTTAGTAACTTTGATAAGTATGTCCCTAATTCCAAAGTTATTGAATCTACATTTGAGGCCAAGGTTTCACTAAAGAAAAAGGGTAAGAAATAAAAATCCAATTAATCAAAAATTTAAGAAGAAGAAGAAAGTTTAGATAGTGATTTTGAAGTTTTTGAAGCCCTACTTGCAAGGAAATATTCCAAAGGTAGAGGAAAGTACAAAGGTAAGATTCCTCTACTCTGTTTTTCTTGTGAAGAAGCTCATCACATTGCTACAAGGTGCCCAAACAGAGAAGACAAGGATGAAAAGAAAAAAATTAGGTCAAAGGCAAGAAGGAATTCAAAAACTAAAAGGACTAGAAGGACAAAGGTAAAAAATCTTGTTTTTATGGCAAAAGATTCTGATAATTGTGAAGACAAAGTGATATATATTGTTGTAAAAGATGAATTTAACGATGAAGGAGATAAAATGGAACTTATCTCTCATGTTAGCAAAAATGATACATGGATTATTGTTAATTGCTATTCACATTATATGACTAGAGGGAAAAAAAAATTGAACACATGGAACATTATGATGGTGGTAGTGTGAGATTTGGAAACAATGAACCTTGTTGCATAAAGGGAAAAGGGTGTATCTCATTAACCAGTAAGCTTAAATCTGACAATGCTTATTGGCTTGAAGGACTAAAGCATAATATACTAAGTTTGGCACAATTGAATAACATTGGATTCAGGGGAGAATTCATAAAATGGGAAGGACAAACTACTGTATGGTAAAGGAAGTCTAGTTGGATCTAGCAAACAAATAGAAGGTAATTTGTTCTATCTAGATCTCAATGAAAGTTCATGTTTTATTGCTCAAGTAGAAGAAGGATGGTTATGTCACAAAATATTATGTCATATAAGCTTTGATAATCTAGTCAAGATAAGAAAAAATAGAAGAGTAAGAGGTATTCCTAGCTTGACGAAACCTAATATGGGTCTATGCAAAAATTGTCAAATTGGTAAGATGGGAAAAAGCTAGTTTCAAAAGAAAAAAACTATCATTCTAAAGAAGTCTTAGAGCTTGTACATATGTACTTATGTGGACCTATTGGAATAGAGAGTTATAGTGGAGATAATTATTTTATTCTTTTTGTTTATGATTATTCTAGAATGATGACTATAATGTACCTAAAGGAAAAATCTAAAGCTATTCAAAAACTTAAGTGGTACCTGGCAAGAGTAGAAAAGGAAACTGGAAAGAAACTAAAATGTGAGAGATTAGATAGAGGTGGTGAATTCATCTACAATGAGTTCAATGAATTCTGCATTGAAAAAGGAATTAAGATATAGGTATCAACCCCTAGTACACCCTAGCAAAATGGTATAGCTGAAAGAAGGAATAGATCCATCATGGATTGTGCAAGAACATTGATGATAGAAAAGAATATTGCGATTAAATAATGGAATGAAGAAATCAATTTTGTAGTGCATACCTTGAACAAATTATAGTTGAAGAAAGACTCAAATTGAACTTCTTATGAACTATCATATGGCTACAAACATAATATAAGTTGAAATTATTTGGTAGCAAATGTTATATCTTGAAAGAATCTAGGAAAGGTAAATTTCATGTCAAGGGTGATGAAAGCATATTCCTAGGACACTCCTGCAGAAGTAAAGCATACAAATGTCTAAACCTAACTACTTATAACATCATAGAAAGTGCACATGTGATAATTGATGAATTTGTAGAAAAGTGTGAAGAAGAGAGAAATAAAGAACATGAGGATTACAAAAGATTTATTTACTATGAACCTGATACTTTGTCAAACATATCTAAAAGTTAGGAGGCCTTAGCTCCTGAGTCCCCATAATTCCCAAAATTTATTGAGTTGCAATTAGTGTAATTCAAGTCATAGTCTGAAGGACCCAAGTCATAGTCAGAAGTTACTAAGTTGTTGCTAAAGAAAACTGAGTCAGATGGACCTGAGTCATAGACAATGGGATCCAAGCTTAATATAAAAGATCATGAAGAAGTCAATGAAACAAACTCCAAATCCAAAGTACCTGTATTAGCAAGATATGTTAGAAGGTATCATGCACCTAATCAGATCATTGGAGACAAGTTAGATGGAATAGTGACAAGAAACAAATTGAAAGGTGCATGTTTGCTTGCTGAATTTGAACCTAGAAATGTTAAAGATGTGTAGGATAATGAAAGTTGAATTGTAGAAATGAATGAGGAAATAGAGAAAATAGAGAAGAAAAAAACTTGGACACTTGTTCCTAGACCTAAGGATAAAAATGTAATTGACACAAAGTGGGTATTCAGAAATAAGCTAAATGAAGATGGAGAAGTTTTCAAAAATAAAGCAAGGTTAATATGTAAAGGTTATTCTCAAGAAGAAGGTATTGATTATGGTGAAAGCTTTGCTCCTATTGCAAGATTAGAAGCTGCTAGAAATTTACCAACATATGCAGCTCATAGAGGATTTAAAGTTTATCAAATGCATGTAAAATCTGCATTCTTGAATGGAATTCTTGATGAGGAAATCTACATAGAATACCTTGAAGGTTTTTTAGATCCAAGAAAAAGAGATATGGTCTACAAATTACACAAAGCACTATATGGTCTCAAGAAAGCTCCCAAAGCTTGATATGAAAGACTTCATAACTACATTATAAAGATTGGTTTTCAAAGAATAAATGATAACAAAAATCTGTATATCAGAGAAGGACCAGACAAGAAGATTATGTTAGCAAAGATATTTGTGGATGACACTTTATTTATAGGAAATGATGACTTGTACAAGACATTTTTAGAAGAAATGAGTAAAGAATTTGAGATGTCTATGTTTGGAGAGATACAACTCTTAATTGGATTGCAGATCTAATAGAAGAAAGATAGTATCTACATTGTTCAATCTAAATAAATCAAGGAGATACTAAAGAAATTTGGAATGAAAGATTCAAAATTAGTTGGAATTCCTATGTCTACTAGACATAAGCTTACCAAAAATGATAATTCCAAGGAGGTTGATTAGAACACATATAGATCAATGATTGGAAAATTATAGTATGTAGTGCATATAAGGATTGATATTGCATTTATAGTTGGTATGGTGGCAAGATTCTCAGCAAATTCCAAAGAAAATCTCATGATGGCAATAAAAAGAATCATAAGATATCTAAAAGATACTAAAGACTATGGCCTATGGTACAGAAAAGGAGGAAATTTGGATTTGAAAGAATTCACATATGTTGATTGGGTAGTAAGTGTTGATGAGAGAAAGAGCAGTAGTGGATGAGCATTCTTTCTTGGTAAAAGACTAGTGTCTTGGAAAAGAAAGAAACATAATTGTATTTCTTACTCCATAACAGAGGTAGAATATGTGGTAGCAGTAGTTAATTGTTCTAATATTGTTTGTTTCAAACAATTGTTGGTAGGTATGAATATAGAGATTAAGGATCTAGTGGTTATATATTGTGATAACACCAGTGCAATTAATATATCATAGAATATAATGATGCATACCAAAACAAAACACATTTTTATAAAATGAAATTTTTTGAGAGAAATGGTACAAGATAAAGAGGTAAGATTGGAATATGTGAATACTAAAGAACAAATTGTAGACATATTGTTGGAATTACAAGTAGGAAACTAAACTTCTGAGTGGGGGGTAGAGGTGAATCAATAGTTTAAACATGAACCCATAAAACTTTCACCACACACCCATCTCATAACTTCAATTGAGAAACTAAAATAGCATGTAAAGAACATACATCTAAAACATGTAAACATATAAGAAATCACATATTTGACACTAGATATGATTACCCAGAAACCCTCCAAGTTAGAAGGTAAAACTAGGGTGGAGATGACACCCACAAATCTTCACTACTATAGCAATAAAGTGTATCCAATTAAGCTTATAATGGTTTGAGCATAAGATATGATCTACCCTATTAAAAGCTTACACAGATTGTTAAGTCCCATCTTGTTAGAGGATGTTAACACCATGTTAGAAGTGTGTCTAGTTAAAGGACTTCTTATCATCCACTTGGAATGTCACCTTGTTAAAGGATTTACTACAACCTGTTAGGACTACTCTATTAAGAGAATTTACCAAAATCACATGTTAGAATGTTTTGGCATAGATCTTATGATTGGATCTAGTTGCATGATTAAAGATCAAATATGTACAATGTCCTCCTTGATCCTTCTAATCTGATATAAAAATTATTGTATCCTTTTTTTCTTTGTTCTCCTCTAACTGATCCTGCAATTCATCTCTTCTCAATAACTTCTAAGTCTCCATGAATTCTTAGTTTTTGCATGCAAACTTCTCCTTCAATCCTTACATGCACATCATAAGAAGTTTAGGGTTTCATCTTCCTTAAGAAGAATAGGAGACCTAGGGTTAGGTATGAATCTATGGCTAAGATTCATCCACATTGTCACTTAATCCTTCCTTTTATCTGATTGTTTGCATGTAAATACACAGGGGTTCTACAAATAGATTCATCCTTATCTCTAAAGAATCAAAATCTATCCTTAGGTTGGCTAGGAAATGGTTTACATATGAGTTTGTGTAGTTACAAAAAAGTATGTCATTTTTTTTCACTCAATGCTTGATGTCACTAATGCTTAGCACATACTATAACTCTGTTCTAACTTGGCTCCTGGATTTCTCAACATTCACTATGTTACTCGATAGTAGAATCACTTTGCATGGTATATCTACTTGGCACTTGAGAGACTTGGCACATGAGTGGCTTAACACTCATTACAACTCAACATGGTCTAACATTCATATGTTGTACTCAACATGTATTACTAGTTTGACATGAACTAACTAAATTGCTTAAGTATGTTACCACTCAATAGTCAAAACCATTCTAAGATCAACAATCTCCCCCTTTGACATGAGTGTCAAAAACACTTGAATATCCAAAATTAATCTAATCTTCTCAAGTATATCATAACCATGACTCAGTTTGTATAAAAAACTTTTAAGTTTCAAAAAATTTCAATAACCAATATACCTCAAACTTTGTAACTCCCCCTAAGTTCGTATAATTTTTTTGTATGCAAAAATATGTGCTCCACCTAAGTAGATTTGTTTCTATTGATACACTTTCATCTAATATTCTTTGTGTTGCCTTAGAAGTTATCTACTCTACTCTATTTTCCTCAAAATTTCATATTTCCCCCTTTCATTATTCTCTCCTCCTTTTAATCTGTCTCCCCCTTACTTATTTATCTCCCTAATAATACTATCTCCCCATTTTTTACACTTACATCAAAGGGTATATACAAGTCTAGTGTATTTGTACAAAAAGGATCTATGTACTTCCATGATTACCTTCAAAGTTGCATCCCAATTGTCACATTCTACATCTAATGACTTCACTTGGATGGCAAGCTTAGCCACAAGGTGTACTAGGCCATCTAATGTAGAAAGATTGGGGTCATTCCTTAACAAAGCTTTTGCATAGCATAATTCTTTATGGAGTAGCTCGATGTGTGGGGTGAGAGATTTTGGTATTTGTGTCCATTTGGCATTTGCATTAGCCTCTTCTACTGTTAACATAGCTAGTTGACTCTCTAATTAAATAAATTTGTTAAAATTATTTTCACTTTGTGCTGGGTTCAAAGGTAGCTTAGTACTTGATATGCTTAAACTTCCCTCTAGGATCAGAATTTGGTGTCTAATCTATTGGATGAAGAGTGTAGGGTCACACAATTTAGTTTACAATGAGAAAATATTCTCAAGTATCTTCTTCACATCCTCAACCTTGCTTGCTAAAGTAACTTGTGACAGTGCTATTTCACTAGATATCTTTTCATTAACTTTTCCTTGAAATTTTCTTTTAGACCATTCCAAAAGTTTTGCATTAGTGTCTAGGTATTCATTATTAACCTTCTCCACAATGTTTGACAATTGTTCTAACACTGGCTCAGTTTATTTTGGAGTAGGCAAGTTGAATGCATCTAAGAAGATGTCTTTGATCTCTTGTAATGCTTGCTTCTGTCTATACTCCTTCTTAAGCATTTCTTAGTGTTTCTTCTTTTTCAATTCTTGTTGCAAAATGCTTATTTTCTCAATGGTCATAGTGTCATAATCAAAATTAGATATCACTATCTCTATATCTAAAGTTACATCTCCATAGTGAGTTACCTTGTCAAATTTTGAAGAGGTGGAGCCTGGCACTGAGATTTACAGGGGTAATGCTTCCATGATCGGCTTCTAAAGAACTTTTTTAGGAGTTCCAAATGTCGGTAAGGTTACCAATGATTGTATGGCTTCCTACTCCTTTACCTTTGGTGTTTGTTCCCCTTCTTCAGATTTGTCTTAATCTATGACTATGACTTGAGTTGCACCTTGTGTCTATGTTGCAAGTATACATTTATCAATCTATCCTATTTGGTTTGTTGTTGTTTCTTTTTCATTTTCTACAATCTACCTCTACTCTGTAGTATCAAATTTCACTAATGTATCAACCTTAGTAGATGATTCTATTGATTTTAGAATTAAAGGTTGCACCTGAGTAACTGAAGGGATGGTAGAGGTGGTTCTTGTGGATTGACCTTATCCCTTGTGGAATCATTTATTGCCCTCTAAAGTTCATCAACACTAACCAACATTGGATTTTCAAATAATTTGGCTTGCAGTGTAGATTAATCAAGGATTTTCTTTAGTTCTTCTATAGTCAAGGAGTTGATGTTTTGAGAAAAATTGTCAAGAAAATCATTAACAATTATTGTTTCTATAGATATACTTGTGTCATGTGGAGGGTTCATGCTCAACATTTGTGTGTCTTGCACTCTCTATTCTTCCTACTACTCTTCAGTTGTACCCCTCTCATCTATCTTTTGTTGTGTCTCCTCCATAGTAGTATCATCTTTTCCTTTTCTTTTGTTTCATCTTCCTTTTCTTCCTCTTCATCATTTTTTCTTCCCTCAAAGGGATCTTCTTCTCCTTGTTTGACAATTGACAATCCATAGATCACTTTCCACATTTGGGTGGATTTTTTTACATCTTCAATATTGTT
This sequence comes from Cupressus sempervirens, assembly GCA_028749045.1. Classification (NCBI taxonomy): domain Eukaryota; kingdom Viridiplantae; phylum Streptophyta; class Pinopsida; order Cupressales; family Cupressaceae; genus Cupressus; species Cupressus sempervirens. Next base: position 235,120,272 of record CM053786.1, on the reverse strand, counting down.
CTAAAGTATGCTAAATGCCCTATATTTTGGTGCAAATGTGCTAACATACTTCTTGTTTGCTTTAACAATTTGACCTTTCATCAATTATGGCACAACTTATGCTAAGGTGGATTCTCTTATTTGTTTCTCTAAGTTCAAACAATAATGCCACTACTCCTTTGGTATTGTGTTATCTAATTCAAATGGGGTGTTCTTGAACTTAGATATCGTAGCATAAATTAATTCCTCAATCAAATTTTTCTCTTTTCTATCAAGTTTTGCAAAATCAACATTCTTCAAACCAATCATATCTACATTATTCTTAACATTCTCACAAATATTTTTAAGATCATATTTAGGTACATAACTTACCACTCTAAACTAACTTGTATCTTCAGATTATGTTCTTTCATCATCTATTTTTGGTTGTTCAACATATTTTCTCCTTTGTTTCTTTTGTACTAGTTCCTTTTGCTCTATCGCCTTTTTGTCTCTTTGCTTATTTCCTTCTCCTTTTGTGTGTTAGCCCTTGTGCTTTCTCTGGTGACTAGTGCTATTGGATTTGCTGAGGTTGACTTGGCAACCTTCTTTTCTTTGGCTACAAGTTGTGCCTTAGCCTTTCTCTTCTTTTGCTTGGCCTATGCTAGTAGTTCATTAGCTTCTTCTCCCTTGGCACCATCTTCTTCTTCTTGGTCATCACCCATGCCTTGGGTCAAAGCTAGAGGTCCATGTGCTTGTACCTCTTCTTCCTCTTCATTTTCTTCTTCATCATCATCATCTTCTTCTTCCTCTACATCAACACCCTCACCAAATATTTTCTTAAGTTTCCTCACTAGTTTGTCTTTCTTCTTTAGTGTGGGGGTTGTATTCAAATCCATTTCTACTTTAGATTTCATAACATCATAATTACCAAAAATCTTAGCACTTTTATCAATCTCATCTACCAAGAGTGCAGTAATGGTAGTTGAGGCTTCATCAATTTTGATTTCATATCCTAAGGGTCTTAACCACCTTACCCTTGGTGCTATTGCCTATGTGTAAGTGTAATCAATATCAACAAGAAAACATATGTCATTGTAGTGTTGTTCAACTAAGGAGAGAGATATCCTTAACCTCTGCTTCATATATTTCTTGAACTCTTCAAAATAGCTAGTCATAACTGACTCTAAGTTGTCTCCCATTTGCTCAATTTATTCATTAATTTGAACAGCCACTAATCTATTTGTCTTCCAATCAAATTTTCCAAAAGATGGGAATTCATTTTGTACATAGAAGAATATGCACACAAGTATTGAACCAAATTTACACTATGCAATTTTGTCTTTCTTATGGCTCCTAGGTTTTCATTAATCTACTATAGTTGAAATTATGCAAGATCATAAGTATGATCTCTCTTGACAATTTGAAACCCAACATCAATAGCTATGCAAGGCACACTATTTAACCTAATTGACTAATAGAATTTATGAGAAATAACCCTTATAGAAAATTCAAGAAAAGGATCAGTAATGTTATCTATTTTCATTCCTCTCATTCCATTTCACACCTATATTTTTCTCAGTTACCTCCTTTGAGTCACTCCTTAGAGTCTTTGGCTGATCTAGGGTTGGATAACTAGTCACCCTGTTGATTTTCCTCTTTGTAATTTTTATTGGCCCTCCTTCCAACCATATGCATCCATCATGTATTCTTCTTAAAACTATCTTGATCCATTCAGTTTTGAACATTGTGGGAAAATCTAGGGCACAGGTCAAACCCTTTCTCTCCACAATCTTAAATTCTTCCACTAAGACACCATTTTCACACAATTTATCTAGGTTTGTCTCATTTCCATATCACCTATGCCTCCTACTTTGTAGTTGTAACATTTCCTCACATCTTTGACCATTATGACTTTGGTTGGAATCATTGATAATGCACGTAACATGTCATTTTTATAGGAAATGTCTGGTATTACTTTGAAATCTAGTTGTTTTAATTTACTGCTAATGAATTGAACATCAAAATCATCTTTCTCTTTCACATTTCTTTAACTAGATGCCATTTTGGTGAACTAGGGTTTAACAAATTTCATACTATGTAACTTGGCTTGTGAGGAATACCTTTGGAATTTGAAGAATGTGAGTGAGATCATTGTTTGAATTGTTGCAATAGCTTCGAACAAACTTCTAAATTTCCTTTTGCACCTTTATCTCTTGCACAAATTCAAAATGATGAGAAATGAACAAAAGAATTATCATATACCCTTCAAAACTTCACATTTAATGCTTAGTGCATGTACAACTGTAAAAATCAACATCAATAGGATTTTAGAATCACTCGACATCTATAGGTATCACCATCACTCGACAGCTACCACAAACTTACCATTAGCTAGTGAGCCTAGTAGCTCAGCTCTAACTAACATTCCACTCAACATCCATTAAAAATAATTCATGCTCAGCAACAACATGAAAAATTAAAACATTTTACTTGTGTTTTCAACAACGTCTTGCATCTTTATTCATGCTAATGTAGTCCTTTCAGTACTAGCTTCTTTTGGAACTGATGTATGATATGGTATTCTAAGTATTAGTCTCACATACATCTTACTTGCTTAGTTTAATGAGGTGTGGTCACTTGACCCATTGGGTGAAGTGATCCTTTCTCCATTTGATGTACTAGAATCATCTTTCTTCTTCCATGTCTTGTTCATCTCATTCCTAACATGTTCAACATTTACTTTTGCTTTTCCTTTATCAAATTCACAACTTGGTTCCTTTGACCTAGTTGGATAGTGTTTGTTGATGTGACCAGTCTTCAAACAACTAAAGTATGTGGCTTGACTCAACCACCTTTTGTAGTTACCATTGAAATGTGTCCTAATATAATTTTTAGGAACATGTCCATATTCTTGACAATAATGGTAGCTATATCTTGTATTGTAATCCCAGTTATAAGACTTGTCATTGTTTCTTACTTTTGCTTTCTTGTTTAATGACCACATAGACTTGGATCTACATTTAGAATCTTTATGTCCATGCTTCTGACAAGTATAGCAATATCCTTCAAATCTTGGTGCATGCATGGTTCTGGTTCTACATTCATGTGCTTGACGACCTTGCTTATTGCACTTTTTACAATGAATCATGTTCTTGGGTTTAGAATTTTGATTTGTATTCTTTCTCTTGCACACATTAGTAGTATTTCCTTTGTTACCACAATTATGACAAGTGGATTTGGAATCTTTACCTTTATTATGACTTTGTTTAGCACTTTTAGATGACTCTCCTTCTTTAGTGCTTATGTATCCCAATCAAGATGTATCATTGTTAGATCTAGGGGACCTCAGTAATTGCTCAAAGTATTTGATGGCTTCATTTGGCTTGTTGACACTTTAAAAAAAATTATTTTCTCTTTTCAAATCATTCTATAGTTTTTCATTTTGCAACTTTAGTGTAGTAATCTCAATGTTTTTGACACTCAATTCATAGTTGGCATTCATTATTTTACTTAAAGTATCCAATTGCATGTTGGAAATCTTGGTTAGTTCTGATGATATCTCTTCCAGTCTGTTTGCCAGAATTCTTTTGTCTTCTTTGATCATGGGCTTATCTTCCATGGCTTTCTTCTTTTTCTTAGTTACGTCACATAGCAATATGGCATGTGATTATTTCTCTACCTTAAGATTTCTTATTCTTTCCCATCAGATTTGCAATGGCTACATCATATTCACTTGAGTTCCCATCTACAAATAGCTTAGTACTATCGATCTCTTTGTATTGTGTCTCATTTTCCTCAATAGCAATTTCCTTCCTTCTCTTCAAGGATTTCTTTAAGGCTTCTCTTGCATCATTTAACTATTGAAGGATGAGTTGTATTTCAATCTCCTTGTTCTTAATAGTCTTCCCTAACAAGTAGACTTCCATTTTAGGATCTTTTCTTAAAGCTACAAAGCTTCTCTTTTAGAGAACAAGGCTCTGATACCAATTTTTGGAATTAAAAATAGGATAGTAAACTTCTAAGAGAGGGTGGGGGTGGGGGGGGGAGGGGGTTGAATCAATAGTTTAAACATGAACCCTTACAAATTTCACCACACATCCATCTCATACATTCAACTGAGAAACTAAAATAGCATGTAAAGTGCATACATCTAAAACATGTAAACATATAAGAAATTACACATTTGACACTAGATATCATTACCTAGAAACCCTCCAAGTGAGAAGGTAAAATTGGGGTGGAGATGACACCCACAAATCTTCACTATTACAGCAATAAAGCATATCCAATTATGGTTACAATGGTTTGACCATAAGATATGATCTACCCTATTAAAGGCTAACAAATACTATTAATTCCCACCTTGTTAGAGGATTTTAACACCCTATTAGAAGTGTGTCTAGTTAAAGGACTTCTGATCATCCACTTGGAATGCCACCCTGTTAAAGGATTTACTACAGCTTGTTAGGACTACTCTATTAAGAAATTTTACCAAAATTACCTGTTAGAATGTTTTAACATAGATCTTATGATTGGCTCTAGTTGCTTGATTAAAGATCAAATCCATACAATGTCCTCCTTGATCCTTCTGATCTAATATAACAATTGTTGTATCCTTCTATTCTTTGTTTTCCTCTAACTGATTCTACAATTAATCTCTTCTTAATAACTTCTAAGTCTCCATGAATGCTTTGTTTATGCATGCAAAATTCTCCTTCAATCATTATAGGTAGATCGTAAGAATTTTAGGGTTTCATCTTCCTTAAGAAGATTAGGAGACCTAGAGTTAGGTATGAATCTACGATTGAGATTCATCCATATTAACACTTAATCCTTCCTTTTATCTAATTGACTACATGCAAATACATAAGGATTATGCAAATAGATTCATTCATATCTCTAAAGAATCAAAATCTATCCTTAGGTTTGCTAGGAAATAATTTACATATGATTTTGTATAGTTACAATCAAGTACATCAATTCTCTGTCACTTAGCACTTGATTCCACTAATGCTCAACACATATTGTAACTCTATTTTGACTTAGCTCCTAAACTACTCAGCATTCACTATGTTACTCAGCACTAGAATCACTCGGCATGGTCTATCTGCTTGACACTTGAGTTACTTGGCACATGCATGGCTCGACACTCATTACAACTCAGCATGGTCTAACATTCATATGATGTACTTGACATGTATTACTAGTTCGACATGAACTAAGGAAATTGTTTAAGTGTTTTGACACTCGATAGTCAAAACCATTCTACAATCAACACATATTCACTAAGCCATTACCTAAGGATACATTTTTATGTCTAAGAGGAAAGTTAGGGGTCATTCCCCTTTCCAAAGCTTAATAAATGAAGTTTAGTGATGCATCAACTAGAGCATGTTGAAGATCAGTCAGTTGATGCAATATTGGCAAGGGCATATTGCAAATGAATCAATACATGAGATACATTGGTATTCATTGAATATTGCCTTTGGCATGAGATGTCTAAGAGGGAGAAGCTTACTGCCATATATCATATAAATTTTATAAAGAGAAACAAATGTCAAAGAAGGAAAATGAACTTGGTCTGATATCAAAGGCAGAGATTTTCTATTAGAAGAAGATATTGAGTTCAGAGGGAGTTCACACTGATAGAGGGAGTTGAGTTCTCATGGATGAGAACTAGTATGAAACTAAGGATATGTTCCTTACTTTATTATTGCTCTAAAAATTTCATTGCATTATGACATGTTGTGTTACCATTAATGCCAAAGAAGGAGATTGTAGGAAACAATTGATTAATTTTGTATTGTTCTTGATATTACACAAAATGTCATATCATTTCTAGTTAGTTTATGCCAAGATAACTTAGGTATTGAAGATAGTTTCTTGTGTCTATCAAGCATTCATGAGTTTTCCTAGTTCAAGAAGACAATATCTATCAAGTTCACTCAAGTGATGAAGTAAAGCCTACAAAATTTGAGTGTTAACCAAGCTCACTCAGTTACGAAAGGAAATTTGTTAATATGAAGTGTTAAACTAGTTCACTTTGTTAACACAACAAAATCACTTTGAGTTAGTATCCACTGAGCACAGTCGGCTAATGAAGGATTTTCTTGTTTCGGCATATTGAGTTTAATTGTATTACTTGTTGGTTCTAGTCGAATAAGAAGATGAGTATTAGTTATTCTAAGATATTCAAGCTAACTTGACAATGTGTAAGATATTAATATAAGGTCAAGTTGAGGATTGAATATGTGGAATAGAATTGAAGATTTGATGATTCTTAGAGGAAGCAAATTAGAAGGATAAGAAAAATATCCTTGTTGAAATGCAAAGATGCATTCAATCAGGAAGGATCAAGTATACGAGCCAGAATTGAGATCTATAATCAGCAATTTAGTTGCATCAAAAATTAGGTCATCTCATTGTTACTCTCTAACCATTGTAGTAGTGATCTAAATAGCTTAATAGAGTTAGTTTAACAGCTATTTTTAAACCCTCTAACAATGTGTAATTTCTATTGAATTGTCTAAAGATCTCTAAAAAGGTCACTCCTAATAGGGTGATTAAATCCTCTAATAGTATCACACCTAATAGTGTGTTTTGTAATGTTTAATAGGCTTGGCTCCTAATAGGGCTCACTTCTGAAGAGTGAAAATCAATAACTAGTTGTAATTGGTGGTTTTTTCCAAATTGGGTTTCCATGTTAAAATCTTGGTGTCAATTGTGTTCATGATATATCTTTTATGTTTTTTAAACTAAGTTAAAGTAACATCAATCATAGATAATATCTTAATATTTTCATGTTAAGCATTTAATGAGCTATTTTAGTGATTGCTGAGTTACAAAATTTTTCCTGTGTGTTTACTGAGTTACAAAAGAGTTTAGTTTTGATTTATATTGACATTTAAGGGATCTGAGATATATTTTTGTGGTAACTAATTCACCCCTCCCCTTTCAGTTACTCCTCTTATATTTCCAATAGAATGTAGTAGGCTCTAATCTCTATGATTCTAGTTGTTGCCTCTACTAACATTCTCTTCATGTAATCTCCTTCAATGAATCTAATGATGGAAAAAATGAAACCATCATTGACCACTCTATTTTTCAGTGGGAGATTTTCTTTCACCAATTCTGAGTATAGCACATAGGGCTAGCATTTTCATCTTGCATACTTCCCTTTCTATATAACCTTGGATAGTCAATGGTTCTAGCCACGAGAAAGTACACCATGTATGATGTCATGCAAAAATGAGGATCAATTTTAATAATCACTAGCTTCTCATCCAAGTTATCACTTAGGATGGTTTCCTAATCAATGGACATCTTGGTTGTCCTTATGGTTTTAACAAAATTAACCATCCACATCTAAAGGTGACCTACTATAGGAAGGCCCATTACTTTGTTGAGGAGGACAATCAAGTATCCACTATCATCTTTCACGTATCCTCTAGTCATATCCATCTTGAGTATTCTTTGGCCCAAAGGTGTCATGTCGATCAAAAATGAGGTTTGCACTAGTTCCTTTGCCTCTTTCTCATTCTACCTATACCACCTATGTAATCCATTGTATGAGATTTGAAGGTACTAATCTTCCCTTTTGAAGGTGAGACATTTTTTCTATGTTTTGGGGTTGGAGGTTCAGGAGTATCTCTCCTATGACACTTTTCACTACTTTCTCCTTAGTCACATAATGCTCTGCCAATGTCATTATCAATTTAGAAGATTGAACATGAGTGGGATGTGATGTTGCATTCACTAGCCTAGATTGGATCAAAGAAAATACCATCATTGATGTCTCCTTCAATTTGTTGCAGATGGTAAGAAAATCATTATATTCAATATGATTCAACTTAGTATCTCTGATCTTAATGTGTCCATCTTGGAACCTTGACTTCTTTGGCACTCCTTGGTACTTGAATGCAATGAGTTTTGGTGTCATTTTCTCAGCCATAGAAGATGATGATGATGCCATTTGATTTGCACAAAAAAGGCAAACATTAGTCTTATGGATATTAGAAGGTAAAAGCAAGACCCAAAAAGACCCTAGACTACTAGTAAATTAGGTCAAAATAAGTCAAGTTAAACTAAAATGCAATTTTCCCCTAAAAGAATCTTGTTATGCATCTTAGCTCACCTAACATACCCTTACCACTATGCTAGTGCACTTTTTTAGCTCTCAGAATGGCCAAGTGTGTAGTTCCCCACTAGCACACATACACACCTTAGCAAGGTGCACAACTGTGCACATCCACATGACTTAGGGGTGCGCATGTGCACACCTCTTTTTGGATACCTTATTTGTCTTTTAGGTTTTCTAAATCTTTTTTTCTATTTTTTAGGTTTTTATGTTGTGTGGAGGTGTACAAATGCATATCTCTTAGGGGTACACATGTGCTCACCTCTAAGGTGTCTAAGCCTGTTTGTATGTGTGTAAGGGACGAGAGGGGTTGCAAAGCTATGTAGGGCATATATGTGCAGAGGTGTAGATCAAAGCGAGTATGAGAGCAGAGTGAGATAGTGAGAGGGGTTTGGGTCTATTTATAGACCATGACCATGTGCCTAGTGTACACCCCCATAGTTGTGCACCTCAGAAGGAGTGCACCCTCTAAGGGTCCACACATATGCATGTGAAGATCCCAGAGTGGGGGTATAGTCTACATGTGTGCATGTGTGCAAGTGTGGACTTGAAGTGCATGTAGAGTTCAAAAACCTAATTTTTTCTTCTCATTGATTTCCTGACTCTTCCTAGTCAGAGACGTAGGTTCAACCTCTAAGGTAGGGTCCAAAAGGACTAGGGCTCCTTATCCATTCCTTTAGTGGGGAGATTAAAAATAGGGGATCCCCATTTTGAGTAACAAAATGGGGTGTGTGTCTTGAAACCACAACAACACATACCTCTAAAAAATTTTTAAAATAGAAGAAACCCAAATATTTTTCTAAAAACTGTAATGTACTTCAAACAATGGAAACAAACACAATATTTGGAAATGATTTTATTGACATTGTACACTAGATATTTCTTTATTAGAAACCCTTTTCTAGAATTTAAAAAAAATCACAACCCTTAAATAATTAGAAACCATCAACCAGAAATTATATTACATTTTAAAGATATCCTTTTACATTTTATCTATATAATTCAAAACCATTTGAAAATTATATATATCAGTCCCCTTGTCCTCTTTAAACTATAAACATAGAAAAACCACAATTTAATGCCAAAAACTGTAATGCACTTGAAATGTTTGAAAGGAACACAATAGCAAGGAATTATTGTCACTTATTAAAAGTTTAACAATGATATTAGTATAGCCTTTGAAACCATTTTAAATCTTGAAACATTCACAAATGACATAACATAAATCAATGATTGAAAACCCTTCAAGAAATTAGTGAATAAAAACACTTCAATCATTACAAACCCTTGAATTATTATGAACACATACAAGAAACCATGTTTGAACCAAAACCTACAAGATAATTCTAATTATTACTAGACTTTTTCACTTTTTATTTATCATTTTCCTAAATTACTAACATTGAAACAATAGAAAGAAACACGAGAGAGAGAGAGAGAGAGAGAGAGAGAGAGAGAGAGAGAGAGAGAGAGATGATTATATCAAAATTGTACACTACTTATTTCTTTATTAGTAACCCTTTAAAATTCAAAACCCTTAAATAATTAGAAACCATCAACCAAAAATTATATCACATTTCAAATTTTCCCTTTTACATTTCATGTATATAATTCAAAGCCATTTGAAACTTGTATTTATCATTCCCCTTTTCCTCTAAAATATTACTATAGTGTCATTAAAGGTGGAAGAAAACCCTACAAAAAATGATATTTTAAAAATGGTAAATAATGATAGCAAAAAACCCTTTGATGAATCCTTGATAAGCTTGAAAAATTGCAAAATACACACTACAAATTAATGAATAAATACTCTGAAAGAAATGATTAAAAATTGATCTCTTTATGGTCAATCCCTAGATGCATATAAAATGGAAACTGTAAGATAATCATGGAAACACAAAGAGAATGATAAATAAGAGTAAGTATAAACACATAAAAAACCACATAGTGCAATAATTTGTAGAAAACCCAAATTACTATAATCATTTGCAACAAACTAAACAAAAAGAAATGATTCTTTCGACATTTTACACTATATGATTACCATACTCTCAAATACTTACTCTCTCAGAATACACACATCATTTCATGGTGAAAGCCCAAAGATATAGAACGAAAACTACATGATAATCATGGAAAAACTAACTGAATGATAAATAATAGTGAGATATCATTAACTCATGATTTCTCACCTAGATTGTAGAAAAAATACATGTTAATGGGCAATGAAAGAGATAGATGCAATGGGAACTATTGGCAGGAGCTCAAGGAGAGACAACTTGATGACAAAAAATGAACGGGTTTAGGGCTATTTTCCTTAGTATATGGGTTAGCCCTAGTCGGTAACATGACCCTTGGTGAATGGTTATATGTGTCACCATGCATAGTAATAGGGTCATTCGTGGTTAAGATTGGGTCAGGGTGGGGTGTAATAACATGCCCAATTTTGATTTCTACTAGGGACAATGCATTTTAACTAAAATTATTCCATCACCACCTTTTCTATAACCAAGTGGTTGATTCATGTTATAAAGTGAACATTAATTCTTACAAATCCATTTATTGTAGCATTATGTAAATTTTATTAATCTAAAAGGTAATAGTCAAAGGGGTTTTTGATAGCAAGTTCTAGGAAAACACATTTTTTGGCTACTTTTAGACCACCTCACACTCTATAGATTCTATAAAGAGTTCCATACAAGTGAGATACCTAGAAGGTTATCTTTATGCTCGTCACTCACTTACAACTCTTCGCAGTAAAAAATGGCAAATTTTGACATATAGTTTAGGAACTGTAGATGTATGAAGTTATCTTTGGTGGCTACTGGAATGTCTCCCCTAGATGTCTTTTTTGGTTAGATAGGGTAATGAAAGATAGAAATAATGAGGATTGTGGACCAAACAAGTTGGTAGGTGACATTTTCATAGAGGTCGAGTGGGTTAATAAAGAATGCATATTAATTATTTGTGATGTATTGGGAAGATGTTGGTCAGATCATCTTCTCCAGCTAAGGGAAACTCTTCCATGGTTGCAGTTATAGGTATGCATTATTATTAATCTCTTAACTCATTCATCTATCTATTTATTTCTAAATATTAATTGTTTTTAGAATTTAATCAAAGATAACTGCGACCTTGTTCTCTCTGCATGGTAATTGAAAAAAAAAAATCATTTTTAGAAGCACTAGGTTTTAGGTAAATGTGTAGAAAACGATCAATTAGAGGAGAGAAAAGTATCAAACAAGTCTTATTTGTTAGCTTTCTCAATTATTTATTCATTCTACAATATTTGAAGTCAATGAAAATATGGTAATAATAGATCTATGATTTGATGTTTGTTTAATTAGGTCAATCTACTTTGACTTAATGTCAAATAAGATATTTTTTCATAGTTGGTTAAATAAATAAATTCATTGACATCTACAATGTTAGATCTTACCCTAATCTATCAGTGTTGTTTTGAGTTTGGAGGAGGCTTAGGAAAGTTGTAGTGACACTTGCATTCTTCATGAGGAAAACCAAATTCTCTTTGATTACTTCACCATAAAGGTAACAATGCTACTGGCCAAACATGTGTAGGACCTCAAGCTATAGAATAAACAATTTCCAACATTAACAAGAAAATCAAATCTTAAGAAAAGAGGTAGGGTGCAATTAGAGTTTTGAGTAGTTTTACTTGAATCATTGAATAATTTTTAGGTTCATTGATAAATCTTAAATATTATTTAAATTATTTAACCATAAATAGAACTCAAAAATTTTATGTTATGTCCTCTAATGTGGTTCGGTCCATCCATTTTCAATATTTTACCCCTATTTTATTTCTATTTAATTTTAAAATCTATAATATGATCTCTATTTTTAAATTTTTAATTAAAACCAAAATGTTAGTATGATAAGATTATACTTATGTTTGGTAGACATTTCTAATAATTGTGTATGGTTATGTAGGAAAATGTGCAATTTTAAATATCCAAAATATAATATGTAACATAGATTATTATTATTTTTGGAGAATTGTTTTCATAAAAGATCATATAGTGTGATGGACAATATAGTAGAATTTTAAACATCTACTTAAATTTTGAGTCTCTCTTAACTAGTTTAATCCAAACAAACTGTTTTATAATTAGATCTCTATTTTGAGATGTTCTATCAAAATGCTAATGGAAATGTGACAAGATTATGATGTTTTTGTTTAATACGAAGTGATAGCCATTGAAGGAAAACCACAATCAAATATGGCTTCAGATCTTTAAATTAAAAGAGCTGTAGATTTTAATGGACCGACACAAACTAAAGCGTACGTTTAGTCAATATGTTTTAGAAGAAGTTGGGAATCGACTTCTCTAACCATATATAAAAGCACTCACTAACATTATCATTTTAATTTTTTTTACATATAGAATTATAGTTTTACAAATTGAAATTGTCGCCCATATTCTTTTGTAACTACATTTGAAAATAGCGATTAGAATAGTCATTTGAGTTGTTTCGTCATATGGAATTCTTATTTTGCATATTGAAATTGTCTGTCAATATTCCTATGTACCAGTATTTGCAAGAAGTCATTACCATCATCATTTCAGTTCGTTTTCCAAATGAAATTCTAATTTTATTGTGTTACTTTTTTTCATTGTCCGAATACTAAAATTTTCTGACATAGAAATCAGCTGCATTCTACATATTTTGGCCTTACTCTAAATTAACTTTCAAATTTTCCAATGCATGGGGTATACCATGTTGGAAGGATTTAATAGGAAACAAGATACTGAGACGGGGAGGGAAGGCTGAGAGGGGAGTGGGAAGGCTGAATCTGAATCTTTAATTTTTACTTACCAAACCAAATTATTCAGTCGCAGTGATGACCATTCAATCTTGTCTATTAATTGACTCAGTGTTTGGACACAAATAGGAAACATAAGCTTAGAGATCAACAATCTCCCCCTTTGAAATTAATAGCAAAAACATTTCATCATGAATAGTCATTGCATTAAAAAATGCCCCCAGAGACTAGAATCTAAATCTGTAATATGTAAAATGCTGATGTTGTCTTTGACACTAATTTTTGCTTTTATTTCCCCCTTGTTATCATTCCATTTTCCATTTCCTCCTCATGTATATTTCTCAATATATTTCCTACTTGTTTCTGTCATTGATGGCTTGGGGCTACTTGGGCTAGCTTGTGCCTATCAAAAATTATTTATCACTTGCCAAAATTTATGCATAGCCTTTATTCAACTAGTCCTTTATTTTCACTAAACCTTGAAACTGAATTTATAGCTTGGCAGCTAGATCAATTAGACCTTCAATATGTGAAAATGTGTGTCCTTCTTCAAAATAGTCTGTACAATAGACACTTCTTTCTAAATTACTTCCAAATGGGGTAGTAACTAGAATTGAATTAATATTAACTTTTTCCTTATTTCACTATCTCTAGCTGTGAGCTCGACTAACCTTTGCTGACTAGAAGTCAAATTATTGTATGAGAGTGAGCTTGAACTTGCATTCATGTCCAATGAAATAACACTTTCCCACATATCAGTATTTAATAAGTCCTTAGAATGTAGATTCTCTAGTGTAAAAGCCTCAATATCACACAACTTCATGTATAATGAATGAATGATCTTTAAAATCATGTCTAACTATGTGACTAGGTTGGAAATATCCACTTGTCTATTTACAAGTTCACGAGACTTTCAGCAATACTTTATGCTCAAATCTTCTTTTAGACCGTTGCATCAATTTATCATTGGTCTCTATATCCTCTTCCTGAACTTCATCAACTATGTACACTAGTTGATCCAAAATTGGATTCTAATTATCTAACCCAATTATGCCAGATGCATCCACAAAAATATCTTGAACAATTTGTAATAGTTATTTTTTCTTATGCTCTCACCATAGTTATTCTTGGTTTTCCTTGTGGCTCAACAAGGTTTCTAGTTCTTGCATCTTCACTAGTGTCAAGTTGTTCAAGTCATACATGGGTAAGGTAATTACCTCATCTAGACTTACTAACTTATCTACCTCTTCTTCTAATTGAGTCAAAATTTGAGAAAGTGAGGGTGTATCACTAGGTAGTGATATTTGCATTTGTTCTCCCTTCTAACTTGATCTCAATACGTGCTATTGCTTTTTTGGAGTGGGTGCTACCTTTTGTACATGTGTCTAAATCAATGGTTCTATAGCTTTTGTGTTTGATAGTTGTACAAGAGCTTGGGATGTTTCTTTCTCTTTTAGTGTTACCTTTTCTTCTACCACCTCTATGCCGTTAACCTCTTTTTCTTCTCCTCTAATTGAGGAATAGGAATACAAGTTAATTGTGAAAACACAATTATAGATTTGCATTGTTCCTTGACACTTCTATCCTCTACAACATATGTAACCTCTACATTATCAATCTTAACATTCTCGATCTTTGGACAATCTATAATTTGTAACAAAATTGGATTTGTACAAATTAGATTTGTGTCTAACATTAGGTCTATATTTCTTCCTAAGTTAGTACATTTGGATTTGGAGGTGTGTCAGAAATTTCTTTCATGGTGACAACCTCTTATTGTTCACACTATTTCACTAGTTTCTTGATTTCTTCTATTAGGTTAGCAACCTCTTCTTTATATGCATCTTCAAATTCAATTACATTTTATCCTTCTCTAGTCTCTACTGTTGGAGTAGGTACTCCAAATACCTCTTTTCGTGCATGAATGTTGTCCTACTCAACTTCATGAGCTTTATTCTTCAAAGTTTTGTATGCCCTATCTCTTGGCATAAATTTCTTCACATAATCTTTAAGGGTTATAGACATATGTGTCTTCCCTAAATCTATCATAGCTTGTGCCAATGTAGTTTCTCTTATTTTCTTTTCTGTGGATAGAGCCCACTTCCATTTAGCATCTATCCATTTGTACAAGCTCGCTAGGAATCCACATCCCAATTCAAAGGGTGTGTGTCTAAATTTGGTCATCATATTGATCATAGATTCTTCAAGCTTTACTTGATTGTCATTATTCAAAGAATCATAAGTAATATATTTGAATTGTACAAAATTCTCTGATTCTCTAGTTCTTTCACACACCTAATCCATAGTAATTGGAGGAAGTTTTCTTACAATTTGCCGCTTGCCTAGTTCATCAGACTCAGTCTCTTCATCACCTTCTTCCTCCTCTTTTTCTATGATCAGTTTCCTCCTTGTCCTCTCTTGTATAATCCACTTTGGTGAGCTGGATGGTCTCTTCTTTGATGGACTTCCTTTCATTTTCACAACTGGGGGATGAGTTGTCTTTGATCTTGTAATGATCTCACTCTTTTGCTTCTGAGGTGTGAGAACCTTTTGTACATCTCTACTAAGATCATATTTTACCTTAGGATAACAAATTATTACTTTCCTTTTCTTTGTTTCCTTACGCTCTACAAAAACCAGTTCTTTTTCTTTTCCTTCATTGGCCTTAGTAGGTTGTTCTAATCATTCCTCTTCTTCATTGTCCTTATCCTCAAGACTCTTTCTCTTTCTTTCTTTTTCTTCCTTAGGCATGCTTAATTTTGTAGATAGTTCTTCCATTATGGTCTCATATGTGCCGAATTGCTCGACATTTGCATCAACATCTTCAAGAAAAAGTATAGTCACTGGTTCTATAACCTCATTAACATTTAATTCATAAGGAATAGGTCTTAGCCATGCAATCCTTGGTATTATTTCTTGAGCATGCACAAAATTTGTTTCTACTACAAAACATATTTTATCTATGACTAACTTAGGGATCCTCATTCTATTTTTTATTTTGATTTTGAATTCTTCAAAATAATAATCCATTATAGCCTCAAAATTTTCCAACCTATTAATCAAGTTGTTTAATTGGTCCATAGAAGGTCAAATCCTATCTCATGATAATGTTCCAACTGTAGGAAATAAATTCTAAACATAGAAAAACATACATACTAGCAAAGATCTAAACTTACAACTTATTCTTTGCTTTCCTAATTGCTTCCAGTTTTTTTGTTAGTTGTTGCAATTGTAGGTCAACAAGGTCATTAGCATGATCCTTCTTGACAATTTTATATCCCAAATCTACTACAATACCTGACATGTTATTCAATCTGTTAGATTGGTAGAACTTGTGTGCTATCACAAGAACTATGAATTCAATTACATGATCTATAATCCCATAAATTAACATCCCTCTACCATTCCCCTTCATTTTAGTTAATTTCTCAATTTCACTCCTTGTTGCACTCTATATGCTTTTTGGTCAATCAAAGGTAGGGTAAACAATCACTCGAAATATTATAGCCTTGATGATTTTGATTGGTCCTCCCTCTAGCCATATCTTCATATCTTGGATGCAACACAACATGAATTTTATCCATTCAACCTTAAAAACCTTTGGGAACCCTAGCGCAAGAGTAACCCCTTTCTTAGCAATGATTTTGTTTTCTTCTTTCAATACTCCATTGTTGCATAGCTTCTTATAATTTGACCTAATCTAGAAGTGTCCAATCTCTCCTACTTTACATAGATAGCAAGATCTTACATCCTAAATAGTTAAAACTCTAGGTGGAATTGATGACAGGGTGCCAATATCATTTTCAATCTTTTCAGAAATTATATTGGCCCTAAATTTTGATAGATGACACTGATCATTCCTCACAATTTGAGCATTGGTACCTTTCAACATTTCACTCATTGAAATTGCCTTAATTTCCTTTAAATCACTTGTGAACACTAAAATCACTTGGTGAATAAAAATGTATGCTCAAATTTGATAAATACCATCACATTTTTGTATTAGGTGTGCAATAAATGTTCTCATACTTGGTTGGTGTATGAGAACTAGCTCAATCTCCATACTTTCTTGGTCAAGGTTACCTTACTCATTCAATTCCAATTCATTTGGTCAATAAATGAACTCTCTTGATCGCTCAGTCTATACTACAAATCTTGATCAATATTGACTATACAACTAATGCTTGGTACTACATGTAGCAAATTATTCTCTTTCACTTTCCTTTTTATGGATCTTTTCTTGTCACATCTTTGCTTGTGCAAATATGAACTTTTATCATATCAAATTTATAGTTCCCACATACCTTTTTCATTTAGTTAGATGTGGTGTGATCACCGAATCCATTGGATTGGGTGATCTTACTCCACTACTCCTAGCTTTCACTACTTCTTTACATGTTCTATTTTCCTAAACTTTGTCTTTTCCATTGCTTGGTGCTAGTGCTCTAACTCTATAGTTTTTATTGATATGTCCACTTTTGACACAACTAAAGCATACTATTTATACATTCATCCACTTCTTGCAATTCCCTCTGAAATGTGTCTCAATGAAATTCTCTAGGATGTGACAATACTCTCCATGATAGTGACAATTATACCATGTATGGTAATCCCAATTACAAGAATTTCTTTTTTCTAATGTATGTGCTTATTTATCAGTTGTCCAATTAGACTTAGTCTTGAATCTGCACTTGTAAGCTCTATGTCCATATTTCTAATAGTTATAGCAATTTCCTTTAAATGCAATGAATGAATCATTTTTCTTTTATTTTCATTCATGTGCTTGATGTCCTACCTTATTACATTTAGAATAATTACCAATAGACTTAGATTTAAAATTTTGCATACTATTCTTGCTCCTACATACATTGGATATGTGTCAAATTTTTCCATAATGATAACATGTAGCTCTGCCCTTGGATTTTGTATTTCTTTGTTTTCCACTTTTTGATGTTTCTCCTTCTACAATAGATGAAAAATGCCTGATGTATCTCAATCCAGAAGTATATCTTGTTGATCTACGTGATCTCATCAATTCTTCAATATATATCATAGTGTTACTTAGTTGGTTCATTCTTTCTAGTAGTTCCTTTTCATTATTAAAATCATTTCTCAATTTGTCATTTTGTGACCTTAGGTTTGTGATCTCCATGTCCTTTCTGTTTGCTTCTTGAGTTGTAATTATCAATTGATTATTGTTAGAGTAATAAAGTATTTTCTTATTAAATAATGTGTGTGTGTGTGTGTGTGTGTGTGTGCATATATATATATATATATATATAATTTATTAAAACACTTATTATCTCTATTTTACTTAGACTTTAGGCATATAATAATTAATTCTTTTATTAATTATTATGATGCAACCTAGGTTTTACCCTATTAGGGTTTTGATCTCCTTTTATAAGGATTGATCTCTTTGTAAAAATTAATTGACTTTTGATTAATAAAAATTTATCATTTTTCTCATCAAGAATGTCTCATTTGTGGATCTAGGAATTCTACCCACCATAGCTTTTTCTTCTCTCTTTTTGTAATAGGTGTTTGCAAGCAAGGAATTCTTGGGAGTTGTGGGGTTGATTTTTTATCAACTTTAACATGGTATCAGTAATCTAGATCTTGATGCCCCTATTCTATTTATGAGAGGTTTGGCTTGGCTTTTAGATTTTTTCCTTTTATTTCAAAGAGTTTCAATTTTTACATTTTCTTTTTCTAATAGATCTAGGTGTCACTATTTTTTGGTGCCCTTTGAGACAAAACAGACCTTACCATTGAGCTTAGAGTCAAATTTGGACACAATTAGCATTTGAGGCAAAGTAATATTGCTCCTAGATTAGGTGTATTTCCTAAGTCAACAATTTTGAGAATTTTAAGAATTTTTGGCTCAAAATCAAGGTTTTTCAACACAAAAATTGAGATTTTTGGGCATAGAAATCAACATTTTTTGGCAAAAAAATCTTTCTTTTTGCATGGACATCAAGATTTTTTGGGGGGGGAAATCGAGATTTTTTGGCCCACAGATCAAATTTTGGGCACACTAATCGAGAGTTTTTGGCACATAAACTGGGAATTTTTTGTATAGAAATTGAGAATTTTGGTATGCAAAATCGAGGCACTTTGGTATCGAAATTAATGAGGCTTGACACGAATCTTGAGGTAAATTTTGGCACTTGTGTGCATGCTTCTTGGGGCATTCTAGCACAAATACCAAGGAAGTGATTTTTTGCTTTTCCAACACTTTTTTGACCTACTTATTATTTTTTGGTGGTAACTTGCTCATCTAGACTCTATTTTTCACCAAGAAGATATCGTTAGAAAGTTGATTTTTAGTCTATCATGATGGTATAGTTTATTTGTATGTTTGGTGCTATTTGGTTGTTTATTTATGCAATCAAATTCAAAGATTCTACTTTGCACTCTGAGAGACATATCTTGAGATATTCTATTTTCCAAATTCTGCTCTAGGTACATCCCATTCAGTTTTTTCCCTTTCTCATTTTGGTGTATATCTTGATTATTTCTAGTCTAAGGATCAATTTTGGTGTTGGAGATGATTTTTCATGGGTTGTAGTATCTATTTTAATAGCCTTATATCTCTTTTGATATTTTTTATCATCCTTTTGTAGTATTTTTGAAAACACACTAAGATAGAGTGCCACTTTATTGCATTTTGGGATCTTGCACATCTTTGCATTTTTTTGTAGTTGTACTACATTATAAAGTTCCTTGGGGGGGGGGGGGTTTCATGTTGTCCATATTCACCATCTTGCTTTGTCAAGTTATTTTTCCTTCCATAACATTAGACTCATGATGTGTCAATGACATGTGCCATTATAGGTGTTTGTACTTCTTTTGTACTCTCAATGTTCCCAGTTCTTCTTTCTGTAGGAGATATTGTATTTAGTTTTAGTGTTTATATATTACCTCTCATAATTATAAGGGGGTTATGATGGTTCTATTTTTTCTTGGTTCAATGGAATGAGCTATGTATACAGTATTTGACCCTATGTACTAGGCAATTGTAGTGGCTAGGTACCTATGCATTTCAATGAGAAGGATCATTTATCATATAGACATTCTTTCATTCTTCTTTTTTAAGGCTATGAAGCTATCTTCCATCCTCGATTTATCATCTCTTTAGACTTAGTCTTCTCTATATGGCAATGTTCTATATAGTGGAGGTTCTTCAAATCAATAGTTTGGCAGTATTTGTAGCTTCATGCTTCAGTGGCATTCTTTATGATGATCCTTTTGTTCCTATCTTTTCTTTATGATGATCCTTTTGTTCCTATCTTTTAGAACATTCTTTTCGTCTCTTTTTTGAGTAGGATTTTTCCTATGTGGTTTTCTCTATTTCTCCTCTTTTTAGAGATTTGGTTGTGCTTGGGTACCTCATTAGGCCTTGTTTTCGGGACCCAAATTTACTTTCAGCATTAGATTCTAGGTTTTTAGCTACCCCCTAAGTTTATCTTAAAGGGGGTGTTAGAGTAATAAAGTATTTTCTTATTAATTAAATCATATATATTGATTTGATTATTAAGTCACTTATTATCTCTATTTTACTTAAGCTAAAGTTTAGGCATATAATAATTAATTCTTTTATTAATTATTATCATTCAACCCAAGTTTTACCCTATTAGTATTTTAATCTCCTTTTATAAGGATTGACTCTTTGTAAAAATTGATTCACTTTTGATTAATAAGAATTTATCTTTTTCTCATCAAGAATGTCTCATCTATGGATCTGTGAATTCCAGCCTCCATAACTCTTGCTTCTCTCTTTATGTGATAGGTGTTTGCATGCATGTGTTTCTTGGGAGTTGTGGGATTTATCTTTCATCAATTTCAGCAATTATTTGTGAGTTTTTGTACCTCAAATGATCTCTCTTCAACTTTTGTTTCCATCTGTCTCTTGTCTTCTTTAGCCATGACTTTGTCTTCTTCATCTTTCTTATTTTTCTCTATTGCTTCACATAGTCTTACTAATTGAGTTTCATGTTCTCTCATGAATTCTATTTCCTCTTTCCTGAGAGCATTGTTCTTCTCCACTAATTCTGCTATTGCTTCATTGTTATTACTAGTATTTCCATTGTCAAGTAGTCCTTCTATGTCTACTTCTTCATATAGTGTGTCATTTTGTTGAATTGGAATATTTTTACTTGTTCTCAATGATTTTCTTAAATCTTCTCTCACTCCTTCTAGATGTTGCAATATGACATGAATTTCAATGATTTGGTTCTAAATGATTTTTCTAACTTGTATTCCTCCATCTCCAAGATCTAATCCTCTAAAATTGATAGGATTCTTCCAAGAGAACTAGGCTCTGATACCAATTATTAGAAGAATTTAATGGGAAACAAGATACTGAGAGGTGGGGGTGGTTGGTGTGAATCAAGATATTTAACTTCTACTTACAAAAATAAATTAATGAATTCACAATTAAACCATCTCATATCATAATTATAACATAGAATTGTAATGCTGAAAATATAACCATTAAAGATTCAACACATAAAAGAAATGATTTGTTTACCCAAAAATACTTCAATGCGAAGATAAATTTGGGGTAAGGATGAAACCCACGAATCTTCACTGTTGCAACAATAAAGTTAACCAATGAGGAAAAGGTAAGGGAGAAGATAGGATGGAAGAGGACAACATAACAGGCATAACCTAGAGCTACTTGCATTGGACCTATGTAAAGAACTAAGAGAAAATGGCACTAGAAGTTTAGAAAGCCTATGAAGCAATAGAAACCATGTAGGACCTCGAAAAGAAGGCAGAAGACTAAGTGAGGATTTTTTTTAGTTTTGTCTTTTATTTTCCTAGTTTCTATTGTCATTACTTTGGCTTTTTGCCTAGTTTTTAGTTCTGGCCTTTGAGTTGGTTGTAGTCCTATTTCTAGGCTTATTTTGATTATTTTCCAACCCTATGCTTTGTAAGAACTTTTGGGTTTCAAGATCCCTATAAAACTTATTTTTCTTATCAAAAACAATAAAGTTAACCTATTAGGATTATAATGTTTGATCATAATATATGATCTAGCCTAAGTGGGGTATGCCCTATTGAAATATTCAATACTATTAGTTCCTAATATGTTAACAAATTTTAAACTTACAATTAAGGAGTATGTTAGGAGATTTGCATAGACTTGTTAGGGTCATTGGGTTAAGAGATTTTCCCTAATTCAATCCTATTAAAATTGGTTTAGTACCTAATCTCTAGTTTTCTCTACATGTTGATTTTGGATCTCCTTTGTACATTGTCTTTATTTGATCTCTTAATTTGATATCTCCTTTCATTCCTTCACTTCTTTGATTGCCCTTGTCTGATTTGATTCTAGACTTATTCTTTGTTTCTTTGGTCTTTCCTTTTCTTCTTCTTTGCTTGTGCATTCACACTTTCATTCATCCACATAATCCATCTCTCTTTATTTTCCTCATTGTCTTATCATTATATGCACTAATTCTAGGGTTAGATTCCTCCTTGAATAGATGTTCTTTGAAATTTCTAGATCTTAATCAATGGTTTGTAATTCATCTTCTTTTGTCGATTCTTTCTAATTATATGATTGATTGATTTTCCTTCCTCAGGATCATTACCTTCCACAATGATGTGTAACCTCCATCTTAACTATATGTACAAACTTAAAATATCATACAGAAGTCAGCCAAAATGATTTACATAATTTTTTGTGAAATTATAAACTCATACGAAAAAATTGGTTTGTTTGGCATATGAATGTGTTAACAATAGGTCATTGCTAATATTCATTCTTGCACTTGACTTCTATATACATGTTCTTCTTTATTTTCTTGAAAAAAATGTCTTTCAATTTAATTTTTCTTGACTATATTATTTCAACTTACATATATGCTTAGCCTCAACTGGGGTGTTCATCAATCGCTAACTTTCTCGACACGTAATGCAAAACAAACAAGTTCTTTTATATATTTGACCTTTACTAGAGGACTCAGTGATAGTGATGACCATTCAATCTTGCCTACTAAATGACTAAGTGTTTGGACACTAATAGGAAACATAGCCGTATAGATCAATATACCATTCATATTTAATCTATGAGTCTAATAAAAAAAATTCTTGGGATTTAGTTTATTATATTTTCAATCATTTTTAGATGATAATTCTTTTACATTAGTTTTTGTTTCCTGAGTCATGATGGGTGTAACAAAAGAAATGAAATGAATAAAAAAAATTTAATTTTTATCTCAAATATAACTATTTACAAATTAATGTAATATTTAATAATATTATACTTGAAGAAATATTTAAAATGTATGTTGGTATATACCTATTATAAAAAAATGAATTCTAATATCAACTATTTTCTCAATTACTGAATCTTGTTAAGTTGGGAATTTTGAGTGTGGAGAAAGTAATTTGAGTCCAAGTATACAAACTATTATTTGTAGCATAGATGGGTGCAATTTTGAGCTCATTGATTGACTTCTCTCTATTGATGGTGCATGTTTTTTTGTTGGAGAATCTCTCCTTAACTAAGCTTTGAACTTGGGAGTCTTGGAGTATTTTCTAGTCATCCCTCACATTTTCTTATGGAATTACGGTCTCATCCATAATTTTTTTCTTGTTGATGGATATCTTTATAGCCCAAATTTGAAATAAAACTTCCTAAGTGTGTTTGTAAGGAGCCACAAGTCTTACCAGTAGTAAACCAAATCAATTGTTGAATATCTCATAATTGTATAGTTGTACTGCATGTTTGCTTCTTATACCCAAGTTTTATATATCAAGTGCTATTGCATAGTTTAAAATAGTCTATGGCATCTAATATGTAAGCTCTCTCATTCTCTTGTTATTTTTTCAAATGAATGCCTTCAATAACTAAGCTTTGAGCTTGGGAGTCATAGAGCATTTATTAGTCATCCATCACATTTTCATATGGCATATATCTAATTTGTTTCTTTCTAATGGATATATTTATAGCCAAATTTTGAAATGAAACTTCCTAATAATTGTCTATTTGTCATTAGCCACAATTTTTACGAGCACCAAACCAAATTAATCATTGATTATTTTACAATTCTATAGTTGTACTACAAATTTGATTCTCATACCCAAATTTTATATATCAAGTCCCATTGCACCATTAAAATTTCTTTATGGAATTTTGATATTTAACTCTCTCGTTCTCATGTTGTTTGTTCAACTAAATTCTTTTGACCTTATCTTGGGTTATCTCAGATATTAGCTCATTGAAATTTGGTTTTTTATACAACTTCTTTGTTTAATTTTTTCTTTACCTATGAGTTTTGAATTAGATTTTCCTTATACAGTTCAAAAATCAAAATCATTAATGGTTGTTTGCCACTTGAACTAGTCCTTAGAATCTTATTATTCAAGTTTTGTTATCTTTGTTTCAATTGGTCTCATCTAAATCTATCCACATAATATTTTTCTTTTATTTGATTGGGCTCCTTTTCGACAACTTAATTTGTTCATATTGGCTATCTTTACTTATATCATCTTAAAAATTATTGACATCTATAACATGAACTCATATTGTATTGAACTAATTGGTCAACCAATACAACATAAATGGCTCAAGTATGTAGTGGAAAATAACTTTCACAAAGAAATCAACATAAGATAAGGTAAAGTTAAAAGGGATGATCTTCATTGCCTCATCTAATCCATGTATAAGTGTAATGAATTTCTTGATTATTAGTGTCCACTATATAGATTACTCTCATGTTTACTTCCTTTGTATATACAAGTTACATTACTAACAATTATAAATATTAAACAATACAATTTTATTTTATTATAAATATAATTTTTTATTTTTTAAAAATATCTTAAAATAATTCAAAATTGATATAACTTACTATAAGAAATTATCTAGTTGCATAAATTCTAATTTACTTTTTCATCAACTCTTATAATCTTTGTTTTAATATAGATATAATTAAATGTGTATTAATATGTACTTAACCTCTTAAATTTCATTTTTAAAATAGTTATCTTATTTCATTTCATTAATGCAATAATGCATTATATTAATTATATTTTAGAAAGATGTATAATATGAAATGTCTAGAGAGCACTAATACATTTGATCCTTTTCAAGACTTAGAAGGCACACCATCCACAAATTTAAACTAAAGCTCACTTTTTGTAATAGATGACTAATTAGAACATTGTTTCTATCATTTATAACTAAATTTATAAATAAAGAGCCTCACATCAAGAGAAATTCTATTAATAAACTTAAGAATTAAATTGAGAGATTTAATAGTAATTACTTATACATCAAAGCATGCAATTAATATAATTTATTAATATTTTCATAATGATTATACATAATTTAAAGAATTTAATTATTAAATTTGAATAATCAAAGATCAAAGTGATTATTATTTGAAATCTTTTTTTCATTACTAGAATTGTTTAATTATTAAACTAAAATAGACAATTTAAATAGTATGATTGATAATCTTCTAGATTTAAGGAAAGGCTGAAAAATTATGCATGGTGCATCAATTTCTAGTTTAAATATAAGGATATTATAGTATTTTACTTGAAATACATGTAAATTATTTGAGCTTATATTATAGTTTTCTACTTCCATGCATGAGCATGAAGTAATAAAGAAATCAATAGCATAACACATTGAGAAAGGATATGGTAACCTATAATGCTCCAAGTAGAAGGTGAACTTAGGGTGGGAATGACAACCACAAGCTTCACTACTATAGTAACAAATTTGGTTTGTTAAGGTTTACAACTAATCACTTCTGGTGATCTACATTGTTATGAGTATGAATGACTGCTAGGTCCACCTTGCAAAAGGAATTTACAATACAATGAAGTGTGATTTTTTCTATTAAGAGACTAACCATAAGACTGTTAAGTCCACCTCGTTAAAGGGTTTGACTAATGCACCATGAATCAACAAGATGATCTCTGCAATGTAACTTGGTTTGCTAAATAAGATCCTTTGAATAATAATATCACTTGACTATGATGGATGAGTCTCTTCTTTCATCTTTATACTACCTTGTATCTTGAATACACATTTTGCTCCATATAACTTCTTCTAACACAATTATTATTCTTACACATTTAGACAATTGAATCTATCTTTCTTACATATCCTCCAAGCAATAACTTTAGATCAAGTCAGCCTCCACAATGCACATCTTTATAAAAATGAAATATAGCTTTAGGTCGACATAAGGACTGATGCTCAAGAAATACAATGTATTTGATCTTTTTGTTATCACTCGGGAAATACAGCAAGCTCAGATGATGTTGAACCTTGGCTAGCACTGGATGCTTGGGTGCCATTGTAGAACTTTGGTGATATAACTAGCTCGATTAACATAGAGAGCTTAGTTAACTCTATCAACTCAGTTCACACATGAAGTTTATTTCCACTAAAAATACTAAATAACTCAATTTATACTGTGAGATTAGTTTTCTCAATGAACCTTCATCTACTCAAGCTACACTATAGTTTGTTCCCTAATGGAAATCTCAGTTGTAGTTTTAATTGACCTTCTTGGTTAACTTAAGTGATTTTTTACTAATTAACAATATGTCATGTCATAGCGTCAACAATCTCCCCCTTTGGAATTATTAACAAAAACACTTATCTTGATTAGTTATGTCTCAAATAAAAAAACATTTCTTAATCAAAATTTTCTTGTCAAACTCCACCTTTGCATGTGCATGGCTTTGTAATTCGGGTTGAACTAGAATGTTGTTGTGTTTGATTTTATTTGATCTGAATCATTCCTATATATATTTCTTCATATACATATCCCCTATATACATACTACGTTTCTCCCTTTTTTTCTACAAATACCAAAAAAATATATTTCTAAATTAATACCAAAATGTGTGAGGAAATCATTATGCACTTTCAAAACTATAGACATTGTTTTATGCCAATTGTTTTGTAGTACCTTCAAGGTGTGCAATTCATTCTAGAGTTCATCTAATAAATTCATCATGAGGTCTGCAACTGAGAAGATGGTATCATGTACTAGTGTCTTTGCATGTACTAAATGCTTTTACATCACATCCATATAAGGGGGTGTCATACTCTAGATGTCTATAGTTGTTACCCTTATCCTAGCTTCCTCCCTCAATAACCTAGCTTGTAAATCTATCAAAAGTATGACCTTTACAAAATTATTTGAGTTGGAACTCAGCTAAGATGCTAATTGACTAGCACTATTCTTTAAATCTTCATCAATTATTGTCAGTTTCACTTTTATTTCCTTTTTGAAAATTGATGTATCACATAATTTGGTGAACAAGAAAAAATAATTCTTTACAACTTCTTCAAGTGTTCCAATTAGAGTGGAAATTTCCACTTAATCTATAGAAATCTTCTATGCTACATTTTCTAGAACTTTTTTTCCAAATTTTCTCTCTACTCTCTGTAAAAGTTTCTCCTATCCATCTATATCTTTATTGAATTTATGTACAATATCTACTAATTTTTCCATAATAGGGCCTCTTTATTTACCTCTATTTGTAATACATCAAAAAATATGTCCTTGATGTATTTAATAAATTTTCCTCTCTCTCTTTCTGCTCTCAACTTCCTCTATTGTGCCCTCTTTCTCCATAGATCATTGAGGATCTCTATCTAATTATAAATAAGATTTGATTGATCCCAATTTGGAATTTCAATCTCAGTGTCTAGATCTATCTCATCATTATTTTTTACCTTTTCTTTACCTTTATTTCTAGGAGAGACAATTATTTCCATTCCTTTCTCCTCATGTTTCTTCTGCTCTCCACTTGGTTAACTTAAAGGTGCTTCTTTTCTTTCTTTTTCAACCTTTTCTTCATCCTTAGGTTTCTGCTTCATTAATGTTATCCTAGAGGTAGATGTAGTCAATAAATTGGGTCCTACTTGCGTGAATGAAACACTTTCCTCCTTCTTTTCTCATTGGTTCACACTAGGTGTAGCAATGGCTTGGTTAAGAGTGGAGGGTAGAGATTTAATCACAATTTATGTCATCATCTTTGTATCACATTTTTCAAAAGTCTGGACTTCATGAACCTCATTTTTCTTCAATTTTACCTCTTCTTCAAAAATTGTTTTCCAAAATTTTTTTGTGGACTGCAAACATCCTTAATATTCTTTGACAAAATTTGGAAGGCTTTGAATTTGGGAGTTTTCCTATTCTGATCTTTTTATGTGACCTTGATTTTTCCATTAGAGAGGTCAGGGAAGACAATTTTAAGAGTTTTCTCTATGATATCTTTTTCTATTTTGATAGCATTAGTCAACCTCTATGAGACTGCCTTCAATAGGACATTGGGAGCTTCCATTTCATCTCATTAGGATCATTTTTCCATTTACCCATTTCTTTACTAGAGCATCTATTGGATACAATTGTTCAATTGTGTGTTATCTTTGATGTTGCACATGTTGGCACTCAAAATTGACCATGCAATTTTGAGAACCATTGGTGAATTGAGCCCTACAAATGCTTTTAATGCCTATGTACCCGGCTGTCCATCTGAGATCCCTAAGGTGCTTAATGCTTCTAGCACCTTTCATTTAGCATGCTTAAGCATTTCATGATGTTAAATTGAGATTTTGAGTTGTTTCGTGAAGCCTTGTTTTGAGCTAGTTTCAATTTTTCATTTTCACCAAAGAGTCAAACAACGACAGGAGGTTTTGTTCACCAATGAATATCTCGCACCCAAATGTGTGTCATGACTTGCCACTTTGAGATTATCTAGTGTCCATACCCAACAACCTATGTTTCATATTTTGAGTCATTTCGAGTTCGTTTGAAGAGGTTTTGAATCCCTCAAAGTTGGTCAGTTATTGTTTTCATGTTTTTGCAAAATATTCAAAATTCTAGGAAGCCCTGTTTGATGTGTTGTGACTTTTGACCAGTTGACCAAAATGTTGAAATTACTTTTGCATTGCATTGTAGACATCAGAGACCTCCTATGTTTCAATTTTTAAGTCTTGATGAATCTGTTTGATATGTTTTTGAACACGATTCCAAACGCAATTTGTAACCTTTTACTGGTGTCAGCATTCGCAGATTGATTAGTTGCCCTGTTCATGGCATCATAACTCCTAACCCATTATTGGTCAAGTCAAATGGTTTGTTCCCCTATATTGTCCACTGAAAATATTACAAGTATGCCAGTTTTTAGAATTTGACGAATCCATTTGCACACTTTTCCAGGTCAATTCCATTTGCCAAACTCACCTTTTTGACATTATTTCCTGTCAACAAATCCAGGTAGCTCACTTTGAACATACGCCATCTGTGCCCAGTTATTCATCATGAGCTTAAATCACATATTCATATTTATCTTGTAACA
This sequence comes from Cupressus sempervirens, assembly GCA_028749045.1. Lineage (NCBI taxonomy): Eukaryota > Viridiplantae > Streptophyta > Pinopsida > Cupressales > Cupressaceae > Cupressus > Cupressus sempervirens. Next base: position 235,091,038 of record CM053786.1, on the reverse strand, counting down.
AAGTACTAGTGCCCCAATTTTTGTGCCCATTTGCCCAGTTTTCAAAGCCAAATCTGAACCCATTTTGTGGTTTTCTGACATGTTTTTGTGCAGGTAATTCTAAAGGGGCAACTTTTATGGTCAATATCTTTTGACCCCAAATTTTTTGTGAGATGAGATTCCACAGTCTGGAAGAATGTGGTACAGACAGTCAGTGTGTCGATTTTCAAAGCATGGTTAGAGGTTTGGGTCAATTTTCAAAGGCAATCAACAGACCTCCTAACACAAATTTGATAAGTTGCAGATCAATGGTAAAATGGTTTTCAATTAATTAATCAATGATCAAATTCATTTCTTATCAGTATGATGGGTTCGATGGATTAGTCTAGCATTTCAGTTGTCTAGAAATGAAATTTTTTAGCCAGACCCACTTTGGGGCCTGGCTAAAATTCATCAAATTTGATCATTGATAGGGATCACATGGACTTGAGTGGAGAATCAATTGGTTTTTTTGTAGATTGGCCACCTTGCACATAAGCCTCTTATTTTTGTTCCTTATTTCATGCAAAGTTAGAGACAACTGAAGGAGATCGGGATGAGGATAGTTCACATGGAAAATGTTTCCTAATGAGTATGAGGAATATCTGCAGTATGAAAAAGAGAACTTATCTAAGGAAACAAAGAGCACCACGTTCTAGTGAAAGGGGAGCATCATGTGACATATTAAAGAAAATACAAAAAGAGTACCCATTGCTGAAAGTGGTGAGACGTTTAACAGAGCAATCCATGCATTTTTTTTAAGAGAAGAAATTACATGAGCCAGAGGAGCAGGCGGTAGATCTTAAGAGGAGTTCATGCAAAAGGTGAAGGCCCCACTGATGCAGAACGAATTTGTTTATAGAGGTTTGAATTGTTTCCACAAGCAGCTGAGGGCTCAAGTCAATCTCTCATAAAGGAGATTAGAATAGGAACGACAACAGCCAAAGCTGTTGGAGGCAGTGGAAAGAATAAGAAGGCCACCCTTTTAAAAAGGAGAACCTACGTTCGTTGAAGAGCAGAGCAAGTGTCAAATAAAAAGGGGGAGTCTCCCTGTACTGATTAAAATAGCTCCCAACAATGAATCAAAGGACCAAGCTTTTGAAGCAAGGAGCTCCATGTAGGTGTTTATGGGAGTCATGCCATTTTGAGGAACCTGAGCCGCTAGTCAAAGGTCCAAACATGCAGACCAGACATGTCACGTGCAAAGGAAGATAGTCCTTGCATCAAACAAACAAGCCATGCCCACAGATTTTTAAGGGAGCTCAATGCATTTAAAAAAGGGAGTAGGCCAAATAAGAAATCACACCATACTAAAAGGAAACTGTAGCCAGAAGGACCAGAACCCATGCGCATGAATGGAGATCAAGAAAGTTTGAGGGAGGCTGTTGTAAACAAAGAGCCACGACTTTTGTTTCAAGAAAGCAGTCGGCATAAAAAATTGCCATGGAATTCGATGCAAGTAGCCAGTGTATGAATGAAATCCCTCATGCAGACATTGTGCTAATATGAAGATATTCATGCATGAAAGGCAGAGAGACTAACAATGGGAAGTGCCAAAAGTGAAGATAGATTGCAGATGATATATCCCACATGTAATGGGCATGTAAATTTTTAGTGTTTAAATACTTCAGCAATTATAATGTAGGTATTTCAAAGCCATGAGGCTTTTGAAGCCATAGGCTTAACTTGTGGGGTTCGCTCATGACGTTAGATGCATGAAAGGGCATAATTTTGAGCAAAGATGCATGCGCATTGAGGTGGACTTGGGAAAGGAGATTGCAACACGTGTCTTGATCGTGCGGCCATCGTTACCTCACCATGTGAAGATGCTTGCTAGTTAACTATAGCAAGATAGTGAGGCTGATGTGGCACGACTTCCAAGGTAGGTGATGATGTGGCAGAGGATGACATGTGTCATTCTGTCGCTACATCTCTAGTGACGTGCCAGTTGCTGACTTAGGTAGTGACATAGCAAGGGAGAATCAGGAAATGACATGTGGTAAGTGGTCCTTGAGTAGTTGATGACATGTCAGATGATGCGAACCATGTGGGCCAATAAAATGCAAACACGTGGCAACTGGTCAAAGTCAGTTTGACCCTAAAATCAGAGGAGGGAAGAGAAATTCAAAAAAGAAAAATAATAAAAAATATTATTTTTTATTCTTTTTCAAGTTGGACGTGAAAATTCTTTTTAAATTCAAAAGATTTCAAATTTAAAATTTGTGACTTTAGAGATTGTTTTAAATTAAAAAATATCTAAAGGATGTGCAGACCTGATGTTCCTAGTAGGGGAGTCATTTTCAGAATGACTTTTAGGAGGTTTTCGAAAGGCCAAATAGGTGATGTTATATATCACCAGAATTGGGAGAAGACAAAATTTTTGATTCTGGAGTTAGTTTTTGCATAGGTATCAGTCAGTTTGAGCTACACGAGGTTTTCTATCAGGTACCCGAATTGCAACCATATTCAGACCAAGAAGTTCAGTTTTGATTTTTTGTCAAGATAATGACCTGAATATTAGTAGAAGGCAATGGAAATGCAGTTAGGGTTGAATTTGTTTATATTTACTCAGTAAAAACTCATCTTCACTAGCATTTTCATGGGGCAATCAGATATTTTGGTGATTCAAAAAGCTTTCATCATTAAGCAGAGATATTTTTCAAATCAGTTGCAGATAATGATGAAACAAAATCAGATCAGATGGGATGAAAGAAGAAAGAGGTTACTCAGTTGCAGAGGATTGAATTTCAAGTCGATACTTGACGTCTTCAGAACAGATCTGGGAATTCTTCCTCTTCTATATCTTTCTTTCTTGCTTCCTTTGAAGAGGTTCAAGTTTTTGGAGAAAAACCAGTCACTACTGAGATACCAGATTTTTGATCCAATTTTGATATGTTCCCATACTGTGATACCACATATTTCTTCAGCAATTTCTCTCATGTGAACAGCAGTAAGAAGATAAATACAGATAGTTCAGATCTATTAGGTTGTTTCATGTCTTTCATTTCATGCATATGATTGTATATTTTCAAGGAAATAATGCAAAGAGCAGCAGATAATTAAGTTTTAGTTGAATCTTGTCTCCATTCTCATTGAATTTCAATGTTTTACGATCTCTGAACAAAGAGTTTAGGTCGTAGTTGCAGTCCCCTAAGACTATATGTTGTTTCATTGTTGCTGATAATTCAAAGAATTGTGTAAATGCTTCATAGAAATCAACATGGTTGCAGATTTATTGAGGAGGATATCAGGTAAGAACGAGATTTTAAACTGAACATAGATGTCTATTTACAAGTTAAATAGATAGATCTATATCTAAAGATACACACATGTCTTAGATATTCATGTAAATGTTTGTGATCCATGGATTATCCCAATGGACTAGTCACTAATCAGGTATAGGGTCATTACTTTCTCACTGCTACATATCTGAGGGTTGTTGAAATCAACATCAAAAATCAAATGCTTTTCCCTTTTCATGTTGAAGAGCTATCATAGAATGCCCTCACTCAGCTTATGAGGTTCATAGATCTGCATCTAGCTATCGTAGGTCTATGTTATTTCATGAGTTCTTAGGAGAAATAAGGGTTTTATCTACTTTGAATAGATTTAGTATATGCTTTGATAACTGGTACCATATAAAGAATCTATAGGCCTACCTGCCTAGGTTTTGTAGAGCCTGAAGTGCAGAAGGATTATAGCCTTATAGTTGGCCTGGTGTCTAAATGGATGTGTTGATAATGGAAGTTAGCTACCCCTAGATGCATTTTGTTCTCATCAGGGTAATTGGAAATGGGTAACATTTTTAGACACCAACAAAATGGTGACTCTATTGAGGAACTATATTGAATTAGATTTAAGAAAAACCTTAAAAATTTGAAAAGAAGAGATTGAATACAGCAAGAGAAGTGCATTAAAAAGTTTCAGCAGCAAGTTCTCTGATGTTCTTTCCAGTTTTCTTACTCCAAATCATGCACCCCAGTAAGTTTTATCCACTTACAGCAATATTTTTCAAGGTTGAATACAAATTCTGTTGCCAAGACTGTTCATCTTCAATCATGTCAACCGGTTGTTGTTTTTAGAATACTGTTGTAATTCAGAGTCAGAATTGGTGAAAGATGTTTTCTCTCTTTTAAATGTTTTTAAAAAGATTTGCAAAGTTTTTAAGTTGAATTTTCAGTTCAGATCTGTAGTGTTATGAATCATGTTTAAAATATTTCTCACAATAGTGAGTGGCGACACTATCTAAAGGATCCCTGAATCATTGTAGATCAATGATGTATAAATTGTTTTCAAGAGTTTTTAGTGGAATCAAGCAGGTTTGAAAGTTAGATAAATTTGCAAGCAAGAAGAGAGTATATAAGTTTCTGACTAGTAAGTTTTGAAGTGTTGTTTGATTTTCTATTATAAGAATTTGTAATGATAAAGATGAATCACAGTTGTGATGTCATTTAATTCTCCTCAAGGAGATGGTGACTCTGTAAGGTTATGATCAGTGGTGTAAAGAATTCAAATTAGCACCAGGCCAATCAACAGATCAGTGATTTCATGCAGCAACACTTGAGGTATTTTATGCTTTCATATGATTTCTTTTCAATGAAAGTGAGTTCTACATATGTGTTTTCCATCAAGTGAAGTTTTAGCACTAAGAAGAGGACAATGATTTGATAAGTTTTGTGCACTTCATTAGATCGAGTTTCAATTGGTTATATTTAAAGTTTGTGAAGTGTGTTTGAAGTGTTCATTTGGTAGAGGGCTATGAAAATCTGCTACAAGTTATGAATTCTAAAAATGTTTAATGGTGAGTGAGTCTTGAATTTGAAGATTGTCAAGATTCATTTCACCTAAAATGCAGCCCGTTAGTGAAGTTCCTAGATCCATCTCTACCAAGCGGTATATGCCATTGAATTTTAATGATATTCATGGTTTCCCAAATACTATGCCTTGTAACCTTAGAAAGTATTTGCCTAAGTTTGGTGGAAACCATGAAAATTCAGCCAGTCATCATGTTTAGTTGTTTAGTGACTTGGTTGGTGATTTTGAAATTGCTCATGAAGAACTTCAAATGAAGTTGTTTGTTCAGACTTTAAATGATGATGCTAGGGACTGGTTTTCATTTTTACCAGCATGTTCAATTTCATTCTGGGATGAATTACTATCAACCTTCATGATGCAGTTCGGGGAAAGAGTAAGCATCTCTGATTATTTTGATAAGTTTTTGAAAATTCAAATCAGGAATGGTGAGTTTGTTCCTGAATTTAATATCAGATTTGCAAAGATTTTAAATGAAATTCCTGAAAGCTACAAGCTGGATGATCAAATGTGTTTAGTGGTTTATCTTGGTGCATTTGATAGGAAGATGAACTATCTGTTGAGAGATAAAGAACCCAAGACTTTGCATCAGGCATTCATGATAGCTATAGAGATTGAGAATAACATAAAATATGGCTTAACCTGGAGTCACTTCTCTAGAAATATTGGCTGGCAATATGAGGTGCAAAGCACAAGTCAATGTCATAAGGCGTGTTTGATTTCAGATCAGTAAATAAGCACTCCTGCTATTGTAAATAGTTTTGTTGAAGCCTCAGAAATAAAAACATGTGAACATGAAATCTCTCTATTCCAAAAAAGAAATGATTCCATTCGTGCTGAAGTGAATGCACATGTTTATGGTATTACAATAGAAAATGATAGAATTGATTCACTTGATGAGTCATCCATGCAAGATATAAATCCGGCCATTCATTTTCCCATTGATAATTTCTATTATGTTGAAAACATAATGAATCAGGAAGAGTAAAGGTATTCATCTCAATATGAGGAGGAAGAAATCATAAGTGATCTATCAAGTGATAAAGGTGAAATTGGTGATTGGACACGCCATGGAGAGATGACACAAGATAAAGAATGTAAATCATATGTATCTCAATCACAATCAAAATAACTAAGCTCATATGTTGATAATATTTCAGTGGCAGAGATACATTCTCTTGACCAATAGGATAGGCCAGAAATGAATTATCTCATTGAGAGATTGCATCATGTTGAGAATGTTATTAAATCTGAAGTTGAAAGATAGTCATATCAATGTGAGTATGATAAAGTTGAAAGTCATCTATCAAGTGATAATGAAGTTGCTGATCCAATATATTATCAAGAGGTGTCATATGAAGTTGATGATGAGAGTTATTACTCAAGTCAAGAAGAGGATAGTGCTAGTGTGTGTCTATCTTAATGTGAATTAGATGTAGACTGGGAAGAAGAGAGTAATGATGAAAGTGAGTGCTCGTATGATAGTAAAGGTATGAATTCTTTTCTTAAATTTGAAAGTGAGTGTCCATTTCAGAATTGTGTAAATATGTTTGAGATTGAAAGTTATGAAGAAAATGTGTCTACACAATATGAAGACAAAGAGGTTATCCATAGAGATATATTACCTAATTGTGTAGAAGAGTGTCTTGAGGATGAGTGTAGTGATGATCAATATGTGATTGACCTTGAGATTAATGCATCGGCACCTATTAGTAAGATAAATGATGATTTTCTTGCAAGACATTGTAATCACCTATATGGAGACAATGAAAACAACTTTGATTTATATTCTACATGCTTCATTCACGGAGTGGATGTTGAGTCTTCATATGATTCTAATTTTTCTTCTTCATATGCTGAAAGTGTCCACGACAGTGATGTTAGAAGTGGTTTTAAATTTTTCACTAATCCGTTATATGGTGAGGAGTTTGATGTTGATCAGCACATCACTTGTTCTAATGTCTACAAAGGAACTTTGCATGGAATTATCATTCCTCTTTTTGAAGAACACATAGGCAATTCAGATTTAGTTGAAATTGAGTTTGATGATGATACCTTGTCTTACTGCTGTAAGAGATCAGAATGTTCTTCTTCTGATTTTGATAGTGAAACTAATGATTATGTTGCATCTAAGGAGGTAAATGACAGGGTGTTTGATGAGACAGTTATTGAAAATCTACCTATACCTTGTTATGGTTTTTATGATGAACTCTCTGATGTAAAGACTAATCTGTTCACTGATTGTGAAGAACCATTTGAAGCTTGTGGATTACCTTCAGATTCTAACATTGATGATATATGTGAGTACAAGTCAGAATGTTCATTTGAATATCATCCAGTTATGCATAAGGAAACATATTTTCAAGGTATGTGTGATCCTTTTCCCTGAGTTGAATATGATGCATTCATATTCAAAATTGATAGCATGCATGAGTCATTTGTTAGAGAAGGTTTTCAATTACAGTTTGATATGTTCAAGCATGCTGATCAGAACTTTCATAGTGAGCAAGAGAATGAAGCAAATTTTTTATATGCATTATGGAAGTAAGAGTGCTGATTTTGTTTTTCCAAGTGATTTGTTATACGATGATAATATGATTGATGAAACTAATAGGAGAAGAAAACTTAGTTTACCTCATGAAAGTTCAGATGAGAATCATGCTTATGACAAAGGTAAACAATTCTGCTGAAGTTTGGTGGCCTGACGCTATCGTATGTACATAGTCTTGGTAGTTGTAGTTGTTTCCTTGCTTTCAATAAGCTATTTGAGAAGAGTTTTGAAGTTTTTGGGAATGGTCTACTTCCTCTAGAGATCTGAATCCTTGCCATGCCCACAAGGAACATGCATCCCCAGACAGAGCCACTGTTGGCACTCAAAATTGACCATGCAATTTTGAGCACCATTGGTGAATTGAGCCCTACAAATGCGTTTAATTCCTATGTACCCGACTTTCCATCTGAGATCCCTAAGGTGCTTAATGCTTCTAGCACCTTTCATTTAGCATACCTAAGTGTTTCATGATGTTAAATTGAGATTTTGAGCTGTTTCGTGAAGCCTTGTTTTGAGCTAGTTTCAATTTTTCATTTTCACCTAAGAGTCAAACAACGACAGGAGGCTTTGTTCACCAATGAATATCTTGCACCCAAAAATGTGTCATGACTTGCCACTTTGAAATTATCTAGTGTCCATACCCAAGAAATTATGTTTTAGATTTTGAGTCGTTTCGAGTTCATCTGACTAGGTTTTGAATCCCTTGAAGTTGGTCAGTTACTGTTTTCATGTTTTTGCAAAATATTCAAAATTCTGGGAAGCCCTGTTTGACATGTTGTGACTTTTGACCAGTTGACCCAAATGTTGAAATTCCTTTTGCATTGCATTGTAGATTTCAAAGACCTATTTTTCAATTTTTAAGTCTTGACGAATCTATTTGATATGTTTTTGAACGCAATTCCAAACGCAATTTGTAACCTTTTACTGGTGTCAGCATTTGCAGATTGATTAGCGGCCCTGTTCATGGCATCATAACTCCTAACCCATGATTTTTCAACTCAAATGGTTTGTTCCCTTCTATTTTCCACTAAAAATATTACAAGTATGCTAGTTTTTAGAACTTGACAAATCCGTTTACACACTTTTCCAGGTCAATTCCATTTACCAAAATCACCTTTCTGACATTATTTCCTGCCAACAAATCCAGGTAGCTCACTTTGAATATCGGCCATTTGTGCCAAGTTATTCATCATGAGCTTAAATCACATATTCATATTTATCTTGTGACAAAGTACTAGTGTCCCAATTTTTGTGCCCATTTGCCCAATTTTCAAAGCCAAATCTGAACCCATTTTGTGGTTTTCTGGCATGTTTTTGTGCAGGTAATTTTGAAGGGGCAACTTTTATGGTCAATATCTTTTGACCCCAAATTCGTTGTGAGAAGAGATTCCATAGTCTACAAGAATGTGGTACAGAGAGTCAGTGTGCCAATTTTCAAAGCATGGTTAGAGGTTTGGGTCAGTTTTCAAAGGCAATCAACAAAACTCCTAATGCAAATTTGATAAGTTGCAGATCAATGGTAAAATGGTTTTCAATTAATTAATCAGTGATCGAATTCATTTCTTATCAGTAAGATGGGTTCGATGGATTAGTCCAATATTTTAGTTGTCTGGAGGTGAAATTTATTAGCCAAACCCGCTTTGGGGCCTGGCTAAAATTCATCAAATTTGATCATTGATAGGGATCACATGGACTTGAGCGGAGAATCAATTGGTTTGTTTGTAGATTGGCCACCTTGCACATAAGCCTCTTCTTCTGTTCCTTATTTCATGCAAAGTTAGAGACTACTGAAGGAGATTGGGATGAGGATAGTTCACATGGAAAAATTTTCCTAATGAGTATGAGGAATATCTGCAGTATGAAAAAGAGAACTTATCTAAGGAAACAAAGAGCACCACGTTCTGCTGAAAGGGGAGCATCACGTGACATATTAAAGACAATGCAAAAAGAGTGCCCATTGCTGGAAGTGGTGAGATGTTTTACAAAGCAATCCATGCATTTTTTTTAAGAAAAGAACTTACGTGAGCCAGAGGAGTAGGCGGTAGATCTTAAATGGAGTTCATGCAAAAGGTGAAGGCCCCACTGATGCAGAATGAATTTGTTTAGAGAGGTTTGAATTTTTTCCACGAGCAGCTGAGGGCTCAAGTCAATCTCACATAGAGGAGATTAGAATAGGAACTACAGCAGCCAAAGTTGTTGGAGCTAGTGGCAAGAATAAGAAGGCCACCCGTTTAAAAAGGAGAACCTATGTTCGTTGAAGAGCAGAGAAAGTGTGAAATAAAAAAGGGGGAGTCTCCCTACACTGATCAAAATAGCTCCCAAAAATGAATCAAAGGACCAATCTTTTGAAGCAAGGAGCTCCACGTAGGTGTTTAAGGGAGTCATGCCATTTTGAGGAACCTGAGCCGCTAGTCAAAGGTCCAAACATGCATACCAGACATGTCACGCTCAAAGGAAGATAGTCCTTGCATCAAACAAACAAGCCATGCCCACAGATTTTTAAGGGAGCTCAATGCATTTTAAAAAGGGCATAGGCCAAATAAGAAATCACGCCATACTAAAAGTAAACTGTAGCCAGAAGGACCATAACCCATGCGCATGAATGGAGATCAAGAAAGTTTGAGGGAGGTTGTTGTAAATGAAGAGCCATGACTTTTGTTTCATGAAAGCAGTCAGCATAAAAAATTGCCATGGAAGTCGATGCAAGTAGCCAATGTATGAATGAAATCCCTCACATAGACCTTGTGCTAATATGAAGATATTCATGCGTGAAAGGCAGAGAGACCAACAATGGGAAGTGCTAGAAGTGAAGATAGATTGCAGATGATATATCCCACATGTAATGGGCATGTAAATTTTTAGTGTTTAAATACTCCGGCACTTATAATGTAGGTAGTTCAAAGCCATGAGGCTTTTGAAGCTATAGGCTTAACCCGTGGGGTCCGCTCATGATGTCAGATGCACGAAAGGGCATAATTTTGAGCAAAGACGCATGCGCACTGAGGTGGACCTGGGAAAGGAGATTGCAACACGTGTCTTGATCCTGCAGCCATCGTTACCTCACCATGAGAAGATGCTTGCTAGTTAACTATAGCGAGATAGCGAGGCTGATGTGGCATGTGTTCCAAGGTAGGTGATGATGTGGCATAGGATAACACGTGTCATTCTATCGCTATGTTGCTAGTGACATGCCAGTTACTAACTCAAGTAGCGACATAGCGAGGGAGAATCAGGAAATGACATGTGGCAAGTGGTCCCAGAGTAGTTGATGACATGGCAGATGATGCACACCATGTGGGCCAATCAAGTGCAGACATGTGGCAGCTGGTCAAAGTCAGTTTGACCCCAAAATCAGAGGTGGGAAGAGAAATTCAAAAAAAAATTATAATAAATATTATTTTTTATTCTCTTTCAAGTTGGACGTGAAAATTCTTTTTAAATTCAAAATGTTTTAAATTTAAAAGTTGTGACTTAAGAGATTGTTTTAAATTAAAAAATATCTAAAGGATGTGCAGACCTAATGTTCCTAGCAGGGGAGTCATTTTCAGAATGACTTTCAAGAGGTTTTCGAGAGGCCAAATAGGCGATGTTATATATCGCCAAAATTGGGAGAAGACAAACTTTTCGATTCTATAGTCAGTTTTTGCATAGGTATCAGTCAGTTTGAGCTACACGAGGTTTTCTATCAGGTACCTAAATTGCAACCATATTCAGACTAGGAAGTTCAGTTTTGATTTTTTGTCAAGATAATTACCTGAATATTAGTAGAAGGCAATGAAAATGCAGTTAGAATTAGTTCAGATTTACTCAGTAAAAACTCATCTTCATTAGCATTTTCATGGGGCAATCAGATATTTTGGTGATTCAAAAATCTTTCATCATTAAGTAGAGATATTTTGGAAATCAGTTGCAGATAATGATGAAACAAAATTAGATCAGATGGGATGAAAGAAGAAAGAGGTTACTCAGTTGTAGAGGATTGAATTTCAAGTGGACACTTGTCATCTTCGGAATAGATCTAGGAATTCTTCCTCTTCTATATCTTTCTTTCTTGCTTCCATTGAAGACGTTCCAGTTTTTGGAGAAAAACCAGTCACTACTGAGATACCAGATTTTGGATCTAGTTTTGATATGTTCCCATACTGTGATACCACATTTTTCTTCAGCAATTTCTCTCATGTGAACAGAAGTAGGAAGATAAATACAGATAGTTTAGATCTGTTAGGTTGTTTCATGTCTTTCATTTCATGCATATGATTGTATATTTTCAAGGAAATAATGCAAAGAGCAGAAAATAATTAAGTTTTAGTTGAATCTTGTCTCCATTCTCATTGAATTTCAATGTTTTACGATCTCTGAACAAAGAGTTTAGGTCATAGTTGTAGTCCCCTAAAACTGTATATTGTTTCATTGTTGATGATAATTCAAATAATTGTGTAAATGCTTCATAGAAATCAACAGGGTTGCAGATTTATTGAGGAGGATATCAGGTAAGAATGAGATTTCAAATTGAACATAGATGTCTATTTACAAGTTAAATAGATAGATCTATATCTGAAGATACACACATGTCTCAGATATTCATGTGTATGTTTGTGATCCATGAATTTTCCCAATGGACTAGGCACTGATCAGCTATAGGGTCATTACTTTCTCACTGCTGCATATCTGAGGGTTGTTGAAATCAACATGAAAAATAAAACACTTTTCCCGTTTCATGTTGAAGACCTATCATAGAATGCCCTCACTCAGCTTATGAGGTTCATAGATCTGCATCTAGCTATCATATGTCTATGTTATTTCATGAGTTCTTAGGAGAAATAAGGGTTTTATCTGCTTTGAATAGATTTAGTATATGCTTTGATAACTGTTACCATATAAAGAATCTATAGGCCTACCCGCCTAGGTTTTGTAGAGCCTGAAGTGCAGAAGGAGTATAGCCTTATAGGTTGCCTGGTGTCTGAATGGATGTGTTGATAATGGGAGTTAGCCGCCCCTAGATGCATTTTGTTCTCATCAGGGTAATTGGAAATGGGTAACATTTTTAGACACCAACAACACAAATGTCATATTAGTCATTAGATAGAGTCTACCAAGCTTAGTTGGTCAACAAGGCAAAAGACAGAGTCTACTGAGCTCAGATGGTCATCAAGGTAAAAGATAGAGCCTACCGAGCTCAAAAGGTTAGCAAAGAAGTTTACAGTGTCCACCAAGCATTCTCAAGCTATACCTTGTCTAGACAGTTGTTACTGAGCTTTCAAGGTTAAATAAAGAAATTTAGTTGTTACCGAGCTCACTCGATCATTTAAGGGACATATGGCAGAAATAGTTATTAACGAGCTCTCATGGATAGTAAAGGAATTTAGTTCTTACCAAGTTAACTCGGCAGCCAAAGGATTTTTTAGACGTTGTAATGTTAACCAAGTCATGATGGTCAACTCCAAAAATTATTTCTGGAAATAGTATTTATCGAGCAGGATCGGCCAATGAAGGATTTCTTTAATTTATGAAATAACATTTATTTGTTTAAAGTAATATTTGTAGCTGACTAAAGTATGGTTTATTGGTAAATGTAACTTATGAATGAGCCAACTTGATAGTCTGAATGGTATATATGAGAAAATTCTAAGAGCAAGTGATGGAATCAATGTAATGTGAATAAGAAGGGAGACTGATTATTGTGAAAGCAAATTTGAAGGATGATTAGATATCATTGAGGAGCAGCAAAGCTATATTTGATCAATAATGGATCTATATTTGATCAATGATTAGGATCTAATGGTGAAGAATAGAGATCTGTAATTAGCAAATTTAGTTACATCCTATTCAGGTCAATTCATTGTTACTTTCTAATCATTGTAGCAGTGATTTCAAATCTCTTAACAGAGTTGGTTTAATAGCCATTTTGTAAATCCTCTAACAAGGTGACAGTTCAGTTGAATTGTTCTAAAGACCTCTAGCAAGGCCACTCCTAACAGGGTGATTAAATACTTTAACAAGGTCATACTTGAAAGTGTGTATAGTAACCTTATACAGGGTTGGCTCCTAATAGGGCTCACTTCAGAAGAGTAAAAATTGGTAGCTAGTTACTTGGTGGTTTTTCCCATATTGGGTTTCCACATTAAATCTAGTGTCTCTCATGTTCATTTTATTTACTTTTGCATGCATGAATACTTGAAGATTAGTAACAAGTTAATTTACCGAGTTACACCATATTTTTATTACCGAGTATCAGTAGTAACTAATTATTTAAGACATCTAAGGAATCTATGAAATTATTTTTTGTAGTAATTGATTCACACCCCCTCTCATTTACTCCATCTATAATCCCAACAATTGGTATCAGAGCTCTTTGTGCTTTCAGGAAAAGATTTCAAGGATCTAAGGTAAAGATCATAATGTCTTACAAGAGGGAAATTCCAAGACTTAACAGGGCCAACTTCTCAGCATGGCAGGGATTGATGAGACTTCATCTGGCTTCTATTGGCAATTCAAGAATAAAGTACCTTGATGAAAAATATGCAGAGACTACTGGTACATTATCTGTCAATGATATTTCTGAAAAGAAGACTCACAAAAACATGATGATAGATATAGCATCTTCTCTTAGTTATGAAGAATTTGATGACATCAAGGATTGCAAGATTGACTTTGAAATGTGGAACAAGGTAAAAGAGTTCTATGGAGGAGATGATAATGTAAGAAGAGCCAAAGCAAAATTTTTGAGAGGATAATTTGATCAAATGTAGATGAGAGAGGATGAAAACATTGTAAAATATGTTGAAAGAGTTAAAGCATGTGTTAGTACAATCAAAGCATCTGGAGGAGATATCAAGGTGGAGACAGTTATAAGTAAAGTTCTTAGAACTCTACTTCCTATTTATGCAATCAGAGTCTCTGGAATTCAAGAAATAAGATGTGAAGAAAATCATTAGATAAATTTAGAGGCCATAGTTGGTAGATTGACTGCATTTGAGTCAGATAACTATGATAATTATGTTCTAGTTGCCAAGAACATTGAATCAGCATTTGAAGCCAAGATTTCACTTAAAGAAAAAGGCAACAAGACAAAGGATCCCTAATCAGATAGTGATGAAGAATCGGAATAGATTTTAGACAATGATCTTGAGGTGGTTGAAGCTCTGCTAGCAAGGAAATATTCAAGAGGCAAAGGGAAATAGAAAGATAAGGTTCCTCTAATCTATTTTTCTTGTGCAGAAATTGGACATATTGTAGCTAGGTGCCCAAATAAGTAGAACAAGGATGAGAAGAAAGGTCACAAGTTTAATAGCAAGAAAGACTTCAAATCATCCAAGGATAAAGGTAGGAAAACATGTTTCATGGCTAAACATTCTAATGATTCTAATTATGAAGAAGAAGATGAAATTGTTTACATTGTTGTAAAAGATGGGTCTAATAATGATGAAGAAATGGCACTCATTTCTCATATGAGTAGAAATGATACATGAATTATAGATAGTGGTTTTTCTCATCACATGATTGGTGATAAAACTAAGTTTGAACATTTTGAAGACTATGATGGTGGCAATGTAAGATTTGGCAACAATGAACCTTGTTGTATAAAAGGAAAAGAAAGAATCTCACTGACCAGGGAACTTGCATGTGACAATGCATATTGGGTAGAAGGACTAAAGCATAATCTATTGAGTGTGGCACACCTACTCAATAATGGATTTAAAGTAGAATTCATGCATGGAAAAGCAAGACTATTGGATGGAAAAGGTAAGCTAATTGGATCAGGCACTCAAACAAAAGGTAACTTGTTTTATCTTGAACTTGGTGAATGTTCATGTTTTATTGCTCAAGTTGAAGAAAGTTGGCTATGGAATAGGAGATTATGTCATGTAAACTTTGAAAACCTAGTAAAAATAAGTAAATTCAAGAAAGTAAGAGGCATTCCTAACATAAAGAAACATGAGGTTGGTTTATGCAAGAATTGTCAAATTGGCAAAATGGGAAAGACTAGCTTTAAAAGAAAGAACTATCAATCTGAAGAAATTCTAGAAATTGTACATACTGATTTGTGTGGACCTATTGGCATTGAAAGTTATACTCATGAAAAAAATTTCATTCTTTTTGTTGATGATTATTTAAGAATGATGACTATCATGTACCTAAGGAGAAATCAGAAGCATTTGAAAAATTCAAATAGTACTTGGCCATAGTAGAAAAGGAAACAGGTAAAAGACTAAAAAGCTTGAGGTCTAACAAAGGTGGTGAATTCATATCACATGAGTTCAATAACTTTTTCATTGAAAGGGGAATCAAAAAACATTTTTTAGCACCTAGAACTCCTAAACAAAATGGAATAGTAGACAGAAGGAATAGATCTATCATGGATTGTGCAAGAACCTTAATGATTAAAAAAAGCATTGCTATCAAATACTGGAAGGAAGCTATTAGCATTGCAATTCATACCTTGAACTGAGTATAGCCAAAAAAGGACTCATTCAAAACCCCCTATGAGTTATGGTATGACTACAAACCTAATGTAAGTTACCTAAAAGTATTTGAAAGCAAATGTTACATTTTGAAAGAACTAGAAAAGGTAAATTTGATGTAAAATGTGATGAAGGAATATTTTTGGGATACTCTTGCAAAAGCAAGGCATATAGATGTTTGAATTTGTTTACTCACAAAGTCATAGAAAGTGCACATGTGAAATTTGATGAGTTTTTAAAAAGAACTGAAGAAGAAACCAAAAGGGAACGTAAAGATTATAGGAGATTTTTTTACATTCAACTTGATACAATGTCAAATACACCTTTCAATCAAGAATCTTCAACTCCCAAGTCTTCTGTAACCAAGTCATGGGAAGTTCAAACTGAGCTAATACTTACCGAGTTGCAAACAAAAGCTATCGAATCAACACCTACTAAGCCTGAGCAACCAGAATCAGAACCAGAAGTTGAAGCACAAAAGGATAACAATGCAAGTCACTTAAAAGGCAAGGAGTCTATGTTAGCCAAATATGTTAGGAAGCATCATGCACCAGATCAGATCGTTGGAGATAAATCAGAAGGAACAATGACAAAAAGTAAGTTGAAAAGAACTTGTTTACTTGTTGATTTTGAACCTAAAAATGTCAAAGATGCATTAGACATTGAAATTTGGATTGAAGCTATGAATGAAGAGATATAATAGATAGATAAAATCAAAACATGGACTCTTGTACCTAGACCTAAGGACAAGAATGTGATTGGAACTAAGTGGGTATTTAGAAACAAGTTAAATGAAGATGGTAAGGTGTCAAGGAACAAAGCTAGATTTGTATGCAATGGATACTCTCAAGAAGAAGGTGTAGACTATGGAGAAACTTTTGCTCCTGTTGCAAGATTGGAAGGTGTCAGAACCTTACTGCATATGCTGTATACAAAGGATTCAAAGTTTATCAGATGGATGTTAAGTCAGCATTTCTCAATGGCATATTGGATGAAGAGGTTTACATTGAACAACTTGAAGGTTTTGTTGATTTAGAAAAGAAGGACATGGTCTACAAATTGCATAAAGCATTGTATGGTCTGAAACAAGCACCTAGAGCATGGTATGAAATATTGCATAACTATCTCATTCAAATTGGTTTTCAAAGAGCTAATGACAACAGTAGTTTGTACATAAAAGAAGGACCAGATAATAAGATTTTTTTGGCAGAAATATCTGTAGATGATACTTTGTTCATAGGAAATGATGATCTTTGCAAAGAATTTTTAGAACAAATGAACGAAGAGTTTGAAATGCCAATGTTTGGAGAAATCAAATTCTTTATTGGTCTTCAAATTCATCAAAATAAGAATGGTATCTACTCATTCAATCTAAATACATCAAGGAGATACTGAAAAAGTTTGGTATGGAAGACTGCAAACTAGTTGGAACTCCCATGTGTACTGGATTGAAACTTACCAAGGATGATGAATTGAAGGAAGTGGATCAGACATTATATAGATCTATGATTGGAAAGTTGTAGTATGTAGTGCACACAAGACTAGACATTGCTCTTATAGTAGGAATTGTAGCAAGATTCTCATCAAAACCAAAAGAAAATCACATGATGGCAATCAAAAGGATCATGAGATACTTAAAAGGAACTAAAGATTATGAATTATAGTATAAAATTGGAGGAAATCTGGATTTAAAAGTGTTCACTGATGTAGATTGGGCAGGGAATTTCGATGACAGAAAGAGTACAAGTGGAGGAGCTTTCTTTCTTGGAAAGAGATCAGTTTCTTGGACAAGTAAAAAGTAGAACTATACATCCTAGTCCACAACAGAGGCTAAATATGTTGCAGTAGTAGTAAACTACTCAAACATTGTATGGTTCAAACAATTATTGGAAGGTATGAAGCAAGAAATCAAAGAACCTATTGTTATGTTTTGTGACAACACAAGTGCAATTAACATATCCAAGAATCCAGTGATGCATTCAAAGACCAAGCATATTGCTATTAAGTATCACTTTGTTAGAGAATTGGTACAAGAAAAGGAAATCAAATTGGAATATGTCTATACAAAGGAACAAATTGCTAACATATTCACAAAGCCTTTACCTAAGAATGCATTCTTGTATCTAAGAGGTAAGTTACGGGTCATTCCCCTATTTGAAGCTCACTAAAATATAGTTTTAGTGATGCATTAACATGAACAAAATTGAAGATCTATCAGTTGATGTAGCAAAGTAATGAGGACATTGTATATGAATCAGTACATCAAGTACAATGCTATTCATTTGATTTGTGTTGTCTTTGGCATGTGTTGTCAAAGAGGGAGAGTATACTATCATATCTTTTTTAAATTTGAAAAAATAATAAGTGTTTGTGTAAGAGGGAGAGATTATTATGAAAGAAGGATATTACTATATTTTGAGGAAGAGGGTGAAGTATTCTGTCAGTAAAGACCTGTTCACAAATTTCATTCTGCTATGACATGGTGTGTTTCCATCAATGCCAAAGAGGGAGATTTTTGGATACAATTGTTCAATTTTGTGTTGTCTTTGATGTTACACAAATGGCATATTAGTCATCAGACAGAGTCTACCAAGCTCAGTTGGTTAACAAGGCAAAAGATAGAGTCTACCAAGCTCAAATGGTTAGCAAGGCAAAAGATAGAGCCTACCGAGCTTACAAGGTTAGTAAAGAAGGTTTACAGTGTCTACCGAGCATTCTCAAGTTGTACCTTGTGCAGATACTTGTTACCAAGCTTTCAAGGTTAAACAAAGAAATTTAGTTGTTACTGAGCTCACTCGATCATTAAAGGGAAATATGGTAGAAAAAGTTCTTACCGAGCTCTCATGGAGAGCGAGGGAATTTAGTTCTTACCGAGTTAACTCAACAACCAAAGGATTTTATAGATGTTGCAATGTTAATTGAGTTAAAACAATCAACTCAAGAAATTATTTCTGGAAGCAGTATTTACCGAGCAGGGTTAGCCAATGAAGGATTTCATTGATTTATGAAATAACATTTATTTGTTTAAAGTAATATTTGTAGCCAACTAAAATATGGTTTATTGGTAAATGTAACTTATGAATGAGCCAACTTGATAGTTTGAATGGTATATATGAGAAGCAAAGTTGTGAATTCTAAGAGCAAGTGATAGAATCGATGTAATGTGAATAAGAAGGGAGATTGATTATTGTGAAAGCAAATTTGAAGGATGATCAGAGATCATTGAGGAGCAACAAAGCTATATTTGATCAAGGAGCATCTAATGGCGCAGAATAGAGATCTATAATTAGCAAATTCAGTTGCATCCTATTCAGGTCAATTCATTATTACTTTCTAATCATTGTAGAAGTGATTTCAAATCTCCTAACAGAATTGGTTTAACAACCATTTTGTAAATTCTCTAACAAGGTAATAGTTCAGGTGAAATTTTCTGAAGACCTCTAGCAAGGCCACTCCTAACACGGTGATTAAATCCTTTAATGGGGTCACACCTAATAGTGTGTATTGTAACCTTTAACAAGGTTGGCTCCTAACAGGTCTCACTTCAAAAGAGTGAAAATTGGTAGCTAGTTACTTGGTGGTTTTTCCCATATTGGGTTTCCACATTAAATATGGTGTCTCTCATGTTCATTTTATTTACTTTTACTTGCATAAATACTTGAAGATTAGTAATAATTTAATTTACCAAGTTACAACATATTTTGATTACCAAGTATTAGTAGTAACTAATTATTTAAGACATCTAAGGAATCTATGAAATAATTTTTTGTAGTAACTAATTCACCCCCCTCTCAGTTACTCCATCTATAATCCCAAAAACATCTTCATTTTTCTAAAATCTTCCATTCCACTTCCTTCTCTTAGTCTCTTTAATTTTTGTTCAAAGGATAGGGGAGGCCTTTTTAATTGGATGATAGGAGTGTTATCCTCCTCATCATCTTCATCCTAAAGATTCAATTTCCTCTTGGATTTTCTGCCAGTAGGGAATACATGGGTAGTTGTCTTCTTGGGTGTAGCCTTCTTGGGTACCCTTGTAGATACTTTTTCTTTCCTCTTAGGATGTTCTTATTCCTCTTCCTCCTATTTGTCTTCTTCCTCTTCATCTTCACCTTTTCCTTTAGTAATCATGAGAGGGTCACACTTTAGTTTCTTCTTCAATGTCTCCATCCTCTTCTTCCCTCTTTTCAAGACTTGAAGAATATCTATTTCTAGAGATATCCTAGTCTTTGCTTCATCATTGGTGCCAAATATATATTTCCTTAGGGCCAATAGGATCATTGAGAAGAGCTTCTATAATATCCCTTGTATAATCAATGTTAACCTCAAATTCTAAGGGTTTCACCCATGTAGTCCTAGGAATGACTATCTTGATGTGAGTGTTGTCACCGTTAAACAAGCAACAATGTCTTGAGCATACCTCTCAACTAGTTGTTCAAGTATCATATAACTATTTTGCATCTTCTCCTTTAAATTCTCAAAATAGGCTTCCATTATGCTATCAAAGTTTTCTTTCACTTCTTGAATGTAGTAACTGAATTCATAAATCATAGTTATTTCCTTACTCCACACCACAGTACCTTTTGATGGAAAGAACTTTTGAACACAAAAGAATAAGTACATGATTGGGGAAAACTTCTATATATTTTTCTTTGAAGCTTGGATGATCTCCATATTCTTGCCAAGTTGGTTGAACTAAAACTCAGTAAGGTCAAATGATAAGTTGTTCTTCACTACCTTGTAAGACAAGTCAACAACTTCACATGGCATATTGTTTGGTATGCTTGAGTTTTAGATCATATGCACAATGACATGGATCCTAAATTTTATTTCCATGTCAATGACATTATTGGGCTTTATTACCCTACCATCTCATTTTGGTAGGGTCTTCTTTGATAATTCACCTCAAGCTAGGGTTTTCATTGTTTTGCGTCTATCCGTCATAAGGTAACCCATTACTTAGTGAATCATCTTCTTTGTAAACTTCATAGGTTGCTCGAACCAAAAGGACATGTCATGTACTCTACTCAAAATTAACATGATCCCTTTTATCTTGAAATCCCTTAGTATGTATAGGGCATGTGTTAAACCATTGGTCTCTAAGTCTCTATTTTTTAGTTTGAGTACTCCATTGTCACATAGGGCATTGTATGCTTCATTCATCTCAAACATGCCTAATTATTGAATTGTACAATGAGAGAAAGACCTCATATCATTGATTAAAAATACTTTTGGTGGTATGGCTAGATGTGCTCCCACTGGATCCTTTTGCTCCATAATTTTTGGATGAAGCTAGAAATCTGGTGCCTTTCAAGTTGCATTCTTCACTAATATTTCTATACCATTGTTGTCCTTAATGTTGTAACTCAATGTCATGATTTCTTGTGAATGATGGAATTCACAGTAATTGATATTTCCACTTTAATTTCACCCTCCAATACTAAATCGCTTGAAGATTGCTCTGGTGCTTGAAACCACTATGAAAACTGAATGCAAGGTAATATAAAACCCTCAATTTTTCCTTTTATAAGAAAAAATCAACCTTTAGGGCCTCTTAAAAGTATCATACACTGGTAGTTGAGACTATTTGGTTAATTCATTTCAGCTTTGCATGAACTGTTCCTTCCATAACTTGATTAGAACTAGTGTCTAAGTTGACTTGCCCAATTACAATAACTTAATTACAACTAAATTGTAACTCGATTAAAACATAACTCTACTACTTTTCCTTTTGCATCCTTTTAGGCTCATTTGATTTTCTTACCTTTTGTGTATCTAGTATTGATGTGATATATTCTTTATTTCTAAGTTCCAATCCTCTCCATGAATGCCTAGTTGAATGTGGATGCTTCAACCAACTCATTAGATTGGATGATGGTAGCTTCTTGTCTTGGGATTTCCTCTATTTTCCTTACCCATTTTTTATTTCTCTAATTTTTGATTTCTTCAATTTTTAACATTCCATTGTTTCTTTCATCCCTAATTGTTGTATCTCTATTCATGCAGTTTCTTGCCAAGTGACATATCTTCTTGCATTTATAGCATCTTATATTGGTATATATTTTTCTAATGTGAGTTTCTATGTAATTATACAAATGTGCCCATATCCTCCACAATAATGAGATCTTCCCCATGTATTGTAGTGCCCACCAATAAATACTCTTTGTCTAGCTCCATTGTTTGAAGTGTTTGGATTTGATTTGCACTCTAAAGATTTGTGACCTTGTTTGTGACATGTGAAACAATTTCCTTCAAAATTTGATTTAGTTCTACATTCATTTTCCTTGTGGCCATATTTGCTACAATTGTACTACTAAAATTTGAACTTAAGTTGCATGATATTATTTCAACAAATATTTGAAGTATGACATAGTTTTCCACAAGTGTTGCATGTGTGTCTTTTGTTCTTCTATGTTCCTTGTTTAGATGGCTCTCCTTGAATGGTATACCCTAAACCAATAGTGTTTTTGAGTCTATTCAAAGATTTCTCCTATAAATCATTCACATTTTCTTGTGATTTCAATCTTCTCTTACTTAGTTCATTTTCAACTCTTAGCTCATTTGAGAGTCTCTCATTTTTTTTTCTCTTAGATTGGTGATTCCTTGGTTTACATCATCTATTTGATCAATCATATTTTCTTGATTTGGAAATAGCTACTAAGCTTCATTGGACTTTTTTTCTTACCTTGTACCAAGTTGTTTTCTGTCTTCACCTACCATTTATTTATCATTTATAGATTTATTTATTTCTGCTCCATGACTTCACATAATCTGATTGAGTGACTTTCTTGTTCTCATTTCACTTTTGTAAGAACCCCAAATAGGCTCTACGCTGATCACTGTTTGTTTCCCTGGGTGTAATGATTGTTTTTCGTTTGTTTCTGAATGTTTTAATCTGTTTTTGGATTTTTGAGTTGATGAAAAGAAAATACAAATATTGAAAACTAATCTTACCTAAAATCATAACTCAAATCTTGTTATAATGCTGATCAAATTCATTTATTCGGATGGCTCCTAATGTATGTACAATACTTATTGCTGGAAGAATACATTAAAAACATCATCATTAATAATTGAAAAAAACCTGATTTTTGTCTCCAATATGCAACCACGCTGCTGGTTGCTTCCTCCTTAGGCACCACCTATCAAAAACCGCAATATTAAATCTCTGATTTTTAATTCACTATAGCACTGTAGCTACTTTTATAACCCCTTCCAACCTGTAAACAGATTCATCCGCTTTTTTCCTACTGAAACACAATATTGACTCCAGAATGAAGTCAACTCACAAGCAAAATTCAAGTGATATTTCACACCTTTAAATTGCATCAACTCTGAAGATACTACGTTCTCCATAGACTGAATTCTTCTCAAACTTGTAGAAACCCTTGTTGCCACAACTTCAAGAAATTTCACAAGGCAAAGTTTTTAAGCAATTCTCATAACCTGCTCTTGAAGGAAGACAAGGTTTGTTTATAAGGACTCCTCAACTCCAGAATGAGTCTCCACGCTCAATGTGGGATAAAAGATATAATAATAACATAAAAAATGTTATTACATTAAAACTTAGAAAATCCCTTTTAATTTTTCCATAAGCTTGGACCCACAATTAATTGAAATGATGGCCCCTTTTATGATATCATGACCCTCACTTAAGTTATATATTATAACTTAACAATATAGGCTCAAAACCAATAATGTTTATTTTAACTAAATAAACATTAATATCTCCATTATTACTCAACATTTTTGAATGTCGTTTGGACTAGGAGCTAACATGATAGAACTACATATGGCCATACCCCTTTTCTAAAAATAGTAGGGGTCTATCTTTATAACTCCAAAATTGCTAAAAATAGCCTAACCAAGCCAAACTCAAAGGAAAACTCATCATAAACAAACTCTGGCAACCCAGAAGAGTACTTTGCTCTAGTCCTTGGAGGATCTCCACACCAAGGTGACCCTCTATCCAATCTTATTAGCCTACGAGGGTCTCTGATAGGCTAATCACCAGCTAAAGTGATGTCTCTAGCTAGAAGGGGACATCATAGTCCACCCTCCTTGAAATTGCTTGTCCTCAAGCAATCTCAACTCTGGATGCTGTAAAATCTCCTCGCTCTCCCAAGTAGCATCCTCTACCGGCAAATCCTTCCACTTCACCAAATATTTTCGGATGGTACGTTTCCTCAAATTCCTCTCTCTAAAATCAATGATAGCCTCTAGTATAAAAACAAGTTTTCCCTCATTATCCAGGGGTGGTAGTACTGTAGAAGGCACAATATGATGCCCTAGCGCCTTTTTGAGGCATGACACATGAAAAACATTGTGCACCTTGCTCTCCGCTAGAAAGTCTAACTCATAAGCCACCTCTCCCACTTTCTTGATAATCCTAAATGGACCATAGTATCGTGGCTTGAGTTTCTCGGCACCACTCTTCTTGAGAGTGGATTGACGGTAAGGCTACAACATAAGATACACCATGTCTCCAACCTCAAAAGTCTGCCCAGTCCTCTTTTGATCTGCATACTGCTTTTTCTGATTTTGTGCCTTAGTTAGATTATCCTTGAGAGTCTTAACAAGATCTTGACTCTCCTATAACAAATCACTTGCACTGGGCACTCTAATGTCACTCAAAAGAAGATCCATAAAATTGGGTGCCTCATACCCATACAGGGCCATAAAGGGTGACATCTAAATAGACATGTGATAAGTGGTACTGTAGCAATACTCACAAAGATAAATCCACTTTACCCATGCCCTCTATTGCCCTGCTATATAATTTCTGAGATATCCCTCCACCCATTTGTTTACTATCTCTGTTTGACCATCTGTCTGAGGGTGGTAGCTAGTACTCGGAGTGAGCTCTGTCGCACACAACTTGAATAGCTCCTGCCAAAAGTGACTCATAAACCTATTGTCTCTGTCACTTACAATGCTCTGAGGTAAGCCATGTAATCTAAATATCTCTTTTAAGAACAACTCTGCCACTTGTGTAGCAGTGTATGTAGCAGTGATCGGAAAGAAGTGTGCAAACTTCGTAAGGCGATCCACAACCACATATATGCAGTGCCTGCCTTGGGCTCTAGGTAGTCCTGTGATGAAGTCCATAAACAAACACTCCCACTTCCTATTAGGAATTGGAAGTGGCTGAAGTAAACCGTCTGGATAGGAGTGTTCTTGCTTATTCTGTTGGCAAGTGGGACACTCCCTAACATACTAAAGTACCTCTACTTTGAGCCCTTTCCATGTGCATCGCTCTCTAATCTGTCGGTATGTCTTGTAGTAACCAGGATGTCGTGTCATAGGTGAATCATGAAAAGATTTCAAAACCACCCTCCTCATTACTGATCCTAGGACCAAAAATATTCGTCCTTTGTAAATGATGAGCTCATTCACAAGGGTGTATCAGCTATCCTGAATAGTCCCATGTATAAATCTAGCTGCCCAAGTGTCCTTTGCATACTCTGCAAGGATCAAGTGTCTCCAATCCTCTGATATGTCTGTCAGTAAGCTCAAATAGGGCCTACATGATAAGGCATCAACAACTACATTTTGTGTCCCCTTAAAATATGTAATTTCAAATTCATAGGACTGTAACTTGCTCACCCACTTTTGCTGCCTATCATTGAGATCTTCCTGCCCCAAAAAAGTGTCTTAGGCTCTTATGGTCGGTTTTGATACAAAATTTGCTACCTACCAAATATTGCTTGAATTTGGCCAAAGCATGCATAATGGCTAACATCTCCTTATCATATATGTTGAAGCTCCGCTCTGGCCCTCTCAATTTCCTACTCTCATAAGTAGTAGGGTGCTTCTCCTGCATAAGCACCGCTCCAATGCCCTCTCCAGAAGCATCACAATGTAGCTCAAAAGGTTTTCTGAAATCTGGTAATGCTAACACTGGACAAGAAGACATCAACCCCTTAAATTTCTCAAAACACCCCTGTGCCTCAAGAGTCCACAAGAAAGCTCCCTTTCTCATCAAATCTATCAAGGGTGCCGCATGCCTGGAATATCCATCCACAAACCTTCTGTAGAAACCACATAGTCCTAGAAAGCCCCTCAACTGTGTAAGGTTCACCAGTGAAGGCCACTCCACAATGGCACGAATATTTTTAGGATCCATGCACATTCCCTTTGCACTGATGATGTGACCCAAGTACAACAACTTTGTCATGCCCAAATCACACTTCGACTCCTTTGCATACAAGGATGCTCTATCCAATATACCCAGCACCGTGTCCAGGTGAACCAAGTGCTCCTCCCAAGATCTACTATATACCAAGATATCATCAAAGAAGACAAGTATAAATCTCCTCAACTGAGGATGGAAAACCCTATTCATTGTTTCCTAAAAAGTAGCAGGCGTGTTAGTTAGCCCAAATGGCATAACTACAAACTCAAAATGGCCACAATGACATCTAAAGGCTGTCTTCTCGATATCCTGCTCTCTAACTCTGATCTGGTGATAACCTGATCTCAAATCTATCTTTGAGAAGAAACAAGCTCCATGAATCTCATCTATCAACTCATCAATCATAGGAATGGGGTATCTATTTTTAATCATCTTCCTATTAAGCACTCTATAATCAATGCACATCCTCAATGTCCCATCCTTCCTCTTTACTAACACCACTGAAGAAGCAAAAGGAGACTTACTTGGTCTAATGTGGCCCATAGAAAGTAACTCCTTTATGGTTTTCTCAATTTCATCCTTCAACCTCTTCGGATGCCTATAAGGTGTAATCATGATGGGCTTAGCCCCCTCATCTAACTCAATGATGTGCTCAATACCTCTGTCTGGTGGTCTACCTGGTGGAATGTCACTGAACACCTTAAGAGTGTTTAACTCTAAGCTCTTGAATATCAGAAGGATATTCAATCTTATGCAGTCCCTCCTGTGATGGCATCAACATGCACTCTGCTGCCCACTCTACCTGATCATGTCGAATCAATCTAGCCATTCTACGAAAAGAGACCATCTTGAGATCACGGTCCCTGATTGCCTTAAGAATATGTGTCTTCCCATTCACTTTAAACCTCATCTCCATCTCCTTGAGGTTAAGAGTGAACTCACCAATATCATGCAACCAACTCATCCCAAGAACTATATCTATATCTCCCATAGGTACAACATAAAAATCTGCCTTAAAGTCATAATTATTAACTTTCAATGGGAGTCCAGTGATCCTACGATCACATTTGAGGACATAGCCATCCGCTACCCTCACTCTAATTCCCCCAAACTCCTCTGTTTGTATGCCACACTTCTCCACCATCCTAGCATCAATGAAATTATGAGTGGCAACTGTATCAACCAAGGTTATGACTCATTGTCCAGCAAGTACTCCTGTCATCTGGAATGACCCTTCTTGCTTAATACTAGTGAGACAAGCTTCCCTAAGTTTCCCATCTCCTTCCCCATCCTTGGACTCCATTTTAGACAAGTTTTCAACCTTGTCTTCCTCTTTTTCACCATCTATTTCCTTTATATCAGACTGCTGATCTGAATTATCTTATTCTGATTCCTCATAGTATGCCCACATAACTCTGTTAGCTTTTCCCTTTGGCCTAAGAGGACAATCATGGTTTGCATCATAGGGTCCCTTACACTAGAAACATAAATTTTTTTTCCTCAAATCGTTTAATGTTTCCCTATCAAAAGGTGCTGGAGTTTTATCTTTAGAATCATTTTTAAAATCAGTCCTCTCTGGTTTTCATAAAATGGTTTGTTATCCTTACTAGAAGATGCTCCTTTGGACTGAAATTTGTTTGTTGGGACTGCATGTTCCATACTTCTTTCCTTTCTCATCGCTTCCTGTAAAGAAATAGGATCAAATGCCTTTATCCAACCTCTTAGTGGTTCAGATAGGCCCTCAATGAAAATAACTATCAATCTATGCTCTGAAATGTTTGGCACCATGACTGCCAACCACTGAAATTCACCAATGAAATACTCCAAGTTGCTTGTTTTTTTCATTTGTGCTAAGTCCCAAAAGTAAATCTCTAGATCTTTCTTGTCAAATCTTTCAACCAACCTATCCACAAAGTCCTGGTATTCTATCACTTAGTTACGCTGAAGTGTTACCATACCATGGTACCACCAATCATGTGCTATTCCCTCCAAATGCAAGGTGGCATATTTGATAGCTTCAATCTCTATCATTGGCCTTAGTGCCAAAAATGTGTCAAGCTTATGAATCCAAGCTTGATCTGTCATC
Organism: Cupressus sempervirens; assembly: GCA_028749045.1. Lineage (NCBI taxonomy): Eukaryota > Viridiplantae > Streptophyta > Pinopsida > Cupressales > Cupressaceae > Cupressus > Cupressus sempervirens. Next base: position 235,062,977 of record CM053786.1, on the reverse strand, counting down.
TTACCACTCCCATCAAATGTAGGCATAGTAAGCTTTCCTGTAGCCCTCTTCAGCTCACTATTTTGACCTCTAGGCCTCATATCTTGTCTGAGTGACCTATAATGCTCTCTCCTCTGATTTACAAAGTGTTCAAAGGTCATCCTCTCCTGAACCTGTGGAGCTAATAATTCCCATTCATCATTTGCAGCCATGAGTGCATCTGCGAATATGGGGCCTCCTGTCGCCTCCTCTACCGGAGCTTCTTCTAGTTCCTCTGAAACAAATGTAGGGCATGTAGGCCTAATAGCTATTCTAGAATGGGTCCGTTGTGGTCTCTGATTACTGTAGCACTCCTGTTATCTCCCTGTTCTCCCGGCTCCCCATTTTGTCTAACAGGTGGGTTCATCCTTTCTACCATAGTAGTGAGTACCTATAATGTCTGTGTCATCTACTGTTGCCCTGTAACCATAGCACGGTAGAATTCTCTAGTATCCTGATCATCATTATTCCTCCTGTTTCTAGGTGGACTACCATCATGCCTCTGTTCCATATTTCCTATTTCCTGTAACTGTTCTCTTTCAATCAGAGCTCTCCTACGAGTATGGTACCTGTGTGGTCCAATTTCCAGTGGCTGCATATGACTCCCCAAACCCTCAGGATGGCAGGAATGAGGCTTTGATACCAATGTAAGAACCCCAAATAGGCTCTACATTGATCACTGTTTGTTTCCCTGGGTGTAATGATTGTTTTTGGTTTGTTTTTGAATGTTTTAAGCTGTTTTTGGATTTTTGAGTTGATGAAAAGAAAATACAAATATTGAAAACTAATCTTACCTAAAATTATAACTCAAATCTAGTTATAATGCTAATCAAATTCATTTATTCGGATGGCTCCTAATGTATTTACAATACTTATTGCTGGAAGAATACATTAAAAACATCATCATTAATAGTTGAAAAAAACCTAATTTTTTGTCTCCAATATGCAACCACGCTGCTGGTTGCTTCCTCCTTGGGCAACGCCTATCAAAAACTGCAATATTAAATCTCTGATTTTTAATTCACTGTACCGCTATACTGTTCACAGCACTATAGCTGTTGTTATAACCCCTTCCAACCTGTAAACAGATTCATCCACTTTTTTCCTACTAAAACACAATATTGACTCCAGAATGAAGTCAAATCATAGGCAAAACTCAAGTGATATTTCACACCCTCAAATTGCATCAACTCTAAAGATACTACATTCTCCACAGTCTGAATTCTTCTCAAACTTGTAGAAACCCTTGTTGCCACAACTTCAAGAAATTTCACAAGGCAAAGTTTTTAAGCAATTCTCATAACCTGCTCTTGAAGGAAGACAAGGTTTGTTTATAAGGACTCCTCAACTCCAAAATGAATCTCCATGCTCAATGTGGGATAAAAGATATAATAATAACATAAAAAATGTTATTACATTAAAACTTAGAAAATCCCTTTTAATTTTTCCATAAGCTTGGACCCACAATTAATTGAAATGATGGCCCCTTTTATGATATCATGACCCTCACTTAAGTTATCTATTATAACTTAACAATATAGGCTCAAAACCAATAATGTTTATTTTAACTAAATAAACATTAATATCTCCATTATTACTCAACATTTTTGAATGTCGTTTGGACTGGGAGCTAACATGATAGAACTGCATATGACCATACCCCTTTTCTAAAAATAGTAGGGGTCTATCTTTATAACTCCAAAACTGCTAAAAATAGCCTAACCAAGCCAAACTCAAAGGAAAACTCATCATAAACAAACTCTGGCAACCAGAAGAGTACTCTGCTCTAGTCCTTGGAGGATCTCCACACCAAGGTGATGCTCTATCCAATCTTATTAGCCTACGAGGGTCTCTAATAGGCTAATCACCAGCTAAAGTGATGTCTCTAGCTAGAAGGGGACATCACAACTTTTCTCACTTCTTCTTGTAAAGTAGCATTTTTGACTAGTAGATCTTCTATAGTTTCATCTGCTTCTTCAAATATTCTTTCTTTGCATAGGTCTTCTATAGTTTCTTCTATGTTGACGTTGTTATTCATTTGTATAGCAAATTTCTTTCTTCTTTTTAGAGAGTGAGTGAGTTGTTCCTTGAGTTCCTTGACTTGCTCCATAGCAAGTGTAGATCTAGTTTTTCATTCTCAATATCTTTCTCTAATTCCTATAGTTTCATCTCCTTAGCTTTTACTCTCTAGTTGATAAGCCTCTGATAGGAGAACATTACTCTGATGCCAATTGTTAGAAATGGAGTGACAAGAAAGTTACTAAGTGGGGGGGAGGTAAATCACAAACCAATAAAAATTCCTTTACTTAGATTATTGCTTTAGATTATTTATTCTATGTCTCTGAATGAAAATAAAGTAATAAATTAATCAAGATAATAATACTTTGGTAACCTATAAACCCTCCAAGTAGAAGGTTAAAGTAGGGTGTTGATGACACCCACAACATCCACTACTATAGTAATAAATTTTGTATGTTAAGGCTTACAATTGATCACTTTTTGTGATCTACTATATTAGGAGTATGAATGACTACTAGGTCCACCTTGCAAAAGGATTTTAAAATACAATGAAGTATTTTCTCTATTTAGAGACTTAGCATAAGATTATTAACCCCACCTAGTTAAAGTATTCGAGTGATGCACCTGTTAGGATGATCTCTATAATGCAACTTAATTTTCTGAATAAGATACTTTTAATAATTTGATCACCTAACTATGATGGATGTGTTTCTTCTTTCCTCTTTATAATTCCTTGTAGCATGATTACATATTTTTCTCTATATAATTTCTTCTCACACATAATTATTATTCTAACACACTTATACAAATGAATTTGTCTTTCTTATGTAGCCTCCAAATAATAACTTTAGATTAAGTTAGCTTCTAAAATGTATATCTTCACAAAAACTAAATATACCTTTAGGTCAGCTTAAGTATTGATGCTTAGGAAATATAATGGATTTGATCATCTAATGTCATTTAAGCAATACAAAAAGCTCAGTTGATGATGAATCTTGGTTAGCATTATATGTTCAAGTAATATTGTAGAGCTTGGGTGATATAGTTGGCTTGGTTAACTTTCTAAACTCAGTTCACACACAATTTCTTTTTCCATTGAAAATATGGAACAAATTGGCTTATACTATGATCTCAATTAGCAAGATAAACCTTTATCTTCTCATGCTACACTATAATCTATTCCCTAAAGGAAATCTTGGTTGTACTATTAACCAACATTCTTGGATAGATTAAGTGACTTGTTACTAATTGACAATATGTCTTTCCATAGGGTCAGCATAATCATACCCATTTCAAATAATATACACAAGTATGACATCAAAAATGTATTAGTTTTCAATTCTATGGTTATTGTGAAATCATTCTCTAACACTTAAGGCAAAAGTCACACCATTATACCTAGAATTTACATAACTTTGTGAAAACACACAAGATTTATCTCTAATATAATCTATCATATCACTACATAAATTACCATGATATTTCCTAGAATGGAGTGAGGATCAAGTTCAATAATATAGAGTTAAAAATGGTTAAAATGGTATTAAATGAATGCTACTTGACTATATACACCTATATCTTTTATATAAATAGATCCTCTTTAGACATGGATGTAATATTATTGGATCAACTCTAGTCAACTCTCCTACCTTATTATATCTCATTATAATGTCCCAACCACCATCTTCTTTAATTACTTAGTCTTCTATGTAATTTCCTTCAATTCCATTTCAACCTAGTCATGTGGAACTTTATAATTTCTACTTTGCATATAGATGACCACTTTATGTATTAATATTATTTCATTTCTTTATTTTTTTAATGATATGGATGGTATCATTTCAAATTATATTACATAATGGTAGAATAAATTTATTCCTTTAATATTCTCCCTATTGCATACATAAGTAAAAGATAGGATATTAAATAGGATTAGGTGTTATAAAATATCAATTCAACATCATGGCACCTTGTAAATCTATACATTTTTTTAAATTTTTTTAAAGGAGATTGTGTTATAATTGAATATCTCTCTAATTTATATATCTTCATTTTTTTTTGTCCAATATATCATGATTGACCTTGATGTGTGTGGTTTTGTCAAGGGATTCTTTGGATCAAGGTGTTTATTGAAAGAGATGCTACCTTTATTTACCTCATCTAAAAGAAACTAATTGTTAATATACTAGATGTTCTTATGCTAATAAATTTATGTAACTCTATTTATAAAATATTTCCTAAAATTCTTAATTTGACATTGTAAGTTATTCTTCCCAAGATTATCTCCCTACAATAGAATGGGTTTATTTTGGGAAGATAGATTATGGATTCCATTTACAAAGGGCATAAAGTGATCTATTTGATTCATTATTCAAATAATAAAGGTTTCCTTCTTAAATTGGATTTATTTAACTATGAATTGGTGGATTGCTAATTCTATTTTAAATTTCTCAAGGCTTTCATTTTTTGTGACATATTCATCCACCTTATCAACTGGATTGTTTGTATTATCTTTGTGCAAGTTATTGTCAATTATTCCTCTTCCCAATTTTTTAAATCCTCTATTGGTCTTTACCAAGGACATATTATCTCACCTATTACTTTTACTATCATGTTAGAGGTCCTAGGAAGGATTTTAAATTCAAAGGTATTAGTGGGTGTGATGATGGGATCACACCTGTCATCTATGAATATTGTGTGCTCTCATGAGGAATTTTTTGATGATACTCTTGTTATGGGTCTATCCTCTATAATAGAGGCTATTGTCTATGTGGATTCTTTATAACTATATACTACATGTACTAGTCAGCTTGTCAATTAGGATAAATGTTATTTTTACTTTATTAGGAGTCCAGAAGAAAGACAACTAAAAAATGCCATAATTTTGGGGTGTTCTATAAATGAATTTATTTTCTTTTAACCTAACTCCCCTTGGTCTTAAATCTCCTAATACCTTTTGGTCCTAGCTCATTTATAGGTGTAACATAAAATATTCTATCTAGAAAAGTTCCCTATTGAGAAAAGTCAAAAAAACTTCAACATTTAAGGCCTTCTTTGCAAAATTTGTTGGTGTATGACCTTAGGCTTTTCAAGATTCCTATGAAATTTGTAGAGGCAATCGAAAAAATTGAAAAGACATTTGAGTGGGATGGGATCAAAGATAAAAGAAGAATATATCTTATGGATTGAGTTAAGATATCCAATCCAAGGAAATGTGAATGCCTTGGTATCAAACCTATTTGTGTCATGGATTTCACTCTCTTGGCCAAACAGATCTAGATATTATTTGATGAAGTTAAAGAATAGAATGATATTGTTACAAATAAGTGTTTTCTTTCCTATTTTAAGATATAAGTATTCCTTATGTCTTATTTTAAAATGTTAGATTCATTTATTTGGATTTGTCTCCAAAGCATTACGGATATTTCATTGCCTAAATGTTGATAGGAACTAGGGGACTGTAGGAGGATAATTTTAGGGATGATATGTAGTATTTTATAGTCATATGAGTTATATCAAAAAAATTATTTATTTTAGAGATAGGTGTATTCAGAGTTATGATGTCAAAGTTTGTGACTATAGGTCTAAGGATTCTCAGGTTAACTTGGATGCTATGGATTCTTCTCTTACTCCCTTGGTTTTATCCCTTAATTTTTCTTTTTTTCTTTATTGTATGGATAATGTTTCTATATAGGGAGATAATGCTTTGGGTTTTTATTCTATATCCTTAGTATTTTCCACTTTCATTCTCAAGATTCCCTACCACCTTTTTTGTAAAATTTCTAGATTAAGTCTATTATTCCAAAAATTAACATCTACTTTTGTTTATCTCTCTAGAATAAGATCTAACCCTTGATAATGTTTGTCTAATAAGTATGACCTTCCATAATAAATGTCACCTCTATGAATTAAATAATGAGTCTAAAACCTATTATTTTATGTTTTATTCTCTCTCCTGGGAGGTCTAGATTTTGAGTTTTCAAAATTGAATCTGCACTAGATTATAGCTAGTTCTTTACAAGATATTTGGTAGAATCAGAATAGAGCTCATTATTATGTGGATAATAAATTATGGTTGATGAATTCTTCTCATGTTATGTGGAACTTATTGAAATGAATAAATAATACGGTTTATCAAGATTCTCCTCCTCTCCCACAATCATCATTAAAAATTATTATAATAATATTTACTTTGATTTAGATTTTAAGGCTAGAAGAGGTGGTTATTTCTGGATATCTAATAAAGTCATTAATAAATCTTAAAGGGATCACATTGGATGGAATTTTGCTCCCCATGGATGGATTAAAATGAATTTTCATAGGACAACTAAAGGGAACCCAAGAATTAAAATATATGGCATCATAATAAGAAATGATAATTGTTTTATTTTGAATGGTATTACTTTTCATCTTGTCATTTAGACTAATCACTTGGTTATAGTCATGGGTTACTCTAAGATATTCACTTCGTAAGTTCTTGTCATACTAGAAATATTTGGATAGAAGGAGATTCATAGTATATTTAATTAATTTCTTTAAAAATAAGTGGCCTCCCTCTTAGACACTAGACAAAATTCAAAGTGAGGTTAAAATCATTACAACTACATTTGATAAAATTTATATTTCTTTCCTCTACACAAAATTGAATAAAGTTGTTGATGCCATTTCAACTTGTCGAGTAGATCAAATTAAATCACTAAGTGCCAAGGTGGATAAATTTTCAATTCAGATTTAAAATCTCTCATTCAGTTTGACAAGACACAAAATGCTAGTGTTCATATATTATATCTTTCTATAATTGATAACAATTCTTTGGGGAGGTAGTATTTATTATATTAGTACTACAAAGACTTATTTTCTTGATATTTAGAAAAGACTACATAATTTCTCCAAAAAAAAATTCTTTATTTCCCTTTTTGTTGTCATTTTATACATAGTGTATTGGAGTTCTACTAGTACTTCTTTGTTTCGCAACTCTAGCTTTGGTAAAATGATTAAGGAATTCAAGAGATGTGAACCAAGTAACTATTAGAAATAGAAAAATAATGAGAAATTTTGGGGGAATTTGTCTAAGGGAAACCTTGTTGCTTACATGGAAAAGTTGAAAGGGTCTAGGACTGAAACAACAAATAAGTTTATTAAAGGTTGGACAGATGGAAATGTGACTTTGAGGTAGGGACATATTTACTTATTTTGGTGGAATTCATTAAAAAAATTGCAGGTCTTATCTCAATAAGTAAGTATTTATTCTATGATTATAATATTTCTATTGTTTCACATAAAGAAATTCCTAAAAATAGAAAGGGAAAAGACAAAATTATTAAGGAATCATGGAGGGGAGGGGAGGTTTATGATGTCAATTCTAGATTGAAGAAAATTTGGATGAAGGTTTTGATTGATATAATAGAATATATTGTATTGGATAACCTATATGATAGGGCCCATTCCTATCATTTATGTTAATAAATAACTTTAGCCATAAGAAGAGAGTTTATGCCCCCTTCTATCTCTTATATTCCCATATTCACAATATGATTGTATTTTGGAAGAGAACTTGAAGAACATTTTGCATGAATAATTAATTCTTCTTACACCTAGTTGTATTAAAAATAATGTTGGGGAGCATATTTAGCCTTGACTTTCTAATCAGAGACACCCATCTACAAGTCCTAGTAGTTGTAGGAGTAAAGAGAAATAATTCTTGAGGAATTGAATATGGATTCACCTAACTCTATTAAGAGGGTCAAGCTTGAAATAGGTGATCATAAAATGTATACTAAATTAGAGGGGGTTAGTGTTGAGAAGTTAATGTTGGAGGCTTTGACCTTTCAAATAGATGATAGTATGGATATAAAAGATGAGGGAGTGAGTGTAGAGTCCTATGGGTTAGTGGAAAACATAATTTTTCCTAACCCTTTTACTCCCAAGTCTCCCTCTTCCCATCCTCTACTGGAGGAGAAATTTCCTCAACCAAGAAAGAATAAAAAGAATAATGTCAAAACTAATATTGTGATGGTTGAAGGGGAGGAAAAAGAAGGATTTGTGCTACTCTACTATAGGGAATCAATTCAACATGAGATTCACATTTCTTTGCAGTACTTTACAGAGAATGAGGTGAAGAGTATAAATCAAAAAAGGATGAGCACTACCCTAAGGAGTTGGGAAAGAAAATATTGTAAAGAACTTCCCTTTTTAAAGATTATTGAACTTGGGGAAGTGTATGTTAAATTATTAAAGGATGAATTGAAAGATATGGTGGTTATGAAGGATTTGATCAATACAAATTCACAAAGCCCTTGAATACTCGCATGTAAAAAACCTATCATAGAAGAAAAAGATGAGAGGAAGCAAAGGTTTTGCTCATAAAATATGAAAATTGTATTCTAAAAAGTGAAAAAGATGTGAGATAATTACAAAAGATAAATCCTTATAAAAGGAGATCAAAACCCAAAAATGGTAACCTAAAAGGTTAAAGATATTTAATAATTACTAATTAATTATTAAATAGAGATGGAAAATGTGCATAAAGTGAAATCATAAGAAGGGAATAAAGTAAATTTAATAAATGAAATTAATTTAATGCTTTAATCTAACATCGCCCCTTAAGATGAGCAACAATGCAGCTACAAACAATGTAGAAAGAGAAAGGAAACTACAATGTAATGCTGAAAGAAAACTTGGGTTCCAACAGCAAAGCTTGATGAGGTACCAAATCACAACTAAATGTCTATGAAATGGAGAAATAGAGAAAACCTAGTGGGAAAAACTATACTCCAAAAAGAGATAGAATGAAAAAGAAGGAAGGAAGGAATCATCACTAAGACCACCCAAGGACAACTTCCTTCACTCCAAGCATAGCATGTAGCTAAAGATACTGTGGGGATGCAAAAGGTTTAGTGAAGATGTTTGCAACCTATTTAGTAGAAGGAATTTACTTCAAGCTCAAGGCACATCCTAAACGAGATATCTGATGAAGTGCATGTGAAGCTCAATGTCCTTGGTCTGCAAATGCTCAACTAGGTTGCATTAAATGTGTATAGCACTCTAATTGTCACACCATAGAAAGGTGGGACTATCAAGAGAAAATCCAAACTCTATCATCAACTATCAAAGCTAAAAAACCTCTTGACTAGCCAATATAGTTGTCTTTTATTCTGCCTCTATTGATGCTAATCCATGAGAATGTTGCTTCTTGCAAGACCATGTGATGGGACTAGAACCAAGATAGAATACAAAACTAGAAGTAGACTTGCAATCATCAATATCACTAGCACAATTTTGATCTATGAAACCAACAATATAAGGATCCCCTAATGTATAGTGAATGCCATAACATGTTGTACCTCTAATATACCTCAAGATACATTTGGAAGCTTGCCAATCACTCTCATGAGGATCATGGGAGAATTGAGAGATAAGTCCAACCACAAAGGGAATATCAAGATGTGTGTGTGTGTGTGTGTGTGTGTGTGTGTGTGTGTGTGTGTGTGTGTGTGTGCATGCGTGTGTGCCAGGTACAAAAAACTACCCATAAGCTATCTATATAGAGTGGAATCCATTGTAGGAGTAGAGAAAGTGGTATATAAAATAACACTTTTCTGAAAAGGTGTGGGGGTAGGCTTGCAATCAAGAATGTCAAAACTTTGAAGCATATCAAGAGCATACTTCTACTAGAGTATGGCTATCCCATCTAAAGACTAAGAAATATATAGGCCCAAAAAATGGTGTGGAAGTCCAAGATTTGTCATCTCAAACTCTTCTCTCAATGCTTGATAAACACCCTATATCAAGGAGAATAAGCTTCCTATGATGATGAGGTCATCAACATAAAGGACAAGTATCAGTAAGTCAGCCCCATGACATTGAATGTAAACTGTAGGATTAGAATGACAATGAGTGAACTATGAAGCAAGCAAGAAGGAATCCAACTTCTCATACCAAGCCCGAGGGGCCTATTTGAGACCATATAAAGACCTTTGAATCTGGCATACCAATGAAGAGTCTTACGCAGAACCATGAGGCTACTCCATATAGATCTCCTCATGAAGGTCTCCATGCAGAAAAGCACTCTTCAGATCCATTTCAAAACATATCCACCCCTTTGACACTTCTAGAGAAAGAGTACAATGCAAATAGAAATCATCTTGTAATAGGGGCAAAGCTCTCAAAGTAATCAATACCCTCAACCTTTGAAAAACCCTTTGCAACAAGATCTACCTTGTACCTATCAATAGAACCATCTACAACATACTTGCTACAATACACCCATTAAAACTGAACCAACTTTCCTCCTTTCGAAAGAGGACAAAGATCCCATGTGTGGTTCTTCATCAAAGAAGAGTACTCCTCATGCATAGACCTATCCTACTCTAAGTGTCCTATCACTTATGAAAAACTTTGAGGATCATCTAAAATGGCATGATTGAAAAGGCCACTATCAATAGTTTGAGCACGAGAGTCACAAGTATCTATAGGATCACTTGCCAAAGCTCCAACTACATCAATAGTATCACAAGCCCACTTGGGTACTTGTGGAACATCTGGTGGAGATGGTGAAGGGGGGTCAATATCAAGATCTTCCTCAGAGGATGCATAATCCGATGGAGGAGTAGAGGAAGTATTGGGTAGTGAGGAAGAAGCTAGAGATGGAGGATAACACGTATCAAACTAAAAAAAATTCCAAGAGAATAAATCTCTAGAATTAGGATCAATTAACCTATACATCTTAACATGCTCACAGTAGCTAACAAAAATGAGTGTTCGACTCTTCTTCTTCATGGCTTTTTGCTAAGCATCTGGAATAAATGCCCAAGCCTCACTACCAAAAATGCAAAAAGTAGAAACATTAGGCTTGACATGAGTCTAAGCCTCCTCAGGAATCAAGTTTCATAACTCCTTGTGAGGCATCTGATTCTAAATATAGTTGGCATAATTGATAGCCTTAGCCCAAAATGAAGAACTCATAGCTCGAGACTGCATCATACAATTGGCCATTTCTCATAATGTCATGTTCTTTCTCTTTGCAATCCCATTCTATTGTGGGGTATGGGGAACTGTGAACAAATGTTGTAAACCATGCTTAGGATAAAAATCTCTAAAAGACTAATTCATATATCCCCCCCCCCCACCATTGTTAGTGTGTATATGTCTGACTGAAAGACTAGACTACTTTCCACAAATGTCTTAAAGGTTTGAAAGGAATAAAAAACATCATACTTTTACTTTAGAAAGTACACCCATGTGCATCTAGAGAAGTCATCTATAAAGGTAAGCACATATTGAGCACCTAAAAATGATAGAGTGGGAAATGACATAAGATCACTATGTATCAACTCTAATGGTGCCTTAGCATGTGTGGATCTACCTATTAGAAAAGGATCTCTGTGATGTTTCCCAAGTGTACAACCTTAACACATACCATCAAAACAAGACATCTGAGATAACCTAATCACTAGCTCCTATGTACTCATATGTTATAGATATCTATAGTTGACATGGCCAAAATGCTCATGCCTAATCTTTCTCACTATGTCTACATGAGCAATAAGAGAAAAACCTATACAATCAAAGCTCTCAAAGCCATTGAACTAATATAAGTGAGACTAAAGATCAACACTCCCTATAGAAATAACAAAGTTAGGATCATGGAGGTCTTGAATAACCACATCATGTGGTAAGAACTCAACTATCTTTCCAAAGCCTAAATGAAAAATTTGAAAGACAGACAAGAGGTTCATAGATATGGATGGAACCAAGAGAACATCCTATAGTGAACCACCTTCTAAAGAGATAGGTCATGAACTTGTGACTAAAAGCTAAGAAGAATCACCAACTATAATCTATGTAGTAACACTCTAAGAAAGTGAGGTAACCAAATCAAGTGAGTGTGTCATATGATATGAAGCTCCAAAATCAAGAATCCAAGTAGTTGTAGAGGATAATGCTTGTGCACAAAAAGTATGTCCTTTCCCTAAGGGAGGAGGTGTTATAATTCTTTAGAATAACTGAGAGGGGTGTGAATCAGTTATTCAAGGTCTAATAATGTCCAATTCAAACATTTTAATAATATAGGAGTGAATCAAAAGAACTATCATTTTTACTTTCTTATCATGCATGTAATTAATCATTAAACAATCATGAAAAGTAAACATGCATCACACCATAACACAAAGGATTTTGATGACCCAGAAACACTTCAAGAATAAGAAGGTAAAACTAGAGTGGGGATGATACCCACAAAATAACTATGCAATTGATTTCAACCACTTCTGATGGTTTGCCTTGTTAAAGGCCTGCCCTATTAAAGGCTATAGAACACTATTAAATATGACCCTATTAAAGGATTTCTACACCCTATTAGGAGTGTGCCCTATTAGAGGACTTAAGAACATTCAACTTAGAATGTCACCCTGTTAAAGGATTTACATAGAGATGTTAGGCTCACCCAAGTCCATGGGATTTACAGTCACCTTCTCAAAAGAATCTTGGATCCCTCTCTAAGGATCTCCTATCCTCCTCTTAAGGATCCCTTTATCCTTCTCCTAAGGATCTCTTTATCCTTCTCCTAGGGATCTCTTTATCCTTTTCCTAAGGTTTATTCACCTAGCTATTAAGCTAACCTAGAAATGTAGGATTTCAATATCTAATACAATTGTAAGAGAGTATTAGAAAGGTTTTGACCTTATAAAGATTGCAACTTCAACCTTGCAGATTTTAGATCACTCTTTAGTCCTTTCCTTTTCTTGGCTTTCTTCCCTTGTAGTCCTAACAGCTTGTTCACCCTTCAAGATCTATCTCCTTGAGTTCTTCCACTTGTTATGCCAATGCACTCCATGGTTGCTTGATCAACTCAAAGTCTTGAAGCTCTATTCTTACTCCTCTTGGCTTCTTCTCATGACCACACTTATGACCAACTCCCCTTCATACATGCGCACCTGATCTCTAACCTATAAATCCTTATAAAGAAATTTTGTACTTCATTTCCCACTCAAATCTTAATTTGATCTTGAGAAAATGATATTATTTTCCCTCCAAATTATTTCTTCTAGAAACTTCATGACAAATCAATCAGTATTTTCCTTGAATTGGTTTCCATGGTTCACATGAAATTCTATGACATCTACTCATCATCCTTATCATCAAACTAATTCACAAAATTTGATGTAACAAACTTCTCATTACTGATCTGGTGAATCTTTGACTTAACAACTAATGTAGCAACTTGACATCATTGGTTTACTAATGCTCGGCTCCTTCTATGTTACTTAGCTTCTACTACATTTACTGATGCTCGACACCTAAAATCTTCTCTTGAGTTACTTGGCACTTGAACAATTACTCGACAACTAAACATTTACTCGGCACCTGAACATTTACTTGGTACCTAAACATTTACTCAACACCTAAAGGATTGCTTGACTTCAACTAAGAATCAGCTCGACACTAATTAGCTTGCTTAGCTCTCTCAAATGAACTTAGTTAGGCTTTACAAATGACTTAGTTAATCCTTACATCTTTGATGTCTCTCAGTGTGTCCATCCTCTATGTCTTAGAGTATGTCATCAATACACTATTTTATCAACGGCTTAGCTGATCCTTATACTTCATTACAACATCATAACTTCAACCTTTCTCTAGGTGCTCTAGTTACATCTTATTGATTGCATCCTTGTTGTCAATCAACCAATTGATAGTATTGGGATCACTAAAGCAATTGTCAGTCCTACAAGTAGCAAGTTTGACATCAATGACAAAAAAATAATTGAAAACATTATTTACTAGTTCATTCATGATCTTCTCAATTATTTCCAACAATCTCCCTCTTTGGCATTGATGGCAAACCAAACTAATCAATAGATTAAGCTAATCAACTAAGTTACCACCAAAATTATATATGTTTTCTATTTGGTATGTAACTCCCTCTTTTGCTGATAGAAATTGAATCCTCTTTTCTACTTCTCCCTCTTGACTGCTGCATCCTTACTACTGATCTCATACATCTCCATATTTGTACCTTTCATTGATTAGTATCTCATAAATCTCTCTCTTTGACATAAATTCCAAAGATGTAGCATCTTCAACATGTTAAATATAAGCTTTGCATCTCATTTTTTCTCCCTCTATCACCATGCTTGTGACTAATCTAGAACTGTTGTTCTTGTTATCATCTGTTGCATCATTTTTTTGATATTTCAATGGTCTACTCCTGTTAATGCAGGGTAGCTTCATTTTTATTTTACACTGCTTGACTTAGGGGCATTAACCCCAACTTGCCTCTAAGATATTCATAAGCATCCTTAGGGAATGGTTTGTTGAAGATATCTATAGTTTGTTCCTTTGTGTGAATGTACTCCATCTTCACTTGTTTGTCTTCCACCAATTCTCTGACATAGTAATACTTGATTGCAATATGTTGGGTTTTTGCATGCATTACTGGATTCTTGGATATATTTATAGCACTTGTATTATCACAATACAGTATCACAGGTTTGGTTACCTCTTCTTTCATTCCTTTCAATAGATGTTTAAGCCACAAAATGTTTGTACAATTGACTATTGCTGCCACATATTCTACTTCTGCAGTGGACTGATATGTGCATGCTTGTTTCTTGCTAGTCCAAGTAACTAGCCTTTTACATAAGAATAATGCTCCTCCACTTGTTCTTTTCCTATCATCAATGTTGCCTCTCCAATATGCATTTGTGTATGCATTGAGCTCAAACTTCTCATTCTTTTGTAGTATAGGCCAAAATCATCAGTTCCTTTGAGATACCTCATTATCCTTTTTACTACTATGAGATGATTTTCTCTAGGATTACCAGAGAATCTAGCAACTATTCCAACTACTAATGCTATGTCTGGTCTACTATGTACAACATATTGTAGTTTTCCAATCATGGATCTGTAAATTGTTTGATTGACTTCAACCGATTCATCATTTTTGTATAGCTTATGTCCTATTGCCATTGGTGTGCTGACTGGCTTGGAGTCTTCCAATCCAAACATTTTAAGTATCTCTTTGATGTACTTTGATTGTGTCACAAATATACCATGTTTTAGTTGATGTACTTGCAATCCAACAAAGAACTTGATTTCTCCAAACATAGACATCTCAAACTCATGTTTCATTTTTTCAACAAAATTTTTGCAAAGTACTTCCTTTCCTCCGAAAGCTATGTCATCCAAAATTATTTCAGATACAAGGATATCCTTACGTTCTTCTGATTTGATGTACATATTGCTATTATCATCAATTCTTTCAAATCCTATTTGCACTAGATACTTGTGAAGTCTCTCATACCAAGCTCTAGGGGCTTGCTTTAATCCATATAGAGCCTTATGTAATTTGCATACCTTTTTTTTTATTCTTTTCATCAACAAAACCTTCTGATTTCTCTATGTGGACTTCCTCTTCAAGTATACCATTCAAAAATGCGGACTTAACATCCATTTGATAGACTTTAAATCCTTTGAAGGCTGCATATGCCAGTAAGGTCCTTACTCCTTCCATTCTGACAATTGGAACAAAAGTTTCTCCATAATCTAGTCCTTCTTCTTTTGCATACCCTTTACAGACTAGTCTTGCCTTGTTACTTGTGATTTCACCATTCTCATCTAACTTGTTTCTAAATACCCACTTGGTTCCAATTACATTCTTGTCAGTTGGTCTTGAGAATAAGTTCCATGTCTTGTTCTTCTCAATTTGTTCTATTTCTTCTTTCATAGCATTATACCAGTCATCATCTATTATGTCTTCACTTACTATTTTTGGTTCCATTTTTATGAGCAGACATGTTTCACTTCTAATTCTATTCCTTGTCATTGGTCCTGCCTCTTTGTTTCCAATAATTTGATCTACAGGATTATTTCTTCTTGCATATTTTGCCAATACTGGTTCTTTCCTTGTTTGCATGTTGTCTTTTTTAGAATCTGAACCCTCATGCATATTTTCATTAGGTATTTTCTCATTTCCTTCATGTTGGTTGTTCTTAGAATCTAAATGAACATTCTTTATATTCTATAGCTTAGCTTTTCAATGGTTCTATTTTTTGGCATTCACTGTCTGTGACATGGAAAATATTGGATTTTGTTGCTGATTGTCATTCTGAGTTGCAACTTCACCATTATTAGGTATACCCTCATAAAAGTATAAAAAGGTTTTGTATTCTTCTTCTTTCTTGGTGTTCTCAACACTTTGAACTTCTAAAAGCTCATCAAATTTCACATTTGTGCTTTCTACTACTTTGTTAGTGTTAACATTCAAGCACTTATAAGATTTTCTTCTAGTAGAATAACCAAGAAATGTGCCTTCCTCACTTTTTGCATCAAACTTTCCATTTCTAGACTCTTTATATATATAGCATTTGCATCCAAATATTTTGAAATGTTTTACTTTAGAATAATGCCCATACCATAATTCAAAAGGTGTTGCATTTGTACCTTTCTTGACTTCAACTCTATTGAGTGTGTAGACTGCAGTACTTATAGCTTCTCTCCAGTACTTGAATGCAACATTTTTCTCCATCATTAAGCTCCTAGCACAGTCAATAACTAATATATTCCTTCTCTCTACTATACAATTCTAAGATGGAGTCCTAGGTGTTGATGTCTGTCTTTTGATTTCTTTTTCATTGCAAAATTCTTCAAATTATTTTGATGTGAATTCACCTCCTCTATCAGATCTGAGACATTTTAGACTCTTCCCAGTCTCTTTCTCAACTCTGGCCAAGTACCATTTGAACATTTGGAATGCATCTAATTTTTGTTTCAAGAACATGACTGTCATCATCCTTGAATAGTCATCTACAAATAGCATTATGTATCTAACACCTTTGTAGCTTTGCACTTCCATAGGACCATACAAGTTAGTATGAACTAGCTCTAATTCGTCATTAGAAGTGTAAGCCTTGCTTTCGAAAGTTGACTTGGTCATTTTCCCTAGTTGGCATTGTTTGCACATGGTGTTATCAGTTTCTTCAACTTTGGTAGACCTCTAACTTTCTTCATTTTGCTAATGCTTATCAGATTGTCAAAATTTACATGACATAGCCTCTTGTGCCATAATCATACATCATTAGTTTGAACAATGAGACAAGAAGCATCTTCCATGTCTAGGTAGAACAAATTACTCCTAGTCTGGTCACCTTTTCCTATTAGACTTCCTTAAGAATCATAGATCTTGGCAACTCTATTTTCAAATTCAACCTTGCATCCTATGTTGCCTAACTATGAGACACTTAATAATTTATTATTTAGGCCTTCAACATAGTATGAATTATCACATCATATCCTTTTAGTAAGCTTGATACTACCTTTCCCTTTGATCTGACATGGTGCATTGTTACCAAATCTAACACTATTTCCTTCATATTGAGTAAAGGAAATGAACATACTTTTACCTCCAATCATGTGATGAGAACATCCACTATCTATGATCCATCTATCATTCTTGTTCATGTAGGTAACCAAGGTAGTTTCTTCATCTTCATTTGATTCATCTTTCATAGCCACATAGACTACTTCATCATCATTCTCGTTAGAGTCTTCTTCAACAATGTAGCATCTTTTTTCTTTTCCTCTGTAGTCCTTGTTGTCTTCTTTCTTGTTCTTGAGGTTGCCTCCATCCTTGTAATTTTTCTTTTGTGTGCATCTGGCTGCAATGTGACCAACTTCATTATAATTGAAACAAATGATTGGCAGCTTACCTTTGAATTTAATTTGCCTCTTCCTTTGTGAAATCTTCTTGCTAGTAATGCCTCTAATTGGTCTACCTCATCTTCATCAGTGTTGCTGTCACTAGATACATGCTTTCCTTTTCCACTCTTTTTCTTCGTTTACACCTCATCATTGTCTTTTATTGTCATCCTAGCTTTAAGTGGAGATTCAAATTTTTCTGGCTTGTAGTTGTCAAAGTTAGATAGCTCAAAGGTAGCGAGTCTTCCAATTATTCCTTCAAATGACAATGCATTTCCTGGTACACACCTTAGCTCTTAGATGGATGATACTCTTGTAGCATAGATGGGAAGCAAAGTTCTCAAGTATTTTCTACATACTGTTTCTATTGCTAACTATCCTCCTAGGCTTCTTATGGCACTTACTATTTCTTTCATCCTTGCACCGTATTGAGCAACATTCTCTCCTTCTTCCATTTTCATATCATCAAACTTTCCTCTTAGGCTCTCTCTTTTGACTCTCTTGACATTATCATCTCCTCCATAGATTCTTGATAATGTTTCCCACATCTGATGTGTAGTACCACATTGTTTGATGCCATCATACTCGGCATAGCTTAGTGCTGAAGCAATATCTAACATCACTTGATTGTGCTCCTTCTTCTTGCTCATGTCATCTACAGTGAGATGTCCTACAGGGTCTACACGATCAAATATGATTGAGTTCTATGCATAGTCACCTATTGATCCAAGGTATACCTTCATCAAAATTTTCCATGCAACAAAGTTGTCTTTGTTCAGCTTGGGAACTTCTCTCTTGGACATCTTGATCTTTCTGGTGCTAGTACCTTGAAACAAATGAGTAGTGCGCTCTGATACCAATTGTTAGAATTCTTTAGAATAATTGAGAGGGGGTTGAATCAGTTATTCAAAGTCCAATAATGTCCAATTCAAACTTTCTAATAATACAGGAGTGAATCATAAGAACTATCATTTTTACTTTCTTATCATGCATGCAATTAATCATTAAACAATCATGAAAAGTAAACATGCATCACACCATAACACAAAAGATTTTGATGACCTAGAAACCCTCTAGGAATAAGAAGGTAAAACTAGAGTGGGGATGATACCCACAAAATAACTACGCAATTGATTTCAACCACTTTTGATGGTTTTCCTTGTTAAAGGTTTGTCCTGTTAAAGGCTACAACACACTGTTCAATGTGCCCTTGTTAAAGGATTTCTACACCCTGTTAGGAATGTGCCCTGTTAGAGGACTTAAGAACATTCAACTTAGAATTTCACCCTATTAAAGGATTTACATAGAGTTGTTAGGCTCACCCAAGTCCATGGGATTTATAGTCACCTTCTCAAAAGAATCTTTTATCCCTCTTTAAGGATCTCCTATGCTCCTCTTAAGGATTTCTTATCCTTCTCCTAAGGATCTCTTTATCCTTCTCTTGAGGATCTATTTATCCTTCTCATGGAGATCTTTTTATCCTTTTCCTAAGGCTTATTCACCTAGCTATTAAGCTAACCTAGCAATGTAGAATTTCAATATCTAATACATTTGTAAGAGGGTATTAGAAATATTTTGACCTGATAAAGATTGCAACTTCAACCTTGTAGATTTTAGATCACTCTTCAGTCCTTTTCTTTGCTTGACTTTCCTCCCTTGTAGTGTTGATAGTTTGTTCACCCTTCAAAATCTATCTCCTTGAGTTCTTTCACTCATTATGCCAATGCACTCCATGGTCACTTGATCAACTCAGAGTCTTGAAGCTATGTTCTTACTCCTCTTGGCTTCTTTGCATGACCACACTTATGACCAACTCCCCTTCATACATGCACACCTGATCTCTAACCTATAACTCCTTATAAAAAAAATTTGTACTTCATTTCCCACTCAAATCTTAATTTGATCTTGAGAAAATGGTATCATTTTCCCTCCAAATTGTTTCTTTTAGAAACTTCATGACAAATCCATTATCATTCGCCTTGAATTAGTTTGCATGGTTCACATGAATTTCTATGACATCTACTCATCATCTTTATCATCCAACTAATTCACAAAATTTGATGTAACAAACTTCTCGTTACTAATTTGGTGAATCTTTTACTTAACAAATAATGCACCAACTCGGCATCATTGGTTTATTGATGCTCGGCTCCTTCTATGTTACTTGTCTTCTACTACATTTACTGATGCTCAGCACCTGAAGTCTTTTCCTGAGTTACTTGGTACTTGAACAATTACTCGGCACCTAAACATTTACTCGGAATCTAAAGGATTGCTTGGCTTCAACTAAGAATCAGCTCGACACTAACTAGCTTGCTTAGCTCTCTCAAATGAACTTAGTTAGGCGTTACAAATGACTTAGTTAATCCTTACATCTTTGATATGTCTCAATGTGTCCATCCTCTATGTCTTAGAGTATGCCATCAATACATTATTTCATCAATGGCTTAGCTGATCCTTATACTTATTACAACATCATAACTTCAACCTTTCTCTAGGTGCTCTAGTTACATCTTATTGATTACCTCCTCCTTGTCAATCAACCAATTGATAGTATTAGGATCACTAAAGCAATTGTCATTCCTACAAGTAGCAATTTTGACATCAATGACAAAACAATGATTGAAAACATTCTTTACCAATTCATTCATAATCTTTTCAATCATTTCCAATAGGAGGTGGTGGCTTTGGAGAAGAAATACTATGCTATTGCATGGCATCCTCTAAAGCCTCAAGATGTTTCCAATACTTGGAAACTGGACGTCCTTCCTTGGGACAAAAATTGCAAGGATCGCCTATGAAATTCTTGGTCTTGGAGGAAGACTTACCATACTTAGAAGGTTTACCCTTCTAAGAGGGTTTCCAAGCATCTAATTTAGGAGTAGGCTTGGAGGAACTCTAGCTACCTGTTGAATCTATCTTGGGCTTTAGTTTCTTCTTTTGTTTCATTATAGATGTTTAAGAAACCAATGCTTGATTTTTTGAACCAATTATAGTATCCAACTATATAAGCTTGGATTTATCTCTAGTAAATTTATCACAAAAGACCTCAAAAGTGGGAATGGTAAAACTAAGACCCAAGGTATCCATAGTGGAATGGAAGGTAGAAGAGAAAATCTAAAAGTCTCCTTGAAGATTTGAGAGAATTAGGTAGATACACTCCTTATTTGTCTTCTCTTTCCTACATCCCTATAACAAAGTCCTCTTCTATTTGAACCTCATAAGGAAGTCCTTGATAGAGGGGAAAGCATCACGTACAAGAGAAGTAATCTTTCCCTCTATCTGAAGTTCTTTGAACTCGTTGATGGTGCCAAAAAAGTCTTTAAACTTGTCGCACATTTCTTGAGGAGTGGAACACGCTTCAAGATGAAACTCTAAGCTACCTAAAACACTCAAAGAAATAAAACCCATGGCTTCATCCATCTTATTCCTATGTTGTAAATTCTAGTATTGACTCTAAAGAATTAGTTGTACTATGTCTTTACAAGATCACAAACCCTTTGAATGAAGAGGCCACTGCATATGGGATTTCCATGCATGATAGTTATGTTAGATTAGAAGTACTAAACTACAAGAGGCCTTGGCCATTGTTTTAGAAGAGATTTTTTTAATGTTTCTAATATGTTGATATAATAACTAAAAGTAATATAAAAATACCCTCCACAATGCAAATAACCAAACCCTAGCTTATAGAAGGAAAGCGTAAATGAGAAAAGAGAAAAATAACTTCAGATATGAATCACAAATACCTGGTACAAAATATTGGTGAAATGATAGAGGATCTCAAAATTTCTTGAGAAGAGCTTTTTGACATTTTTTTTAGGACACAAAATAGAGCTATAACAAAAAAGTTATGCCCCCTGGAAGATAGAAGTCATCAATAGACTTCAAGGGACAAAATAAGTATCGATTTGGAAAAAACTCCCAAAAAATTATCCTCCATTATCTCTCTTGGAACTAGCTTTCTGATACTTTTTTCATATTGAAAAAATACCTTTGTATGCACCAGATATCATGAAAAAACCAACAGGGCCACTAGAAGCAATACAAATTTATTTTTATTTTTTTTAAATAATACAAAATACTTTTGAAAAAAAATACCATCAAAGAAGCAGAGGCAGAGTGGTAGCTTGGCTGTGCTCTAGGTGGTGGTGGCTATTGCTGGGAGCCATTGCGATCAACGGGACCTGTTGGGACTAAAAATTGCATGGTCAACTTTGAGTACCATTGAGAAAAATAAGTCCTATAAATATTTTTAAATGCATATGTATCTGGCTGTCAATTTGAGGCCTAAGAGGTGTTTAATGCTTCTAGAACCTTTCATTCAGCCTATCCACTTGTTCCATGAAGTTAAATTGAGATTCTGAGCCATTTCATGAAGTCTCGTTTTGAGCAATTATCAAATCTGCATTTTCACCTAGTGTCAAATAGCAATAGGAGGCCTTGTTTGCATCTGAATATCTCACACCAAGAAATGTTTCATGATTTGCCACTTTGGGAGTGTTTAGTGTCCATACCCAAGAACCTGTGTTTCATATTTTGAGTCCTTTTGAGTCCATTTGATTAGGTTTTGAATCTCTCAAAGTTGGTAGTTTATTGTTTTCATGCTGATGCACATTGCACATAATTCTCGGAGGCCCTGTTTGACAAGTTATAACTTTTGACCAGTTGACCCGAATGCTAAATTTCCTTTTGTGTTGCATTGTAGACATCAGAGAATTTTTATGTTTCAAGTTTTATCTCATGAAAATTCAATTTGATTAGTTTTCAAACACGATTCCAGACATAATTTTTATCTTTTTACTGGTCTCAGCATTTGCAGATTTGTCAAAACCCCTGTTCATGATTTCACAACCTGAAATCTATGATAGTAGAGGTTGAATGGGTTGTACCACTATGTTTTTCTTTGAAAATACTTCAAGTGTGTCAGTTTTTAGGTTTTAAAAAATCCATTTGCACACTTTTCCAAGTCTATTCCATTTGCAAAAAATGCTTTTCTACCAATGTTTACAGTCTGCAAAATCCAGGTAGCCCAATTTGGCCACTCACCATTTGCACCCAATTATTTGTCATGAGCCTAAAATGTAGATTCATAATTTCCTTGTGACAGAGAACCAACGCCCTGAGTTTGGTTCTTCCAAGTGTCCATTTGCCCAATTTTTGATGCCGAATCTGAACCCAATTTAGTGTTTTCTGACACGTTTTCTTGCAGGAAGTTCTGAAAGGTCAACTTTGACAGCGAATATCTTTTGACCCCAGATTCATCATGAGACGAGATTTAAAAGGGTGAAAGTATGTAGAACATAGAATCAACATGCCAATTTTTGGAGCTTGATTATCAGTTTGGGTCAGTTTTTTAGGGCCAGCCAAAGGGTCTCCTAGCACCAAATTTACAGTTGCAGAAAGAGGTGAATAATTTTTATGTTAAAAATTGATGCAAATTGATTGATTCTTCATCATATCAGTGTCAAATATTCTAAGGGATCTACTTGACAGTCTAGTTGTCTGAAAGTGAAAAAAAAAATTAGTTGGACCTGTATTACCTAGTTTTGTAGTGCAAATTGAAAACTAACTATTAAATAAAAGCTTTAACACAACTAAATATGGAAAACACTTATGATAGGACCAAAGAGAAAACAATATGGAGGAAATTAGACCAAGAATGGTAAACTCCTCAAATGCTTCTCATGATCACGAAGCTATTGCCCTGATGGGAGGGGATGTATGCTCAGTTTGTGCTCAAGCTTCCAATGGATGGGGGTTTTTACCAAAAGTCTATATGGATGAGGGTTTTAAAAATGGATTTATGGAGGTATTTCATTATTATAATGGTATTTTTGTAGTTTATGAGCTCTCAAAATGGCAATATAACTTTGCATGGAAGGTGGATTGGTTTAGTGAAGGGAGAGGGTTCAATTTATAGGCCAAGGGTTGGAGAAATTGAGGGCCAAGATGTCAAGATGATGAGATGGTGAGGGAGGGTCAGGATGCACTCAAAAGGGAGCACATGGATTGTGCTTGTTTAGCACCAATAGGGAGGTGACACTTTTTAGAGGGTGATTGGATGAAGGGAAGGCAAGGTGGATGGTCAACAAAGGAGGCTCAAGAGATAAGGGCTCCATAAATGTTTTGTAAGAGTCATTAAGGGGGATGTAAGAGGTGTACGAGTCATAGATGTTGGAGGGTGAGGGTGAGGGTGAGATTGTTGATTTTAACTTGGGTTAGTAAGTCTTAACCCATGTTTATGATTGTGCACATGATTAGAAGGGGGATTAGGGGGTAAGTGATTTAGCTTTGATGGGATGGGTTGGTTAGGTGGCTAAGTGAGGTTAGTATGGGTGAATCGATTGGATTAGGGGTTAGGATAGGGTTTAGGAAATTTTTTAGGATTTTAGATATTTTATTAAATGTTTTATTAAATAAAATGGGAGTATGGAATTAAATTGAATACATTTGATGATTTATCCAATTTAATAGAGGAATAGGGAGTTAATTGATAAATTTATTTTGGGTTATCATTTAATTTTATCAATTGGACTATAGTTAATTAAATAAATTCATTAACTAGGGGATGACAATTAATTAATTAAATAGTAAATATTTAATCAATAATGTCATAGGAGATGACTAAATATGATTAACTATTGGTGTAATTAGATTTAGGTGTCTACAGGACCCACTTTGGGGCCTAACTAATTTTACTAGATCAATTAAACAATGGAGATTGAAAGTCTTTTTAATATAGATGATTATATTTATTTTTAGATAGTTATGGATATCTCATTATTGCAAGTAAAATGAGTGTGAAGAAGTGCACACATTGAAATACAAAAGAAGGATAAACTTAAAATTTATTCGTCAAATGCACAATCACAAGTCTCTCAAGGGAATTGCGATGAGGGAGAGAAGGGCAATTTATTTCAGAAATGACAGCTATGCAACTCCTTGCCAAATTTATGGGAAAGAAAGTATAGGTGGTTAAACAACAGATATGGATTGCTCACAATACACAATTGGAGATTCTATTTACTCCATATTTAAAATTGATCATAACACTATTGGGAAAATGATGGAGATAGATTCATTTGGTTTTCCTTTGAATAAATGTTCAAAAAGGTGAAGGGAAAAATGTAAATGATCAAATTATTTTAGTTTTGAGCCTGCAAGGTCAATAAGGAATCTAGCTTGCTATTGTGGTTCCATAATCTAGTATATTAGTAAACCAGAACATATCCTGATATTCCAGATTGAACAGAAGGATTCAGAGTATGGTCACCATAGCTAATTATCGAGAAGGATCAAATAACATATATATTTGCATTGAGATTTCTCTATATATATTATGAGAATGGGACCATTATGAATTACAGGAGTTGGCATTACTATTGAGACGTTTGAAGTCAGAGGGGCATAGACCACTTATCTTTACACAAATGACAAAAATGCTTGATGTTTCAGAAGCCTTTATCAACTCTTATGGTTATACATATGTTCATTTAGATGGCTCTACACAACTAGAAGAGAGGCAAATATTGATGCAACAGGCCATGCAAGCTCATTAGTTGAAGATCATCTCCTTCCAGTGGAGAAATATGCTATGCGATTCTTAGATCTTTAGGGATCCAATCATAGAGCTGATGTAGAATCTCAGGTTAGATTCAAGGGAGCCGCTTTGATAGGAAATGCCTTGCAAACAAGAAAATTCTCGGCAACCAAAAGGGCAAGGAGGCCGTTTCAAAGGGGATCTATATGAAAGGAGAAAGTTGTGGCAGAATAGGAAGTCGCCAGTCATGAAAAAGAAAAGAGATCCCATGCAGTCTAAAAGAAGCCACATGCTTGGAGGCTACCCATGTTTCTCTACTACCCACTAAGGAATTAGGAGACCCTGCACAAAGAAGAAGAAAATCAGTCAAAGAGAGAAATGAGTCATGTAGAGCACATTGTAGAAGATACAACCATAGTTCATCACACAAGGAGAAGGTGCAGTCAGTATTAGAAGAAGAAAGCAAAAAAGGGGGACTATGGCATTAGAAGGGGATTGCCAAGTTTTAATAAGAAGCCAAAGTCAATGCTATTAGTAGGTGTTGAAAGGAGCACTCACACCATACTAAAAGGAAATCGTAGCTAGTTAAGGAATAATATCAAGCCACAGGGGAGGTGGCTCGAAGCTTGTAAAGATGCCTATATTTCGAAGGAACCTGCAACTAGCAAAATTCAAAGGCCAGAGTTATGTGTTGAAGAAGCCAGTGGTTAAAAAGATCACCATTCACATGAATAAAGACTAGGAAAATCAAAGCTAGCAGGTCCACGTGAAACATAAGCAAGGCAGCAAGGGGCGTTAAATGAATACAACATAAGTAGAAAAGACATTAGAATGCAGAGAAAACTTGCAGAGAAAGGTAGCCAGAGAGATAATAAGCAGCCTTTATCCCACATTGACTAGAAAGAAGGCTTTTAATAAGTATAAATAATATCCCATGCTATACAAATGTTGTCTCAAAGATCTGGCTTTAGAAGCCGCAGGCTCGCGTGGTAGGGCCAGCTAATGCATGCAATCAACATGTTTTGACTCACCCAGGCTCAAAGCATGCATATGAATGGAAGTTATTTCCAAGGGCCCTCTAATGTTATGTGAAATGTGTAGAAGTGTAAAGGGAACTCGAACACATAAGAGTGTAAACCAAAATTTTAAAGGTTTCGATGATATGCATGGCTCGTATGAGCATAAGGCATAAAATAAAGGCTTTTGGATTTACGTGATTCCCTGTGAGATCATAAAGGTCCAATCCATGGGAGCGTAAAGGAAATTTTCAAAGGCTCCAAGAATACACTCAGGTCATGATAGCGTAAGGGATTTTCATTTCATAAGAGTGTAAAGGGAAATTTAAAAGCCTCTACTGCTATGGGGTGAGAAAATAAATTAATTTAAAACATCAATTAATTAAAAATGTCTCAAATGTTGCACAACCAATCAAAATCTTCCATGTGGCATCGCAAGATTAGCGAAAAAAGTAAAAATGAATTTAAAATGAAAATTCAGAGAAGATAAATGCACAAAATAAAAGATTTGAATAAATTTAAAAAGTTAATATAGTTCAACTATATAATTTTTTTAAATTTTTGAATTTTAATGCCTGTTCATAGTCCAAGAACTTGATTTTCAAATGGCCATAATAGGGGCAGTTCTTGTCCAAAATGTGCAATGTAGCCTACCGTTGGAACCAAGAGAAGCTGAATTTTTTGAATTTAGGGTCAAATTATGCACACATCTTCATTGGTTCACTCTACAATTAGTTTTGTGTTTTTCAAGGCATTCTTAATGAAAGGGGTAGAATTCATCATGGAGCATCAAAATCACTTGGGGAACATGTATTGGAGTCTTTTGGTGCCAAAAATAATTTTGGAAAAGTTTTCATCCCTCTGGAGTTCAATTTTAACTGATTTTATGCTGTTGTTATGAGTTCAAATTAGGAATCAAATCAAATATTATTTTCAATCAAATATTTGAGATATTTTGTGCTTGTAGAGGCCTAATGATGAAGTTTTGATTCACTGATTAAGGGGAGAGATTAGAAAATTATTTTAACCTATTGAGAAGGTTTTCCAAGTGGAAACTTGTCAGTTATTGATCAGATCTGAGAATTAACTCTTCTCCTATATCTTCTTTTCTTTTCCTCATTGCAAGGTTAGTTCCAATTTTTGGAGAAGAAACTACTCACTGCTGTGATACCATGTTTTGGATCTAGTTTTGATGTATTCCCATACTGTGCTACCACATATTTTTAGCAAATCTCTCTTGTATGAATAGCAGTAGGAAGGATAATACAAAAAGTTCTGATATGTTAGGCGTTTTCATGTTTTGATTGCATGCATTTGATTGTATTGTTTCAAGGAAATGAATACAAAGGAGCAAGAATTTCATTAGTTTCATTAGTTTCATTTTGATTCTCATCTCCAGTCTCGGTGAATTTTCAATTTTTATGATCTTTGAACAAAGAGCTTGGGTCATAGTTGCAGCCCCTTAAGGTTGTATGTTATTTTATTGTTGCTTATGACTCATGGAGTTATGTAAATGCTTCAAGAAATCAACAGGGTTGCAAGTTTATTGAAAAGGATATCATGTAAGAATGAGATTCAGATTGAACATGGATGTCCTTTTACAAGGTGAATGGATAGATCATATATCTGAAGATACAAATATGTCTCAAATGTCTACGTGTATGTGATTAATTCATGGAATTGCCCAATAGATAAGGCACTGGTCATTTATAGGATCACTTGTTCATGCTACTGCATATTAGGGGTTTTGTTGAATTCAAAATCTTTTAATCAAATCAATTCATCTTTTCATATTTTTGTAGTGGGCTGAAAAGAACTAACCCTCACTCAACTTGTGAGATTCATAGATTTGCATTTAGCTACTATAGATCTATGTCATTTCATGAGTCATCAGTAGATATAAGGGGTTTTCATCTATAGTAAATAGTTTCATATTTATGTTTAAATTGCACTGGTACCATATCTCAGAACCTCAAGGTCAACTCACCTAAGTCTCACAAAGCTTGAAGTGAAGAAGGGTCAAGCCTTATAGTTGGCCCAAGACTACAATCAGGTGTATCTATCATAGGAAGTTGTTAGCCTTAGATGCATCTATCTAGTTTCTTGATCATTTTCAAAACTGTTAAATCAGGAGCCAACAGGACCATTGGCAGTTATCACTATCACTAGCAGTCATGGTGACTATTGGAAGTTTAACTAAACCATTGTGGCATTTTTCTTCTTTTTTTGCAATTTTTTTAAATTGTGTCTCTCATGTAGAGGTTGTACAACCCTATTGAGAAAAAAAAAATTTCCTTCTGGATCAATGTTGTCTAAAATAGACAAACTTTATACAAAAATAGGGGTTTTGATGCCTTTTGGATCCAACTGTGACATCTGTTTGGCCTCAACCTACTCCAAAAATAAGAGACCCTCTTGATTTCGCAAGAAATACCTAAAAAACTCTGGATCTATTCTATCAAACCCTTGTTCTCCTTTTTCTTCAAATAATGAACAAGCTACAACAAATTTGGCTCTGATATCATGAAGGATTTGATCAATACAAATCCACAAAGCCCTTGAATACTTGCATGTAAAAAACCTATCATAGAAAAAAAAGATGAGAGAAGGCAAGGGCTTTGCTTTGAAAATATGCAAATTGTACTTTTTGAAATGAAAAAAATGTGAGATAATTACAAAAGATCAAACCTTATAAAAGGATATCAAAACCCAAAAAGGGTATTCTAAAAGGAAAAAGCTATTTAACAATTACTAATTAATTATTAAATAGAGATGCAAAAGGTGCATTAAGTGAAATATTAAGAAAGGAATAAAGAGAATTTAATAAATTAAACTAAATTAATGATTTACTCTAATAGGTTGACCTAACCCTTGGAGTACTCCAAACAACCATATCCATTTTCAATACTCCTTTTGTATGGAGAATCGGATAAGAAATTATATTAAGACTCTCATTGTTAACTACAAAGTGCTTGGTGCCAAGATGGATGAGATTTACAAGAACATAGAATACCATTAAAAATTATGATGTTGGGAACATGAAAAAATGAGACAAAATCTTGAGGATCAACATGGATGGTAAAAATAATGGAAGCCTTTATTAAAGGGATTTTTAATAGCTATTTGAATATTTTGTTCAATTCTATTGATTATTTGAATTAATTTGTAGGGAAATATGAACATGATATTCAAGCTATGCTGGTTTTAGCTCTTGAGCCTAGTGATACATGTAGGTAAGTGATTGGTACTAGGATGTACAAGAGATCACTCTCAAAGACAAAATATGTTGATGACTCTTCTATGGATTTGGCTTACTCAAAGTAGGTAGTGTGGAAATGTTTGAGCTTAAGGAGAAAGTAACTACTTTTTTAAGGAGATTGTTTGAATTCTAGTGCTTTTCTATTTTATTTTTTGGGTTTTGATTAGGTTGAGGTTGTGTCATATCTTAGTTTATTTAAAGATCATTGGCTAGGCTAGTAAAGATGACTGTATGGAGATTAGTGTTTTACCTTTTGTAAAGACTATATGTAGTGTTGACTTTCCATACAACTTATTTTTACCCTTTAATAAAAAATATAGAGAAAATAATTTAAAAATCCACTTTTAAAAATAAATAAATAAAAGATAAAATGTTATGAATTTTGTATCTTAGGTGGAAGCTTATATTATCACATAATTTCAACATTAAAAAAAGTAAATTATAGTGAG
Organism: Cupressus sempervirens; assembly: GCA_028749045.1. Classification (NCBI taxonomy): domain Eukaryota; kingdom Viridiplantae; phylum Streptophyta; class Pinopsida; order Cupressales; family Cupressaceae; genus Cupressus; species Cupressus sempervirens. The sequence goes on along the minus strand of CM053786.1, from coordinate 235,032,980 downwards.
AGTTTCTACTAAAGAGTTGTTGAGAGAATTTTTTTCTATCTAAAAATAAATTTTCTACACTCCTTTATATTTTACTTTAATAAATCTTAAAACTATAAACCTTGAGAATTCAATGAACTTCACTTTTTTTTTTCAATTCATAATGATCAAATACATTTTCAATATCAGAGTCATATAAACAGTTCAATTATTGTTTTCAACTAAGTGTTAAACCATCTATTCTATAAGGGACCTCAAAATTCATTAAATTAAGAGTTAAATTCTAACATAAAGAACAATGTTATAACAAAAACCAACACATCTAATCAACAAGACTAAACAAAAAACTAGCTAATCAACGAGAACATGCACCAAAGCCAAACTACTACTTACACTGAAAAGAAAAGGAAAAAAAAAAAAAACATAGATCAGACAAACAAACCAATGTTATGCTAGCTCAAATTTCATCTCCTATCTCTTTTCTTTAATCTTCTTGACAACTATTTTGATATGCTCTTTAATCTATTTTTCTCTTTTTGCCTTAAACTGATTGGTTGCAGACCTAGTTATGCCCAAAAAACTCTATTTGTCCAAAAAAATCCAGAGCCAATCATCTATAAGAAATATTTATAGTGAGTCAATAGTATCTACCCATGCCATAGAAAAAATTCCTTTCTTAGTATGAGGCGGGTGTAGGGTAGAAGTTGTCAAGTACATAAATTTAAGTACACATCTAGAAACCACATTAAACTTTTGTTCCACAATATCCTATCTCTCCTAGTATTTCTTGACGCTTTTCCTCTCGATAGAAAAATCCTTCATTTGTCTCTAAAGATCACAACCAAGGTCTAACTCAAGGTCAGTACCCATGTTTTTCTTAACCTTAAAATGTTGAGAACTAAGGGAGATGATATCACCCTAGTCCTCTTCTACATTTGTCTCCACAGGGGTATCAACATCACTCTTGACGTTATCTGAGACATGGGATGACATGGGCCTGAATTGACTATCCATAGGGATCTATCCCACCTTCTCCTATTTCTCACTAATAGTTTCCTATCTCTCATCTTCTATGTACTTTTTCTTTTTCTTCTTTGCTTGGAAAGACCTATGTTAGGAATAAGGTGTCTCAACCTTGTATAATTCCTATTCTTATTATTATTTGTTTTGTAAAATGTATTTTTTTCAAATAATATGGAATATGAGTGTACATGTCTAGTTGGCATGTTGATCACTTACATGTGTCGGCATCTTGAAGTGTGTGGAGGAGATCATGGCTGAAATGGTTATGATAGATTCCTATGCCGTGTAAGAGCTATTTAAGGAATATGCTATGACAGGTGTAAGAGAATCTTATGACATGAGGCCTATTTGGGCACCCAAGAAAGAGTGGTTGGTGTGTGTAAGAGAATATGCCAAAAATAGGTTGGTATGATAGATTCTCTTACACTTCTCTTGTGACTGCTATTTTTGGTGGATTCTATGACAAGCTATCATTGCCTATTCAAGGGATGGATGCCCTTTTCTTGGTATGGGATGTACATGTGGCATTGTGCATGTTTCTTGGTGGTTGACCCATGAAAAATGCCCAATTTCTTTGTGGGAATTTTATTGGATCTTAAGATGTTCATTGCATGTTGTAATGTAGTAGAGTGATAGATGGAAGTTTGCAAGTACTGAGGTGCTTGTGGAATTCTTCTATCGTTGATGTTGAACTTGCATTGCAAGTGTATTTTAATCTTGTGTTGAAGATAATACATTGTGCAGGTTCTGGAGGGGTGGGGTTGTTTTACCGAAAGGTTTTTCCCCACCGGAAAATCTTTGTGTTATGTGTTTCTTTCTCTATCTATTTTCTGTATGCATGGTTGGTTGCTATAATGTTGTTTACTTGTTATTGAATCTATAAGTGTAGAAGATTTTAAACAAAGGATTTGCACCATACTTTCCTTATGAGATTAGTGTAGGAAGCTTTTTTTGCACCTAAGTTTCCTAACAAGTGGTATCAAAGCTTGATCAACTTTTGATCCTAGTTGTTGGGTAGGGTTTTTTGAGCTAATCTCAAGTTGAGTGGGAGTCTTGTGCAGAGCATCCTGAATCTTATTTGCAGATTGAGATGGCGAGTTCATCATATGGAAGAATGGAGGTGGAGAAATTTAATGGCACTAATTTTGAGTTGTGGAAACTCAAGATGGAAGACATGTTGATAGATTGTGACCTATGGGAAGCAACTACAACTCCTACAAGACCAACAACTATAACTCAAGCAGATTGGGATATCAAAGATCATAAAGCTAAGGGTCTCATAAGACTTTGTTTAACTGATGTAGTCCTTCTGAATGTTCTAGATGAGAAAACCACATATAGTTTGTGGGAAAAACTTTGGGCCATGTATCAGGCCAAATCTCTGGTGAACAAGTTGTTCCTGAGGAAGAAGTTGTATTCTCTATGAATGGAGGAAGCTGGATCCTTAACAGATCATTTAAATGCATTTAACCTACTAGCTGCATAGTTGACATCTGCTAGTGTCAAGTTAGAGGAGGAGGATCGTTGCTACACACTTTTGTTTTCTTTACCGGATTCATGGGACCATCTTGTGATGGCTCTCGGAAGCACATTAGTCACCTTCAAAATGGATGATGTGGTTTCGTCCCTACTATCAGAAGACATGCGGAGAAAGGCTTCCGTTTTAGAAAAAGAATCCCTTGCTGTTCATGGGAGATCCACGGAAAGAGGAAAGAAAAATGACAATAAGTCTGACAATAAGGGTAGATCCAAATCCCGTGGGAAGTCAAAGACTTCCAATAAGTCCAAGGAAAAATGATGGAACTGTGAAAAGACTGGGCACTTCTGTAAAGACTGTAAAGAGCCTAAGAAGAAGAAGAAAGCCTCATATTCTAGTTTTGAAAAATCTTAAGAAGATGGTGATGCATTCATCGTAGCTTTGGCAGCCCATGCATCTGATGATGTGTGGCTGGTTGACTCGGGTGCATCTTTTCACATGACCTCTCATTGAAACTAGTTCTCAAGATATCAAGAGTTCGATGGTGGAAAGGTGTACATGGGTAATGATTCTCACCTGAAGATAGTTGGACGTGGAAGGGTCACTATCAAATTTCTTGATGGACGAGTAAAGGGAATCAATGGAGTTATGCACATTCCAGGTCTAGCACGAAACCTATTATCTGTAAGCATGTTGAATGATGTAGGTGTGCAAGTTGTTTTTTTGAAAGAAGGATGTAAGATGATTAGAGGATTGATGGTGCTTGCTAAGGGTACTAGGAGAGGTACTTTGTTTCAGCTAGATGCATGTATTCCTCTATGTAATAGTTCTTCATCCTCACCATCTGAACGAGCAGTGAAGAATTCTATGGTTATAGGTTCTAATGGCAATGCAAATACTTCGGAAGGAAAGCTTCCTACAGAAAAGACAATGTTGTGGCATATGAGACTTGGCCACATTGATGAGAAGGGTCTCAGAACCTTGAAAAACAAAAACCTCATTGAGGGGTTAAATGATTGCAATCTTGAGTTTGACTTCTGTGAACACTGTGTATACGGTAAACAAAATCGTGTTCAGTTTTACTCGAGTTCTCACAAATCTTCTGATGTTTTGGATCTTATTCATCCTGATGTATTTGATCCTGTAAAAGTTCCTTCGAACTCCAAGTCTATATTTTTTGTATCTTTCATAGATGATTACAGTAGAAGGACATGGATTTATTTCCTTAAAAGTAAGACACAAGTCTTTAGTCAATTCAAGGAATTCAAAGCCCTTGTAGAGAATCAGACTAGTAAGAAGATTAAGTGTGTGAGAACTGACAATGGTGGTGAGTTTTGCTTAGCAGAGTTTGAACAATTTTGTAAAGAACAAGGTATCGAGAGGCATAAGACAACTCCTTATACCCCAGAGCAGAATGGAGTTGCAGAGAGAATGAACAGGACACTGATGGAGAAGGCTAGGAGTATGCATAGTGGAGCTAGTTTAGAACAAAGGTTTTGGGTCGAAGCTGTGGCCACTACTTGCTATCTGGTTAATAGATCTCCTACATCAGCTCTTTTTGGTAAGACACCCATGGAGGTGTGGTCTGGTAAGAAGCCTTCAATTAGACATCTTCATGTTTTTGGTTGTGAAGCTTATGCATATGTTCCAAAGGAGAAAAGATCTAAGTTGGAAAAAAAAGATGTTAAATGTATTTTCATTGGGTACAGTACTGGTGTGAAAGGATACTAGCTTTGGGATCCTGTGACTAGTAAGGTGTTGTATTGCAGAAATGTTATTTTTAGAGAGCTAACATCATCTCCTATTATGCTACAACCAGATGAAAAAGAAAAGAAAAAAGATGTTTTTCAGTTGCCTCCTACCCCTCAGAAGACTGAACAGAGAGACCATGTTGGGTCTGATGATGAGGAGAGCTCTAGTAGCTCTGACAGTTCAGAAGAAGAGGAAGAACAACCTCAACCTCAGCCCTTGAGGCGATCTATGAGAGAAAGAAAGAAACTAGAAAGGTTTGGTTATTCTATGTTAGATTCCAGTTGTTCTTTTTCTTTGATTACTAACACTGATGAGCCTAGATCTGTGAAAGAGGCTTTGGGCATGGAAGATGTAGGTTCCTGGATTGAGGCTATGGATGATGAGATGTCTTCATTAGAGAAAAACAAAACATGGGACCTTGTACCTTTTCCTAAAGGGAGAAAACCTATTGGTTGTAAATGGGTGTTCAAGAAGAAATTATGTGCAGATGGCAGTGTTGAAAGGTAAAAAGCTAGATTGGTTGCAAAGGGGTATTCACAAGTAGAGGGAATAGATTATGGTGAAATATTCTCTCCTGTTGCAAAGTTGGCATCCATTAGATTTCTGTTATCTCTTGCCGCATCATATGATTTAGAGATAGAACAGATGGATTTGAAGACAGCTTTCCTTCATGGTGATTTGGAGGAAGAGATTTATATGTCACAGCCTAAGCACTACATTGTTAAAGGTAAAGAATCCTTTGTTTGCAGATTGAAGAAATCTCTATATGGTTTGAAGCAATCTCCTAGGATATGGTACCTTAAGTTTGATGCCTTTTTGTTGTTAATTAGATTTGTAAGATCAAAATTAGATCATTGTGTTTATTTCAGAGTTGAAAATGATCGCCTTCTTATTGTTGCATTATATGTTGATGATATGTGTTGTTTGGGAAGGGTAAGGGTATGATTTCTGATTTTAAATCTCATTTGTCAGCACAGTTTGAGATGAAAGATCTTGGGGCAGCAAGGTATATCTTGGGTATGGAAATCAGTAGAGACGGGTCTAACAGAAAACTTTGGTTGAGTTAGAGTAAGTATGTGAAGTCTGTGTTGGACATGTTCAGCATGGAAAATTGTAGACCACTATGTGTTCCTATTTCTATGGGAACAAAGTTATCTGTAGATGATTGTCCAAAATCTCCTAGTGAGGTGGAGGACATGAGTAGAGTACCTTATGCTAGTGCAGTTGGCATTCTTATGTATGCTATGGTCTGTACTAGACCAGACATTGCCCAAGCAGTGGGACTCCTAAGTCAATTTATGGCTAATCCTGGATGGATACATTGGGATGAATTTAAGCGAGTATTCAGATGTTTTAGGGGTACATCAGATTACTCCATATGTTATCATGGTAACTTTTCTGGATCTCCACATTCAGTTTGTATTCATGGGTTTGTGGATTTAGATTGGGCAGGTGATATTGATCGCAGGAGATCCACCAGTGGTTATGTGTTCACTATGTTTGGTGTTACCATCAGTTGGATGAGTAAGCGATAACCTGTGGTTGCTTTGTCCACTAAAGAAGCTGAGTACATGGCTGCTACTCATGCTTGTAAGGAAGCCATTTGACTTAAGAGATTGTGTTCTGATGTTGGTGTTGATGTAGAACAGATTACTATTTGGTGTGATAGTCAGAGTGTTATTTGCCTTGCAAAGAATCCAACTTTCCATGCCAGAACAAAGCACATTAATGTGCAATTTCACTTTGTGAGAGATATGGTGGAAGATGGAAAGGTAAATTTGGAGAAGGTAGATATTGTGAAGAATGTTGCAGATGCATTAACGAAACTAGTGGGCACTGAGAAGTTCAGATGGTGTTCGGAGTCTATGGGCCTTTCGGCCTATAGCGGTTAGTTCCTGTTATGTTCCTGTTGCTCTTACAAGGTGTTCGACAAGTGGGAGAATGTTAGGAATAAGGTGTCTCAACCTTGTATAATTCCTATTCTTAATATTATTTGTTTTTTAAAATGTATTTTTTTCAAATAATATGGAATGTGAGTGTACATGTCTAGTTGGCATGTTGATCACTTACATGTGTCGGCATCTTGAAGTGTGTGAAGGAGATCATGGTTGAAATGGTTATGACAGATTCCTATGATGCGTAAGAGCTATTTAAGGAATATGCTATGACAGGTGTAAGAGCATCTTATGACATGAGGCCTATTTGGGCACCCAAGAAAGAGTGGTTGGTGTGTGTAAGAGAATATGCCAAAAATAGGTTGGTATGATAGATTCTCTTACACTTCTCTTGTGACCGCTATTTTTGGCAGATTCTATGACAAGCTATCATTGCCTATTCAAGGGATGGATGCCCTTTTCTTGGTATGGGATGTACATGTGGCATTGTACATGTTTCTTGGTGGTTGACCCATGAAAAATGCCCAATTTCTTTGTGGGCATTTTATTGGGTCTTAAGATGTTCATTGCATGTTGTAATGCAGTAGAGTGATAGATGGAAGTTTGCAGGTACTGAGGTGCTACTGGAATTTTTCTATCATTGATGTTGAACTTGCATTGCAAGTGTATTGTAATCTTGTGGTTAATATAATACATTGTGCAGGTTCTGGAGGGGTGGGGTTGTTTTACCGAAAGGTTTTTCCCCACCGGCAAATCTTTGTGTTATGTGTTTCTTTGTCTATCTATTTTCTGTATGCATGACTGGTTGCTATAATGTTGTTTACATGTTATTGAATCTGTAAGTGTAGAAGATTTTAAACAAAGGATTTGCACCATACTTTCCTTATGAGATTAGTGTAGGAAGTTGTTTCTGCACCTGAGTTTCCTAACAACCTAGTGCTAAATCCGAGTTGAATCTAAGCTTGTTGGGAAATATTTCTTAACCTTAGATTTTTCCACTATAATAATCTTCTCAATTCTAAGAGAAATCCTTCTGCCAACCTTAGTTTCAACACTTGAGTCCACAATTTATATTTCTTTTTTAAAAAAAATTGTTTCATTAAATTGGATGGGGTGGACTTAAGGAATTTAGTTACAACCATGGAGGCAATATTGATATAATGAACCTGGGGAGTAGAGGTGGAAATAGTAGGGTTAGGAAAAAATAACCCATATATTAATAGGAAATGGGATGGGAGTGGGAGTGTAGGGGACTTTATGGAGATTATATATTCTAAACATAAAACCCTTTCTAAATAATAGTATATGACTTTCTTCCTTCATGTTCTTCTTAACTTTGAGAATAGTGTCCTCTATGGAGTGTAGAATAAAGTAAGGGAATGAAATGAGGACACAATTTCTAAAGTGGTTTAAAATAGGGATTCAAAAAGGAATCTCTTCAAAGAACTCCATGATCACAAATCAAAGTTTCATTTGTGTAGAAGAACTAGTTAAGGATAGCTTGATCAAAATCCCTCATCTACTTCCTCATTTTTTTCCATCCAAGGAGAGTTCACCAAATTTAGCAATGACCTCTTTATCACTCTTGAAAGAGATCTCGTTGACAAAAACCTATCTATTATTATAGGATTTTATCAATTGCATGGATATAGACTCATCATATCCCCCAATAGACTACATAAACGGAACTAGGCACCAGTGGATCTATCAATTGGTTTTTTTCATAATAGATGTGTTGAATAGTCACTTCCCAAAGTCTTAAAATAAGGACTGGGTGTCATTGATAATAAGGAAAAAATTCTAATTTATTTTACTATGCATTTTATCCATCTTAATGATGAGCTATAAGTCACTATCAAATATCAAATGGGGGAATCCTCATTGAGTTAGTAGCCTAAACTCCCTAGGATAGTTGTATGACCTCAACAATATTGCTACTATTTTCTCTAGAATTGCTAGCATAAGTTGCCACAAGTTTACTTGTGTTGTTTAAAATTAGAAGCCTCTCAATAAAAAAAAAATTAGGTTAATCCAGGAGGTTCGGGGACACTTCCATTTGGCCTTATACCTACAAATAATTTTTGAATTATAATATTTAGAAATCAAATCTAGAAGGACCCATTTTCAGCTACAGCTTGATGGCTAATTGAAGAGGATGTGTGAGCTTAAAATATCCACATAGGAACACATTCCCTAAGGATATTTTTTATTATTTATAGAGTGATTTTTTAGGGGAGCTTTTTCTCTAAATATATGGTTTTTCCCTCCCATAAAAGTCAAAAAACATATAGGGGTATAGGCTTGCATAAACTCTTAATGACGAGGTAAGCATATGGTGAATCCAACTAAAGATAAATTATTAGAGGTCACAATTGAAGACCCACTAAATCTCAAACCTCTAAAAAAATCCTATTCACACAAAATTTTCATAGGGGTGGTGTATTGTAAGGTGGGAAATAGATTCTTCCTCATACTACATAAACTACACTAGTTCAAAAATTGGAATCCACTTTTCTTCTAATTATTAATTGCACAAATCATCACATATACAACAACCCACAAGAAGAAGTGAACAATTAGAAGGATGTTTGGATTCCAAACAAGTTTCCAGCATTTTATATTAACCTCATGATCAATAGTGACCTTATAGGATAACATGACCCTAAATTTTCCTAAAGCATTGAAATCCCAAACTGTCCTATCCTTAGTGCAAAAAGTATGAATTCAGGTAGCTTCCATAATGCCTTGTAGCTATTCAAAAGTATTTTACCTTCATAATTCTAGACCATCCAATAAAATATTTAACAAATATCCAACCTACCTTATCCATGAGTGATCTATTAAGGTCTCCAATTATCCTTAAGCTTAGTCATCCCAAGGTTCTAGGTTTATAGACTTTGCCTTAAGCCTCAAGGCTCATCATAGATATTTTTTTAGTTCTAGACCACAAAAAAAATTGCTAGATTTTTTTATTAGAATCTCTAAGTCTACTAGATATTTTGTATAGTGATAATAAACAAATAAGTATACTTTAGAGAAAAACCTAAAGGAGCTATAGCTTACACATACTACTAAGTACTTTACCTTTCAAACTTGCAAGTTTCCTCTACATGCATTCAACAACTGAGCTTCAAAACTAGGGCTAAGCTCCTTGAAAATGAGGGGTAGAAAAAGGTAAGTATTTGAGAGAGTATCTATTTTAAAATAGATTAATCTAGTTAGTAATCATTTGAGATCTCTCTCAATATTGAAGAAGTATAATTTTCTCTTTTGATAATTTATATGCTGACCAAAGTTTTGAGCATAACAATCCAAAAAATCCTTCTAGGACCTAGCCTCTCTTAAGGAGATAAGCCATAAAGGAATGTATAATCTACAAATTATTGTAGGACCTTAGGTCAGAGATTTGAGGCATGTTTAATGCCTATTATTTTCTATTCTTGGCCAATGCCAAAAACTCCCTTCTAAGAAATTCTACCACAATAATGAAAAAGTACATGGAAATGGGGTCACCTTTTCTTAGACCCCTATAAGTATTGAAAAAAATTAATGGCATATTACTGTGAAGGAAAACAAATTAGATTGAGTTAACAAGCTCTCTTATAAGACAATTTTTTTTCTCAATATCTAATTTTGGCCAGGATCTCAGACATGACTTCTCTCATGTTGGCTTTTGAGATATCTAACTCCATCACCATACCTAGGTTCCTACTCTTGACCATAGAAGACATGACCTCTTGAGATGTAATAACAACATCCAAGATATGATGACTTGAGATAAATCCATTCTAGGAAGGGCTAGTGAATATATCTAAATGAGGCTTAATACAATTAACCAATACTTAGGACGGCTTAATCTACAAGAATATGATGACTTGGGGTAAATCGATTCTAGGAAGGGATAATGAACACCTATGAAAGAATGTTATACACAATGTTGCATAGATTGATGGGTTTAAAATCCTCTATCGTGCTAGTTTTAACTTTTTGGGAAAATGAAAATATAAGTTTGATTAAGCTCCCTTAATATTACCCCTCTTTTGATAAAATTTGTGGCAATATATACTAGGTCAAATTTGATGATTTCTAGAATTCTTTGAAAAATGTCAAGGGAAATCCATCATTATCTATTGTCTTCAATGCCTCCATGGAGAAAATAAGTTTTCTTATCTTCTCAATTATACTAACTTTTTTTACTAGCTCCTAGTTCTACCTTTATCCACCATTAAGTTAATAATTCTTAACAATCTGTCTCTAGTATTCAAGTTCAAAGGTTGGACAGGCTGATTGTAAATGTTCTAAAAGTAGCTAGTTGTCAAATTCCCCAAATTATCATCCTTTTTTGGCTCTCTATTATTTTAATCACACAACTTGGTTGTATTTTTTTTCTTATTATGTTTAGAGGCATACCTATTGAAGGATATATTTCTATCTCCTTGATTTAACCATTGAACTTAGGATCTTTGTTTCCAAAAACTCTCTACCATTTCCATGAGTAACTTCCTATTGGAAGTCTTATGTGGAAGCAACATACTCAAGGGGGGCTGTGAATCAAGTTGTATAAAAGTGCTGAAATAAATCTAACTAAGTATCACATCCTTTAAATGCAAACACATAACCCAAAAGATTTTTGTTACGTAGAAACCCTCCAAGGTAAAGGTAAAATTCAGGGGGGATGACATCCATAAATCTCCACTAGCGTAGTAACAAATTTAGCCTATTAGGACTATAATTTTGATCACTTCTGATGATCTACCCTATGAGGGGTCTACTTTTTTAAAAACTATAACACTATTAGTTCTACCTTGATTAAAGGATGTTTACACTTACAATGAAGTAAGGACTTGATTAAGAGATTTAGAAATGTCTATTAAAACCACTCCGCTAAGAGATTTTCCCCAATTCAATCTATCAAAACTAATTTAGTACCCCATCCTTTAGACTACATTTACAATGATGATTACAAATCTCCTCCTTCCAATCTCTAATTTGATCTCTTATCTAATATATCTTTACTCTATCCTTTGTTGCTTCAATTAGGTCACTAACTCTATTTTCCTCACAACTTTCTCTCATAGCATCCAAAGCTTAATTCATTTGAATCCTTCACATAGTCCGTACTATCATCAATTATCTCATTCCACCACTTGTATAAAAATAGTGTTCGAATATTCATATTTAAATACATCTGTAGATGCTTCTAGATATTCTACATTTTTTCTCTTCATCTAATTGGTTGTCCATTCTCCATTGGTATCATTGATCCATGTTAAAATGTGTAACAACCTTTGTAAAATACTCCAAAATCATTAAATGTTATTTACATGTCAGCTCAAAAATGGTCTACCTCAAAGTTTGTACCATTCCAGACATTTATGGTCACTTTGTGTTACTTAGAAAATACTATCTCTAATACTTGATCATAATTGGTATTCCTGTTGTTTCTCAGTCTTAACTGAATCAGTCCCTTTTGTATAACTTAGCATATATGTTCTCTTGTCTTCTTGATATTAATTATGGTCAACTTATCTATGAAAGCACTTGATGACCAAAGAATTTCTTGGCTCCTATAAAGATCAACATTTACATGATTATTTACAAGTATTTACATGACCTAGCCTATATAAAGTAGCTCAGTCATAGTGATGACCAAGTAATTCTTCCTTATTTATGACTAACTATTTGACACTAATAGACAATAAAACTTAGAGAGACCAACAATGTCCCCCTTTGATATAAGTTAAAAAAATACTTTTTCATGATTACATCTTTACATTAAAAGAATAAGAGTACTCCCCCTAAGCCCATGACTCAATTTTTATAGAACTTCAAAAATAAAATAAAAATTTACAATACAATATACAATACATATTTTACATGAATGAAAAATGGTCTGATGTAGCTTTTTGTACCTTGGCTCATTATTTCATTTTTCATCACTCCCCCTTTGTAACATAGTTGATTATTTCATTATGAATCTTATTTCCTATATATATATATATATATCAATAAATGGTTTATGGGTTTGAATAATCATGGCAAGATCATGATCCCATGTGGTTCTCACTGGTTCAAAAGCTTAAAACTTGATCACCAAATCTATTGCTAAATCAAATTAGCTATCAACAGTTAAGAGATTATGATCTCTTGGAAGTAGATCCTTTGTTGCAGCTATTTCCCATTGCATAACCTCCAATTGTGGTATCAACATGGATTATATGAAGATCAGTTTGGCTCACTTTCTTCTATCCACTATGTGTAACTCAATGAATAATCCTTGTGCAAACAATAATCTATTATAATGTATTGAGCTTGATCCAATAGAGTAAGAGATAGAAATCCCTGATAACTTCATGTCAACCTGAATCTTCTGTATATTTTCCCTAAATTCATTTGTGAATCTAGGCAAATCACAAAGAATGTTGTATAGATCTTATATCTTCTTGACAAGTTCCTCTAGATTTTGTACTACTTCCTAAAATTCTACTTTTATTACTACAATGACAGTATAAACTCTCTCCAAAAAAAAAAATTCAAACTTCTTTTTTGACTAGGCCATAAGTTCCTCATTTGTCTCAATATCTTGAGTAATAACCTTTTCAACTATTTTCACTAATTGACATATGATAGAAGCCTATTCATAAATGTTTTCAACATCAAAAGTGTCAACAAATATGTTCTTGATATCATACAACACAAGTTTATGTTATTTTTCTCTTTTCATCTCTTCTTGCGTTTTCTTTCTTGCTAAAATATCTTAGAATATGACAATTTTCGACATTATGAGATTGTTTAGATCCCATTTTTGGATTTCAATAACTTCTTCTTTTCTTTGTTATTCTTTGGAGTAATATTTCTTGACACTTATTGAGTTAGAGTAGGTGAGGGGGTGTTAGCACTCAATCTTACTTGTATATCGATGCTAGGAACAACAATAAACACCTGACACTGCTTGAGAAAATACACTATCTGGCTCTTTCTCCTCTTCTTTATGTGTGGTCTCCTTATATCCTGCATCCAAAGGTGCTAAGACATATGGTCCTCCTTCACCTATGGTAGATAACTCTACATTTGTTTCCTTTTCTAACTCCTCAACTTTTATTACTAATGTTTTCATCTGAGAGGCTTGCTGCAATTGTTGCTCAATCTTATTTTTGTAAAACTAAAATAAACCACTTGGACTTGAGGTTCTCCTAACTTACGATAGTCCTTTATTTTTTGAATGATAGGACTATCAGGTATAGATGCATGAATAGGTGATATATTACTTTGGGGGCTCATCGCACCTAAGTTTTCTTCATCAATGAAATTGTCCTCTATTGTTACAATGTCTATCTCATTCTCATATTCATCTTTTTCTAGAGTTAGTCAAGAAATACTTTTCCACAATAATTTATTTTGTTGTACAATAGCCTCAATTTTATTTCATAGAATCATGATTGTTCTATATTTAGGAACAAATTGGTTCCTATAATTTTCAAAAAATGTTATATTTTCCTTATTTGTCAACTCGGGTATTACTTTGGCTAATGTGCCTCTCTTATTTTTCTTTCAATCGCATTTTCTTGTTGCCACTTGGCATTAATCCTACTATACAAATCACTAGGAGTTTTATTTTCCATCTCTATAGGTGCTAACTTTTGCTAATCCATCATCTCTAACATAGCCTCATCAACCTTAGTCTTGTGAGCATTAGTTAAAGTTTCATATTTAACATATTTGAAACCAAATAGACTTGCACATCTTTTGATGTTGTCACATACCTCATCAATCTTCTAAGGCTTTGTGTATATAGTGACTCAATGGTGACCAAGTTCATCAAACTCGGTCCTATATACATTTTCCTCTTTTTCTTCATTTTACTTTATTAGCCTTCTCCCTTTTCCTTAATCTTTGGTGGCTACAATTTTTCTCTTGACTACACTTGTGCCACTTGAAACTTTTCTTCACTTAGTAATTTTTACCACTCCTTTATTCACTCATGGCTTGGCACTAGCTATCATTTTTTCTCTAGTTCTCAATATCTATAGTGTAGGAGGAGACAACGGCTTTGATGTTGACTTATTTAAAACCTTCCTCTCCTTAGGCTCAACTATTATGGCCTTATTTTCTTGTGCAGAGACAAGTGTTAGGGATTTTCCCTTTTTCTCTTTACATTCTTCCTCTTCCTCTACATCACTATCATTTCCTTAGTCTTCTCCAATTCCTTGAGTTAGCATCAATTGTTCCTTTCCTTTGGTTTGGATGCTAGCTTCTCTTCTAGGTCTTCTATCACCTTATTTCTCTTCTTTTTAGTAGAATTAATCTTAATGTCAATGATTATTATTTATTTTTCTTCTTCATACTCACCAAAGGGCTTAGCCTTTACATCAATTTCATCATTGAGTAGTGCAATAAGGGTTGCACTTACATCATTTCTATGAATTTCATACCTAAAAGGTTTAAGTTAGGCTTTCCTTGGCTTAAATATGTGGAGAAATGTGTTATCTATATTAACTAAAACACATACATCATTATAATGCTTCTCAACTAATGACGCTAGTATTCTCAGTCTCTTTCTCGTCTTCTATTTCAGTACTTCAAAATATTCATCTAGAACATTCTCAAAATTTTCTCCTAAACTTACAATATACTAACTTATCTACCTCATAGTAGGTTTTCCTTGTTCCCATACAATATTACTAATATTTAGTAAATAATTCTATGTATAAAAGAAAATACACATAATCAATGATCTGAACTTAAACATTGAGTTGATTTCTTTTCTGATAAATGCTAGGTTCTCTACAAGTTGTAACATGTGCAACTTGAAAAAGTCATATTCATGACCCTTCATCACAATCTTCCATGCTTGATCAACTACCATAAATGGCACACTATTTAGTTGACTTTACTGATAAAATTTCCAATAGATCACTCTTACTATAAATTCAATCAAGTGATCAATAATGGGTGAAATAGACATGCCACATCTATTCCACTCATCTTTTGTATTGACCTTAATTTCTTCTCTACTTTGGGAACACATTCTCTTCTTCTTATCAAATGTTAGATGGTTGGTAACATCATAATCATTTTCTTCAAAACCTTAATCTACACATTCTCTAGCCCCAATTCTTTGTCATGAATTCTGGTTAGAAGTTCCTTGATCCACTCAATCTTGAAATATCTTGGAAAATATTGGACATGCATCAACCCTTTCCTTTCAAAACTTTTAAAGTCATCCTTCAGTACTCTTTCATCACACAATTTTTTATAAGGTTCATGAATCTCATAATGTCCCACTTCACCAATTTTGCACATATAACAATTTTGTACATAATGTATCATAATGTTTTTTAGGTTGTATCAATGATAATGCACCCATTGAATCTCCTTTCATATAAATTTTAGAAATAACAAAATATTTAGGTGAAGAACAAGTTTCTTTCTTCACCAATTGAACTTTACTTACCTCTTTTCCTTGGTTCTTCACTACAGATAATGATGAAGCCATTTTCTTGTGTTTAGGTTTTTGAAATTGTTCTTCCTGAATAACTCAAAACAGCTAAAAATCAACACTCAATCACCTTCCACAGTTGATCCACTTTCAATTACCTTAAAATCACTTCACAATTTACTAAAATCTCTCTATGTTATCAAAATCTGGAGGCAAGGTATGTGAAATGTCTTTAAGTTCTTGATATATACCTTCATTCATTCAAGTTACGATCTACCTAAATATTGCATCTTCTGTTAGGTGGAATTGAGTTGACTCAATCATTATTAGACTATTAAACTTGATCTACATTATATAACTCAATCAATACCACCTAACTTAGTCTATACAGTAGTCTGGTCTTTGGGGTAACTCAGTCCATATTGCAATGCTTAATTAATTTAGACATCGTTACTAATGATTAAAACCCAAAATGTAAATGATTATTTTTCTCTATTATTTCCATAGATCTATGCTAATGCATCTTTTCTCATGCATATACAAAATTTTGCACATTCTATGTTAGGGATTGATGTAAGATAAAATATTGAATATGCAATTCCTTATATTCCTTTCTTAATCAGTTTGAGGTAGTGTAATAAAATTTTCCATTGGATTGGGTGATTTAAACTTTATTTGTTCTACTACTTCTAGCTTCCTCCTTTTTTATCCTAGTTTGATTCATCTCCTTTCCTATTTTCTCAACATTTACTTTTCTTTTACCTTTACCTTTGATGTGTTCATTGTTGGGTACTAGTGCTTGAGTCCTCCAGTTCTTGTTCACATGTGCAAGCTTGTGACAATAGGAATATACTTTCTTAGGTGTATTGTTTTGACTTCTATTTTTCCAATTTGCTTGTGATCTACACTCATATTCTCTCTATTAGATCTAGGTGTTGTAGCTATATGGCTCATCCTTGATCTACATTCATGTATTTGATGTCCTATCTTCTTGCATAAAAATTAATTACTAGTGAATTTAGGTTTAGGGTTTTGCATGTCTTTTTTACTTCAAAAAATGTTTACAAAATGTCCAAGTTTACCACAATAATATCATGTAGTTTTTCCTCTTTATTTTGCATTCCTTAGCTCTGCACTTTTGGATGATTTTCCTAGTTCAATAAATGAATGTTTCTTTGCATGCACTAATGACTAATCCAGAGGTGCTACTAGATGAACTTGGAAATCTCATTAGTTCTTCAAATACCTTATGTTTTTACTAGGTTTTCTCACTCTTTCCACAAGATCTTTCTCATATATTAACTTATTCATTAGTTGGTCACTCTATGATCTCAAATTTTCTATCTCCATGTATTTCTTATTTAGTTATTGATTTGCATGTATATGTTGATTCATTATGTCTAGCTAACTGTTTGTAAACTTTTACACATGAGATGATCTTTCTTCAAATCTGATAGCCAATTGTCTTTTGTCTCCCTTAGCCATAGCATTGTCTTCTTTAGATTTCTTGTTCTATTCAGTCACTTCACATATTCTTAATGACTAGACTTCATGTTATCTTTTCAATGTACTTACTTCTTGATTCTAGATATTGTTCTTCTCTAGTAGATCTATAATCGATGCATCACTTTGACAGGAATTTCCATCTTACAGAAATCCTTGTGTATCAACTTCTTGATACAATGTATCATTCTATTGAATAGCCATATCATTCCTCTTCTTAGGGATTTCATTAGTTCCTCCCTTGTTGTTTCCAATTGGTGCAGTATGAGCTAGATGTCAATAATTTGATTGTCAATGATCATTCCCAATTTTTAAACCTCCATCTCCAAGATCTAAACTTTTAAGTTGTTAGACTTCTTTGAAGAGAACTTTTCAAGGATACCAATTTTTGTTGAAAGTCTTCATGGGAAACAATATACTAAGAGAAGGGGGTGAATTAGGATCTATAAAAATTTTATCGTTAAAAAAAAATTTAATGTATTCACCATATTAACCATCTCATATCTAGTTTATGCATAACATAACTTCAAATATCATATGCTAAAATAAATCTAACTATGTATCACATCCATAAATTTAAACACATAACATAAAAGATTTTGGTGGGGATGACACCAGCAAATCTTTACTACTGTAGTAACAAAGTTAGTATGTTAAGACTAAAATTTCAATCACTTCTAATGATCTACCCTATGAAGGGTCTCCTCTATTAAAATCTTTAAGACTATTAGGTCTACCTTGATTCAAGGATGCTTACAATTACAATGTAGTGAGGACCTAGTTAAGAGATTTACAAATGTCTATTAAAACCACTCTATTAAGAGATTTTCCTTGATTTAATTTGTCTAAAGTAATTTAATACCTATTCCTTCAATCTGTACTTACAATGTTAATTATAGATCTCCTCCTTCCAATCTTTGATCTAATCTCTTATCTAGTATATCTTTACTTTGTCCTTCCCTACTTCACTCAAGTCATGAACTTTTTTTGCTTCACAATTTTCTCTCACAACATCCAAAAATGAACACCTTCACATTCTTCAAATATTTTGCACTATCATCCATGATATCATTCAATCACTTGTATAAGAATATGGATTGGATATGCCTATTTAAAGATATCTATAGAGTCTTCTAGATGTTTTCCTTTTTCCTCTTCATCTAATTGGTTTTCCATTTTCCATAGGCATCAGTGATCCACATTAAAATGCATAATAATTTTCTTAACAAACTCTACAATCATTAAATTTTATTTATATGTCAGCTCAAAAATGGTTTACTTTTAAGTTCATACCATTCTAGATATTTATGTTCACTCTATATTTCTTGGCAAACACTATCTCTAATGCTTGGGCTTAAGTCTTATTCCTTCTTGTAAGAAAAAGTGATTGAAATGATAAAATATAATAAAATGAAATAGCATGAAATAATAGATTTAATCCAAGAGAGCAAGAAGAGTTTTACCATACAAATGATACAAGATCAATGGAGCAATACCAAAAAGACAAGGATTTGATAAGGGGAAAGCAAAGAAAACCCCTTGTGAGTATTATGAATGAGGCAAAAGCCTAAGAATGAAAGAGAGAGAGAGAAGAAATGGAGCAAAATAGCTCATTTACAATAACATCAAAAAATTGATGTGAATAATGGAGACAAAATTAAAATGAGAGAGAGAAACACCTCTTTTAAAGAGATGAGAAAGGAGTTGCATGTCTTTGCATGTGTAACTCCCATTTCTATGAATGCCACATTCATAAAAGGTGTGTGCAAAGTGTCAAGTTCCTCTTAAAGAAAAATATCTATTTTCCTTATTAAAGGAAATACAAAAATGAGTTGTCCTCACAAGTGGAAAATAGGACAAGAATGACATGTCCTTTACATGTGGACTAGAGGACAAATCAATAATACATAAGGGATACTTTGGTTTATCCCAATAAATAAATAAATACAACCAAAGAAAGATTATTAATTATAACACCCCCCTTTAATCTTTACTTGGGGAGATGTTCTCAAAACCAATTTACAATATTACAACTTGATTTTTTGAAATATCTTCATTGTGCAAGAGGTCTCTTATTATCATGGGTACATCATTGGAGAGCCAAGAGAAGTGGATAGTCCTTCAAGTGTGTTACATCTTCAAGTGGATTCATGTGGCATAGGATCTGTACAACAAATAATGATGTCTTGTATGTGCCTTGATGGATTACTTGAAACATAGAAACAAGAAAAAAAGGAAACTATCCTCAAGGATAATTTCATCTTATATTCAAGTTAGAAACTTTTTATGTATAAGTAAACTCTCATAAAGTAAATATAAGTGTAACTTGGTACCACAAAGAAATCAAGATAAATCATATCCTACAAAAAATAAATACGTTATCAAAAACCTCAAGAAAGGAAAATAAAAGGCACAAATGACCATAGACAAGACCAAATAATGAAACCAAAATCAACAATGCATCAATCACGTGGATATAGACAGTCCACTAATAAGTCATTTTACTGCAAGTTAATTGGTGATCAATCCATAACCTGCATGACTCATGATTTAAGCAAAGAAGTATACATAACATTATATGACATATTTTCAAAGATGTCAAAGGAAAGAAGTATGAGTATTAACAATTGACTGCCTTCAAATAAGAGTAAAATGTCTTCAAAATGGGTCAAATTAATTAAAATTGGAGAGAAATTCTAATAATAAATGATATTAACCATAAAGTGTCAATATGGCAATAAAATGATGCTAAAAAAGCATAAACTGCACTTATGTGTCAATCAGTAGAACAAAATAAATGTTGAAGGCAATAGTGTATAATAACTCATAATCTCAAAGAATAAGAAAAATAAATAAAATAAATTTACTTATGTGAAATAAAGAATGCACTCATATTTGATAAGTCACAAGAGACACAATAATTTGTATATTTATCAGGATAGATATGTGGGCCCCCATATATACACATGAATAAATATACCTAAACTATCATGGTATGAAATCATGCAAATAGAATTAAGATCATATATAAAACATAATTTCTAGGCAACATACTAAAGAGAAATGTCAAAGATGATTAACATCAAACAATATTTGCAGTAATTAATCCTCCTAAGTTGAAGTCCACCCATTCTAAAAATTGATCTCTTTTACTAAGTACCTTTTAAAACCATTTTTTTTTTTCTTAACAAATTTATCACTAGAGGAAGAGTCATGATGTATGAATGCATCATTTTTTTCAACATTAGCATTATTACCATTATCAATATTAGCATTATTACCATGATCTATAAATGCATCATTACCATTACCATTGTAAGAAAGAATAGGAGGAATAAATGTAGATATATGAGAAGTAAGGTTTAGAGAAAGAGGTTGATCCTCCACTAACACAATTCTGCTTCCATGAATTTGTTCATTTTGAGCATTAGAAGAATCATGTAGGCCATTTCCTACAAGAAAAACATTTCGTGCTATGTGCACTTTGTTAGTAATAAGATTATAAGCTTGATAACCTTTGGTATTTTGCATGTTTTCACTCATGCACTTTGTACATGTCATCTTAGATGAAGCAATAGGAGGTAAATTTTCAACTATATTAGATGAGATATGCTCATTTTTCAAATGAGCAAGCCTTTCATGCTCCATATTAAAAGTAATATCTTTGTGCAAAGAGTTTCTAGAAGAGGTGAACCCAAAAAATTTAAATAAGTTATCATGGCCTAACTTAGCATTAGCAACAACTTCATTAGTGTTAGGATCAATAACAGAGCACATGTCCCTATGAAACTCAACTTTGTAATTTTGACATAATTTTACGACAGAAAGAAGATTGTATTTCAACTCAAGAACATAAAGGACATCATGTAATTTTCCATTTGAAATACTAACATTACCAAATCCTTCAACTTTGCAACTATGATTACCAGCTAATTGAATTGGAATATTAGAAGGATCGAGTTTTAAATAATCAAACACTTCTTTATGAAAAGTAACATGTTGAGACGCACCAGTATCAATAATCCATTTTAAATTTTTAAGAACATTGTAACTAACAATAAAAACATGACGAGATGGATGAGAGTTTTGATTATTGTTATTCATAATTTTCTTATCTTTTTGTTTTTTAAAACAATTATTAGTTACATGACCATCTTTCCCACAATAAGTGCAGTGAGGTTTTTTATTAAATTGATTAGGATGAGTATTATTACGATGAGTGTTTGGATGATTATTGTGATTATTATTATTATAAGTATTGGGAGAATCATTATTAGAAGATTTGAAATTTTGATTTTGACTTTTAGACACAAAAGCATGTTCATTAGATCTAAGAGTACCAAATTGTAACAACTTAGCTTCCTCTTGATGTAACAAATTTTGAAAAATACTATAAGTTAATTGAGTAGACAAAGTAAGAATAGCAAGTTGAGAATGAACATTAGTAATAAATTTTTGAAATTTTCTAGGAAGACATTTCTTTAAAATAATTGTAATTAATCTAATATCAATGAGAGTAACACTTAATCTAATTAGTTGACTTTTAATATAATCAAATTTAAGTAAAAATTTATCCATGGATTTGAAATCAATATACCTTAAGTCTTCCAAATTGTCTTGCAATTGAATCTTGCATGATTCAAATGGCATGTCATATGTTTTCTTTAAAATATCCCAAGCTTCGTGGGCATTAGTGTAATGAGAAATTAGAACATATAAATCTAGGTTAAGAGATATACCAATGAGGCCAAGGGCTTCCTCATTTTTAGTATTCGATGCATTTTTTTTATCTTGTGTAGCTGAGGTACCAGAAACTAGTGAAGGGTTAGTAGCAACATCTAAAATATACTTAAAATGAAATATAAATGAAAGATGAGTTTTCCAAGCATGATAGTTTGAGTTATTTAACTTGATTTCTAGAATTAAAGTTGACATGATTTAAAAATTACGTTTAAAATTTAAATAATAGATTTGAAATAAAAAAGTGAGACTTATTATCCACAAGAATGTTAAATAATTATTAAGAGATTTAGAGAGTCAAAATTAAAAACTAAAATGTTCCCTGCAAAACCACTGGTCAAATTGAAGAAACAGGAAAAATAAAAAATTTCAAAAAATAGAAAAAATGTGTTACACACAGAGAGCGATAACTTTTTTAATTTAACTCTATTTTAAATAAAATTTAAAAAGTTTTTTTTCATTTTTATGTCTTCTAAAT
This sequence comes from Cupressus sempervirens, assembly GCA_028749045.1. NCBI lineage: Eukaryota > Viridiplantae > Streptophyta > Pinopsida > Cupressales > Cupressaceae > Cupressus > Cupressus sempervirens. The sequence continues at coordinate 235,010,694 of CM053786.1, read as the reverse complement.
GCTATTCGAATTTCAGCCAAACCCAGATCACAGATTGAGAGATATCATAAAAATACGAACTGTTGTCTTAAAACTTGAAAAATAAATAATGTTGCACATATAGTACAATAACTTTTGCAATACTATTCTGATACAAATGAAATGTAAAGGGTTTTTTCATTTTTATGTTTTCTAAATGCTATTAAGATTTCAACCAAACCCAAATTATAGATTATGAGATATTAAAAAAATATGAACTGTTGTACTTTCCTTTCTAAAACAAAAACAAAACAAAAAACTTGAATTTCAAAAACTTAAAAAGCCTGCAACAGAAATAGGGTTAGATATAGTAAAAAAATTAAAAATAAAGAATCCTTTGGCGGCAAGCCTTCCAAAGGAGGTTAGAAAAAATAAAAAATGAAGAACTCTTTGGTGGTAAACCTTCCAAAGAGGGTTAGAAAAAAAAATTGAAGATTAAATAAAAAACCTGCAAAAAAAATAGGAATGAATTTTTTTCTTCACTTCTCCTCTCAACAAAGTTCTCCAATATGGTAACCTTCACAAAAGCTCAAAACAAAGATTATAAAGCTCTGATACCACGTAAGAAAAAGTGATTGAAATGACAAAATATAATAAAATGAAATAGCATGAAATAATAGATTTAATCCAAGAGAGCAAGAAGAGTTTTACCATACAAATGATACAAAATCAATGGAGCAATACCAAAGAGGAAGCAACACAAGAGACAAGGATTTGATAAGGGAAAAGAAAAGAAAACCCCTTGTGAGTATTATGAATGAGGCAAAAGCCTAAGAATGAGAGAGAGAGAGAGAGAGAGAGAGAGAGAGAGAGAGAGAGAGAGAGAGAGAGAGAAGAAATGGAGCAAAATAGCTCATTTACAATAGCATCAAAAACTTGATGTGAATAATGGAGACAAGATGAAAATGAGAGAGAGAAGCACCTCTTTTAAAGAGATGAAAAAGGAGTTGCATGTCTTTGCATGTGTAACTCCCATTTCTATGAGTGCCACATTCATAAAAGGTGTGTGCAAAGTGTCAAGTTCCTCTTAAGGAGGAATATCTATTTTCCTTATTAAAGGAAATACAAAAATGAGTTGTCCTCACAAGTGGACAATAGGACAAGAATGACATGTCCTTTACATGTGGACTAGAGGACAAATAAATAATACATAAGGGACACCTTGGTTTATCCCAATATATAAATAAATACAACCAAGGAAAGATTATTAATTCTAACACTTCTATTATTCATGTTAGAAATGTTTACAATAACTGAGAGGAGGGTAAATCAATTTCTCAAGGTCCATAAGTACCAATTAAACAATTATCATAAAATACTCACTCTTATTCTTATCTTATTATTTCTCAGTTTCTACTATATTGATAAACACTATTATTGTACCAAACATAATATACTTTATTGAATATAAACTATAAAAAATATAAAGCATTCAACTCAAGTTTGATAGTAAGATTTTATGTGGAAACCCAATTTGGGAAAAACTACCAGTAACATGTTACTACTTTTTCACTCTTTCAAAGTGGGCTCTATTAAGAGCCAACCCAGTTAAAGGTTTACAATACACACTTTAAAATTTGACTTGGTTAGAGGATTTAATCACCCTGTTAGGAGTGGCCTTGTCAGAGGAATTTGATCATTTTATTTAGAATGTCACCTTGTTAAAAGATTTATATAGACTATTAAGTCCTTCAAATGCCTATTAGATCAACCTTCATTAAAAGGATTCCAATACAAACTATTTACATGATTAGAAACAAAATAGTAGGCCTTTGATCTGTATGATTACAACTCACTTTGCAAGTTTAGATCTCTATTCAGTTCATGTGTTGATTCACTGATAAGATCTCCATTGACATCTTTTTTCCTAATTTTCTCAGCAACCCTTTAATAAATCAATCTTCTCCTTTCAACAACACTAAAGAGATCTACTCAAATTTCACTTATTAATATCAACAACATCTACATCAGCAATCTCCTTTAGCTTCACATTCACTCACACACACTTGTGTGTCTCTTATCAACCTTCTTTTGTACATGTCTCACACACACTCACACTACTTTGTTCATCTTTATACCTCATTACATTGGTAATTCTTTCTTTACCATTTTTTATGATCACTATAGATCTTAGGGTTTATGATCAGGTTCAACATGATTCATTGTATCTATCTACCTTCTTGATCTTCCTCTAGAAACTTCTCTGCAATCCATCTATTAGGTCTTTACCTATTCATCACCTTGAATTTAATGATCCAACTCATCAATCTTATCATTAGCATGGTTTACATCTCCCAAAAAATTCAACCAAGTCAACTTAGATGCACAATATCCTCAAATTCATTCTCAACATTTTTACTCTCCAATCACTAAGTTCTGACACTTGGTCATCACTTAATCACTCAATCATTGTAAAAAATATTTCTTGGGACTAACTATCTTGCTTGATCGATACTAATGCTCGGTCAATACTAGATTTTCTTAGCACTTACTATGGCTCGGTTGATACTAGCATCACTCATAATTCCTTAACCTTTTACTCTATTACTCATCTTAGCTTAACTTTCTTGATATAAACAATCACTTTGTCTCATCAAATTCTATCTAACCAAATGTTTAGTGTAGCTTCTTTTGAAAACTAAACATTTCATCTACGTGCTATTATTTTGAGCAATTCCAAAATCATCTTCATTAATCAAATAGGCATGACATTTTGATTATGTACACATATTTCTTATTAATAGATTTAACATCAACAAAAAAATAGTTCAGTTGTTACAATTGTAAGTTTTCAACAATCTCCATCTTTGGCATTGATGGAAAGATCTCAATATTAGCAATAGCTCAATCTAACTTGGTTATCGTACAATCCAAAATATTTTCTCCCTTTCAGATAAAACATCTCCCTCTAGGATACATCTCTTGCTCTATTTATATTCCTTTCTTACTTTTGTATATACTCTCTCTTTGGCTACATTTTCCTCTTGCTCATATTCTCCCTCTTTATCTATTTCTCTTTATATTCTTTCTCTTTGACAAAAATGCCAAACACACTTAGCTTCCTTAGCTTCAATCTCTTCATACATCTAAATTATGTGGATTTTGTATATCTGGCTGATTTATGTCATTTGTTTATGAAAAATCTATTATTTAGTACTTGACTTTCTACCTTTGGTATTTCCCAAAGTAGATTTTTTTTTTCTTCAATGTGTAAGATATTCCAACGAGTACATTTGATGCAATTCACCTTGTCTCTTTAAGTAGCTTTGTTTAGGGGAATCACATTAATTTACCTCTAAAATATTTGTCAATTTCTTTAGGTAAGGCTTTAGTGAATATGTCAGAAATTTTTTCATTAGTGTACACATATTCTAACTTAACTTCTTTTTCTTGAACTAGTTCCCTCATTCAGTGATACTTGATGGAAATTTCCTTTGTCTTAGTATGCATCACTAGATTATTTGAAATGTTATTAGCACTTGTTTAATCATAAAACATAACTACTAGATCTATAATTTCATCTTTCATACCTATTAGTAATTGCTTTATCTATTGGAAGATTTTTGGAAGCATTAATGTTGATGATATTCCAATGGAGGAGTATTATAGAGATGTTACTATGATGATATGTTACATTCATGACTGAGTTTTTCATTGATTTCAACATAGCAGTTTTCTGTGGTATCTAATAGAAGAACAGTGGAAAGATCAAGTTTTATACAGATGGCTAGTTGATTATTTACACTATCCAAAACTATGTGAGATACTTTTGAGTATTTGGTATATGTAGTTAACTTTGGGTGAAGAAATAATAGGTCTGGAAAAAGTTACATAACTTTTGGTGATGTATGTTCAAAGATAGAGTCTACAGAGGCAAGTTCTCGTAAACATGTTATATCTCTTAGCAAAATTTTTATTCTAATGATTGAGGTTTAGGATGTGTACAACACATGTTGATGATGATGTGGTCAAGCTCACTTATCATAATATCATGTGTACAAAAAGGTATTCAAGTTGTAAGGTGGAAGATTCATGTTATTGCTAAGTGTAACGTGTTCTTAATATGGTCCTATAATGATTAATTGAGAAGGTCTAATAGCCAAGTCAGGGAATTTTTTTATGGACCTAGTATAAAGGAAGGGAATTTTCCTTTATCATGTGTATGCATGAGAAGTGGAGAAGATGTACAGATGTACGAATACCAATGATTGAAGAGAAGAATGTGAAGCTGAGCAGAGCAAAGAAAAAGTGAAGGAAACTTCATTTCTAAGATTTTTCTGAGTGATTTGAGGTCCGTGACCTAGTCTATTGTTGGAATTCATAAGTGGGAAGTATACTTCTGAGAGGCTGCGGTAGGGGGGGGGGAGCAGGGGCGGTGAATCAAAAGTACCAAACTTTAACCTCTAAAACTTTTTAACTGAAATCAATCACATGCATCAACACATCTAACTAACTTTAAAGTAAAGGCATGCATTAAAATAGATAACACAAGATTTGATCACCCATAAACCCTCCAAAATGAGAAAGTAAAACTAGGGTGGGGATGACACCCACAACTTATCATTGCAACAATATGTAACTTGTTAAGGTTACAAAGTTTTGACCATCATCAATGATCTGCCTTGTAAAAGGCCTACCCTATTAAAGGCTTAACACTTTATTAAAGGTGACCTATCTAAAGGATTTACAAACATTCACTCAGAATGTCACCCTATTAAAGGATTTGCAATATGGTTGTTAAACCAACCTATATCCATAGGATTTTCATTCTCCTAATACAATGGCTAGAAAGTATAGTAGAATGTAATGAGCTGATAACTTACAATTCTCAATTGCTGATTTTAGATCCTTCTTCTATCCAATCTAATCTAATCCTTCTTGATCTAATATAACTTTACTTGTAGTGCTGATATTCTATTCTAATCAAATAATTCTATCGTTTTGTTGTTCCTCTAAATCTTTACACCCCCGAAAACTTCCTTCAAAACTTTGCTAGCATTCTCTCCTTGCATGCATTCTCTCCTCTATCTCTTATACACACACAAATTATGGGGTCTCGACCTCCTTATAAAGATATTCAAGACTTAGGGTTAGGAATGAATCTATTAGTGAGATTCATCCATCTTTTCCACTCAATTCTTTCCATTTTTCTAATTGGTTGCATGTTGATTTCATAGGGAATGTAATAGATTTGATCTTATCTTTTAAATCCATCAAGATTCTTCTTGAGTCAGCTCAAAAATGGTTTACATTTGAGTTTTTGAAGGCACAAACTCATATGTTAATTTTTTGTTACTTGGCACTTATTGATTGCTGATGCTCGGTACATATAGGAATCCTATCTCGCTCAGCACCTATACTTTACTTGGTGCATATACTGACTTGGCATATATACTAGCTCAGCATCATTTGTCACTTGACACTTGAAACTTTCTTGGAACTATCTATCTACTTGGCATCCATTCTGACTTGGCACTTATTGAGCTTCTGACTTGACACACACCATACCTCGGTATTTGTATTACACTCAACATCAGCTTAGAAATTCCTTAAGTGTGTTGACACTCAATTGTCAAAACCAATCTAAGACCAACAATCTACCCCTTTGACACGAGTGTCAAAAATTCTTAACTAACATTATGAATTTGAACTCTATAAGTACAATATACATTTTGTTCAACATATGTACAAAATTTTAAAAACTTACTAAATTTTTTGTAGAAGACTATATTCCTCAAAACTTGTAACTCCACCTGAGTTGATGTGCCATTTTTGTATCCAAAACTCCTTATACTAGGTTTGTCTCATGCTAATCATTCTAATATTCTTTATCTTTGACTTTTTATTCCTTTCCTTATCTACCCTATTTCTGCTCTTCTCTATTTTCTACTTCCTCTTTCACACATTTTCCCTTGCAATTTTTTTTTTATCCTTTGGCTTTATTTATCTCCCCAATTTATTGTGTCTTCCCGTTTTGGGTAACTCCCCCTTTTGGATATCTTATACCTCCATAATGTATTATCTCCCCCTTTTTTTATACTTATGTCAAAGTGTACTATGTATTAATTGAATACTTAGCCAAAAAGGATTTATTTACCTCTATTATGATTTTCAGAGTAACATCCCAATTGTCTAATGCAATTTCCAGTGCTTTAAACTGGATGTCTATCTCTACTGCAAGGTGTACTAGGCCATCCACTGTAGAACGATTAGGATCTTTCTTCATGCCATTCTCTACATAGGCTATTTATTTATGCAAAACTTCCATGTGAGTGGTTATGGTAGACTGTAATTGTATGAGCTTGGCCTTTGTGTTTTCTTTATCTACTATTAGTATAGCTAATTCCTTTTGTGTGTGAAGCATAGTTTGAAAATGCTTCTTACTTTAAACTGAATCCTTTAGTAGTTGTATGCTAGATACTTTGAGGTTCCTCTCCAAGCTTAATATCCTCTAGTTGGTCTCTTGTGTGAAGTATGAGGAATCACACAATTTGGAGTACAATGAGAATATATTCTCAAGTACTACTCTTACCTTCTCTATTTTCTTTCCCATCTCCACCTATGATAGTGCTATTTCACTAGATATTTTCTCATTTACTTTCATTTGGAATCTCTTCTTACACCATTCTAAGAGTTTAACATTAGTGTCTAGGTCTTCATTCTATACCTAGTCCACTATACTGGATAATTGCTCCATTATGGGCTTTGTCTCATTAGGTACTTGCAAGATGAATGCATCTAAGAATATTTCTTTAATTTCTATCAATGCTCACCTCTATCTATACTCATTCCTAAGCAACTCTTTCTCTTTCTTCTTCTCTAGTGCCTCTTGCACTTCATTAATTTGGTCAATTGTCATGGTTGCATAGTCATATTGAGGAATGACTATCTCCTCATCTATAGTAGGATCTCAATAATGAAGTTCCCTTGCAACCCTTGTAGAGCTCGAGCCTGGTGCAGATATTTACAATGGTATAGCAATAGTGCTCAGCTACTATGTAGTTCTAGTGGGAGTCCCTATAGTAGGAAAATTGACACCTTGCTCCTTTTCCTTAGGGGTCTCTTCCTCTTATTTTTTTCTCTCCTCCTCTTCTTTATTCTCTTCAACTCTACCTTGATCAATAATTGTGATCTAAGGACGTGCACCTTATCTATGTGTTGTAGTGATAAAGATATCCTTTTGTCATATTTGCTCCTTTGCTTGCTCCTTGATAGTTGAAGTCATTGTAACTATGGTATCAACCTTAGCACATGCATCTTGAGTTGCTTGCTCTTGTGGTTGACCACTTGTAACTGTAGGAGTTTGTGAAGGTGGTTCTTGTGGATTCACCTTCTCCTTTTTTATTTTAGCTACTACCTTTTGTAGTTCTTCCACACTCACAAGAATGGTTGGTACAAAGTTGTGATTGCAATGTAGTCTAGTGAAGGATCTTTCTAAGATCCTCTACAGTTAATGGATTGATGTTCTGAAAAAAAGTGTTAGGAACATCCTTCACAGCTACTATATATGTAGGTTTAGGTGCTACATATAGAGGGTTAGGTGGTGGTAATTGTGTGTCTTGCACACTTTGTTCCTATTGCTACTCCTCAGCATTTGCCATATCATCCTTTTGTGTTTCCTTCTCTGCAGTAACATTTTCTTTTTCTTTCTCTCCTTCTTCTTCCTTATCATTTTCTTCCTCTTCTTCACCACTATTTCTACCCTCAAAAGGGTTTGCTTCACCATGTTTCACTATTGTGAGGCCATAAATTAATTTCACATTTATGTGGACTATTTCACAACATCCTCAATGTTATTCTATAAAATGCTAAAGACTCTATACTTGGGTGTAAATTTTCTCCCATGCTTCTTACTTGCCTTGCTTACTTGTCCTTTAGTGCGGTCAGGCATCACACAAGCCAATATTGAATCTCTTATTTCTTTTTCCATATTTAGGAAATAATGTCATTTATTGTCTACAATAGAATATAATTCCTTGGGCATTGTATTATCAAGTTCAAGTGGAGTATTCTTGAACTTGCCCATCATAGTGTACATTGATTCTTTCACTATGTTCTTTTCATCTCTACTTAACTTATTAAAATCAATACTTTTCAATCCTCACAAGTCTGCATTATCTCTTATATTATCACAATAATTTTCTAGATTGGGCTTAGTGGTGTGACTTACCACTCTAAGCTAGCTATTGTCATTTTATTCAGTTCTCTCCTCATCTAATTCTGGAGGTGCCACATATTTTCTCCTTTTTTTCTCTACAGGTCTTCCTTGTTCTATGGATTTATTCTTTTCTTGTTCTTTGGCCACCTTTGTTGTAGCCCTTGTATCTACCCTTGTGGTATGCTTGGTTGGACTGGGCTTTACATCTTTCTTTCTACCTTTAGGTTGAGCAACAAGTTATTTTTGTGCTTTCCTATTCTTTACCTTTGTTTTGGGTGCTTCCTCGATTTTCTCTTCCTCCTTAGCACCTTCTTTCTCTTCAAAATAGTCATCCATGTCTTGTGTTAGTGCTAGTGGACCTTGCCCCTATTCCTCTTCATATTCTTCTTCTTCTTCTTCTTCATCTACCTCTGGTGTGTATTCTCCAAATTTTGCTTTGAGCTTCTCTACTAATTTTTCTTTTTTAACTCCATATCTTCTTTGGATCTCACCACATCATATGTACCAAAATGTGGGACACTCTTATCTACTTCTTCTACTAATAATGTTGTTATTGCTACAGATGCATCATCAATGTTTATCTCATATCCAAGAGGTCTAAGCCATCTTATCCTTAGTATGGCTGCTTGGATGTAAGTGTAATCAATGTCAACAAGAAAAAAAATGTCATTTATATGTTTCTCTACAAGTGAGATTGGAATCCTAACTCTTTATTTCATTGATTTCTTGAAATATTCAAAATAGCTGGTCATGAGTGCCTCAAAATTTGCCCCCATTTGTTCAATCTATTCATTCACCTAGGCTACTATTAACCTATTTACCTTCTAGCTCACCTTCCCAAAAGATGGAAATTCATTTTGTACATAAAAGAATATACAAATCAAAATTGCTCCAAACCTACATTGAGCTCCCTTTTTTCTTCTTATAGCTCCCAAATTTTCATTAATCTATTGTACTTGCAGTTCTATTAGATCATAAATATGATCTTCTTAACAATTTTGTAACCAACATCCACTGCAATACAAGGTACACTATTGAATCAGCTTGACTGGTAGAATTTATGAGAAATAATTCTAATATAAAACTCCACAAGAGGATCCTTGATAGTATCAATTGGCATGTCTCTCTTGTTCCATTTGGCACTAGAGTTCTTCTCAATAACTTCTTTGGAGTCACTCCTTAGGGTTTTAGGTTGATTTAGGGTTGGGAACCCAATTACTATATAATTCTTTTTGATATTTTAACTGATCCATTCTCCAACCATATAATTCCATCATGTATCCTACTAAGTATAATTCTTATCCATTCAGTTTTAAAAATAGTAGAGAAATCTAGGGCATAGGTTAAGCCGTTCATTTCAACAATTTGAAACTCTTCCTTCAAGACTCCATTTTCACACAACTTGTTATATGCCTCCCTAATTTCTATGTCACCTATAGCACCAATTTTGTAGTTATAGCATCTCCTAACATCTTGGACCATTATAACCTTAGAAGGAATTATGGGTAAAGCTCTGGTAGGGTCATTTTTGTACACAACTTTGGGAATAGGCCAAAAATTAGGTTGTTTGACTTCATTTGACACTAGCTTAACTTCAAATGGATCTTTTTCTTGAGTTTTTCTATAACTCAATGCCATTTGTGCAATCTAGGGTTCCAACACAAAGAATTTTTGAAGCAATGTAACTCAGCACCAATACAAATACCTTGAAGTCAAAGAATTTATGCTGAATCTTGGTTGAAAATGGCTCGAAATGCTTCAAAATTTCTTTGAAAGTTTTTTTGTGCTCTTCTCATCTTTTTATCTTTGCTCACAATGGTGAAAAGTGATTAAAAATATGATCTTATACCCTTTTTTCATAGCATTTAATGCATAGTGCATTTACAGCTATCCACTCAAGTCTTTAAGTAATTCTGCTTTGCTCGGCTTTCATTGACTTTCCAAAACTCAACATGCACTAGAGTTTCTTTTATTTGGCTTCAATACATATTTCCCTTCACTTGGAATTCACTACTAACTTGACTGCAACTAATCACTTGGCCTCTACTAACTCTAGCGGGAAACTCAACATATACTGATATCTTACTCGACATCTGAAGGAAACTTTCCTTACTCGAAAATAGTTGTGAAAACTTGAAGTTTTAACTTTGCATCTCTATTCATGCTGATGTACTCTTTTCAGTACTTACTTTTCTAGGAATTGATGTATGATAAAGCATTGTATATCAGTTCCACATATCATCATTTTCTTAGTTGGATTAAGTTTGATCTCTTGACCTTTTAGGTAAAGTGATCTCTCCATTGGATGTGTTTCTTATATCTTTCTTCTTCCATGTTTTATTCATTTCTCCTCTAATTTATTTAGCATCAACTATGCCTTTTCCTTTGTTGAACTCTAAGTTGGGTTCCTGTGACCTAGTTGGGCAATTTTTGCTGATGTGTCTAGTCTTTAGACAACTGAAGCAAGTGGTTTGGCTCAACCATCTACTATTACTTCCACTAAAATGTGTCCATACTCTTGATAGTAGTGACAACCATGCCTAATATTATAGTCCCAAATGTAGTGATGTCCATGACTACTTGTCTTTAGTTGATTTGGTGTCCACATAGGCTTTGATTTGCATTCAAAGGGTCTATGTCCATACTTCTTGCAATTGTAGCAGTGACCTTCAAATCATGGTGTCCTGATAGTTCTAGTTCTGCACTCACGTGACTGATGACCTTGCTTATTGCACTTATAGCAGTGACCCATGTTTTTAGGTTTGGCATGTTGATTTGCATTCTTACTCCTACACAAATTAGAGGTATGTCCCTTTTTACCACAAAAATTAAAAGTGGATTTTGTGTACTTACCTTTGTTAATTCTTTCTTTTGCAGTCTTGGATGACTCTCCTTCTTTAGTGCTAGTATAACCTAGTCCTAAAGTGTGATTGTTGGATCTTGGTGATTTCAATAGCTGTTAAAAGTACTTGATAGCTTCATTAGGTTTGTTAAATATTACTAAAATTTCCTTCTCTCTTCTCATTTTACTTTGTAGTTGTTCATTTTTCATCTTCAATGTGGAGATCTCAATCTCCTTGATATTTAGCTCATGATGAGCATCTAGCTTAGGGTGTCTAGCTGAATGTTCGAAATTCTTACAAGCTTAGTTGACTTTTCCTCTAGTCTATTGATAAGGTTTCTCTTGTCATCTTCTATCATAGCCTTATCGTCAATAGCTCCCTTATTCTATTTAGTCACTTAATAGAGCATCATGGCTTGTGGTTCTAGTTCAATCTTAAGAGTTCTAATCTCTTCTACTTGAACTTTATTTTTCTCCATTACGTCTGAAATTACTTAGAATTTTCACTAAAAAATACTTTTGAGGTGTTAATCTACTTGTACTATGTATCATTTTCAACGATGGCAATTTCTTTTCTTTAGGGATTTCCTTAATTCTTCTTTGGCTACTTCTAGGGAATGTAGAATGAGATGTATCTTGATCTCCTGATTCTCTAAAATCTACCCAAGCTTGTAGACCTCCATTATAGGATCTTTATTTCAAGCTAAAAGGCTTCTCCTTGTAAGAAATTGTGCTCTGATACCAATTATTGGAATTCACAAGTGGAAAGTATACTTTTGGGTGAAAGGGGGGTGTGAATCAGAAGTACAAAACTTTTTAACTAAAATCAATCACATGCATCTAACACATCTAACTAACTTTAAAGTAAAGGCATGCATGAAAATAGATAACACAAGATTTGATCACCCAAAAACCCTCCAAAATGATAAGGTAAAATTGGAGTGGGGATGACACCCACAACTTATCACTGTAGCAATATGTAACTTGTTAAGGTTACAAAGTTTTGACCATCATAAATGATCTTCCCTATAAAAGGCTTGTCTTATTAAAGGCTTAACACTCTATTAAAAGTGACCTATCTAAAGGATTTACAAACATTCACTTGGAATATCACCCTATTAAAGGATTTACAATATGGCTATTAAACCAACCTATCTGCATAGAATTTTCATTCTCCTAATACAATGGTTAGAAAGTATAGTAGAATGTGATGACCTAATAACTTACAATCCTCAATTGTTAATTTTAGATCCTTCTTCTATCCAATCTGATCTAATCCTTCTTGATCTAATATAACTCTACTCGTAGTGTTGATATTTTATTCTAATCAACTAATTATGCAATGTTGTTCTTCCTCTAAGTCTTTACACCCTTGAAAACTTCCTTCAAAACTTTTCTAGCATTCTCTACTTGCATGCATTCTCTCCTCTATCTCTTACACACACACACACAAATTATGGGGTCTTGACCTCCTTATAAAGATCTTCAAGACTTAGGGTTAGGTATGAATCTATGATTTAGATTCATCCATCTTTCCTACTAAATTCTTTTCATTTTTTTGATTGGATGCATGTTGATTTCATAGGGAATGCAATAGACTTGATCTTATCTTTTTGATCCATCAAGATTCATCTTGAGTTGGCTCAAAAAAAATTACATCTAAGTTTGTGAAGGCACAAACTCATATGTTGAGTTTGTGTTATTTGACACTTATTGATTGCTGATGCTTAACACATATTGGAATTATGTCTTTCTTGGCACCTATACTTTACTCGGTGCATATACTGACTTGACATATATACTAGCTTAGCATCAATTGTCACTCAACACTTAAAACTTACTCAAGACTATCTATCTGCTTGGCATCTACTATGACACAACACCTATTGAGCTTCTAACTTGGGACACACTATAGCTCAACATCTATATTATACTTAGCATCATCTTAGAAATTCCTTAAGTGTGTTGGCACTCAATTGTCAAAACAAATCTAAGATCAACAGCTGCAAGGTCTAACAGTGACTGGTTTAGTTGATGGAACAAATGAAAGGAGAACATAATAGTAAATTCCATGTTTAAGTAGTGAGCTCTTCTTGTAATTGAAATTGCATGTTTTGGTAGTGGGATCTTCTTGCATACATTGTTCTACAACTTCTAACAGGGTTTGAATCTCCTAATAGGGACTCATTGTACTAAATATTGTAATAGACTCCTAATAGGGTCCATCCTCTAATAAGGAATATTTATATTAGTACATCATCTTGTGGGCATCATTCCCACCTGAGTTTTCCCTCTGATTAAGGGTTTTCCTAGTTAACATATTTGGTGTAATTATCTATGTGCATCTTATTATGGTTTCTATTTACTTTGGATGAATGGTTAAGTTTGTTTAAAGAAGATAAATGTTTTAATTGTTGGATAACTGATTCACCCTGTATAAATGAAAATGGAGGCCTTAGACCTTTCACCTACACTTCAACATGGTCATTGTATGTGGATTCATCCTAGAATGAACATTGGAAGGTTCATCTAAGAGATCCAAAAATGCTACCTATTGCTTTCTATCTAGGAAGATTTTTCCTATGTGCTCTCAAGATGATATGTAGGCAACCAGACCTTTCTAGAATGAAGGATTTATGCAAAATATGAGTATAAAAATAATCTATATGATATGCAACCTATTCTATTAAACAATAAAAGAAAATAAGCTAGATGTATGCATTCCTTAATCTAAATGACAATTTAAAGTGATAGCAATGTAAAATCCTAGAAAGCAAGTGAGTACTCAATTTGATAGCAATTAAATAGCATCCCAAATCCAACCTTTATAATGAAGGATTGAGAACTCCTTAAATAGAATCCAGGAATGGATCAATAATCAAAGATCAATTTTGATGTATGGTTAAGATCAAATAGAAGATTCAGTTGAGATGGAAACTTCCTTGTGCAGGTGAAGTTAATTGTTTTAGATCTGAGTGTGGTAAGTAGTTAACTAAACTTTTCATAAGTGTGAGAGCAAGTTAACTGGATTGCTTCTAATTTCAAGAGGTAGTTCACTCAGAGTTTCCATCTTAGAACTAAAGAGAGGATTTTGAAGATATTTTTTAATTTAATAAAGTGAGACATGACCTGATAAATGCTTTTTCTATTTAATTGAACAATCTTATTCAATTAATTAAAGTGGGCATAATTATTAAATTAAACATTTTAATTCCCTAATACATTATCCTTAGGATATGATTTAATTTAATTAAAGTATAAACACTTCGAATTAAATTAAATCTCAATCAAATAGGTTTAATGTGACTAATATGAGTTGATACTTAAGAATAAAATAGGTAGTCTAATTAATGCAGATTTAAGATTTTCTACATTTGACAATTAAGTCAAGTAACCAAAACTAGAACAAGAATTGCCTAGTAGAATAGGACTTTAGAATTGATTAGAATAGACCAGAATTGGTGATCATGGCATTGAGCCAATTTTGGAGTAATACATTTTGCCCCTCTTTGAATGAATTTGTGAGCAACATGTTTGATTCAAAGAAAACTAGAAAGCATGATGCAAAGATCAATAAGTAAGATTGGTTCCAAAACTAATGACACAGAGACCAATTGATAATCTTTTAAGGATTATCTCTAGAATGGAGCTTAATCCTAAGGAATCTAGGTAGAACACCTAGATACCCAAATTGATAAGAATTTAAAAGGTTTTCTCGAGAATGAAGCCTATCCTTTAAGGATCTAGATAGAACACCTAGATACCTAAGATTGATAAGTTGTTAAGGATTATATCTAGAATGGAGCTTAATCCTAAGGAATCCAGATAGAACACCTAGATACCTAAGAATAAAGGATAACATGATCCAATCATGAGCTATAGAACCATCCCCAGAATGAGGCTTGATCCTCATAAAAACTCTAATAAAGATTGTTATAAGATATAATCAGCTAAATGGAAAGATGAGATAAATGAAAAATGATGCTAGATAGAGGGGAACAAGATAACCCTAGTGATGAGATACCCGTAACAGTGAGGACATAAGATGGGAAAAAAATTCGTTGAGCACTAAAGATTCAGATTGAGTCAAAATTTAGATTCAATGATGTAATCATCCTGCCCCATCAAGAGCAAAATTGAAAGATGACACACCAAAAATATGAAATCCAGCAGTATGTTCAAAGACATAGAAGAATATTGAAGAATCAATAAAATATAGAATAGAATAGAATGATCAAAAGAAAATTTGAAGTCACTTCAAAATAATTTTGAGGTCCCAAAGACCAAGTTTGACCAAAAATTGACCAATCTTGACCATGGTTGAATTTTTCTAGAATAAATTTGAAAAGTTGAAGAAATTTGAGTTGAAAAGGTTCCAAGATTCTCAAAGTATCTAAAGAATTTGGACTACACAAGAATTTGATTATGTCAGTCCCAAAATTTTTAAATGCATTTTTGGGCTGCTTAGGTGTGATAGATTTTGAATCTGATCCTAGAAATGGATTCAAAATGGTCAAATTAGTTAAGGGGGTGTTTTCACATAAATTGGAGCACATTGAAAAATTAGGTCGAAACCTATATAAGGGCCCAAGGGGTCATTTTCAAATCATTTGTTAATTTGTCTTTAGTGGAGAAGAGAGCTCTAAGAGAGATATGCCAATCCTAATGCATTTACACCATTTCAAGCACTTCAGACGACACAGCTAGCCGACTGACTATGGATCTCCAATGAATAGTTGACAAACTCGCTTTGTATTTTATTTTTCACAAATTTTGAGGTTTTTTAACATATTTTTAGCATGTTTTAAATTTTGGTCAATCATTTTTTTTTGTGAGGGTGTCATTCCTTATATGATCCCTATCTTTCTTCACATGAAGATACACCAGTCTATTGTTTCTTCATGCACGTCGATGGGTAATCTCAAGCGGGAGACACCCACCTTTCACACAAGATGCATGAGATTTTGGGCATTTTTTTCTCAAAGTCTTGTCACTTCTCTTACAAAGCTATGATTGTTCATGTGAGGATTTGTTTTCTCACATGAGAACATGTTTTCTCATGTGAGAACATGTTTTCTCGCACGAGAGCATGAATTTTCATGCAAAATCTTGGTGTTTAGAAATTGCATTTTTATTGTTTTGCCTTACTTTTGTAGTTGTTTTTTCATCTTTCTAACTTGTTGAGTGAGTCCTGACCATTTACATGTTGTTAATGTTCATGTGTGTAGATGGTCTTTGATGACATCATGTTTAGGTCACACTATCCACCATACAGACCTCTGTTGTGGAGCTTAGATGATGCTAATATGGCACATATTGATAAATTGGGACTTACCTCTCTATGTCAGATCCCAGTAGTGCTGGTGAATCATAGCCTGCTAACCACACCGGTGGAGCATTTCCATTTGGAGACGAACACCTTTCATCTTCCACAAGGGGAGATGACCATCACACTAGAGGATATTTACAAGATACTATGGATACCCTTTCATGGGTCATGAGTTGTTTATGATATAGTGCCTAGAGTAGGGATAGAGGCATTGCAAGCTATCTGCCAACGAGAGTTACCAATAGGGCAAGCCATCACATAGGAGGAGCTTGTCCATACCTATGGGACCATGCACAAGCTAGCATCAGTCTTACACATTTTCATTAGCTACTTCTTGTTGTGAGATAGAGGATAACATGGGCTAGAGTGTGGATGGGGCATCACGTTCCAGAGGATGCTTGATTCTCCTAAGTGATTCAGATGGGGCTAGTGCATGATGGCACACATGTTCTATGAGATGCATGAGATAGTATATCATGAGCAGAGAAATATTGTTGCCAGAGTCTATGTGTTACAAATCTAGGCATGGGAGCACCTACCAGTTACGAGGTCCACTTTTGAGGATGCCTGAGAGTTGATGGAGCCATACATATATATATATAGATATAGAGGGAAACTTACCTAGGTAGGCCTATGTAAGATGGAGCATTGGAAAACCCATCTCGATGACCTAGTCTCTATCGTATGGCAGCCCTAGAGAGATAGAGGATTGGGATGATGCTCTTAGAGAGCTAAGATAGATGTTCTACTCATGGCCACTATTAGGCTGAGTGACACAGATCATCAAGAGGTTTCCCATCACATGGGTGTGGAGATAGTATGGGTGGCCACAAGATATCTCATAGGAGTACTACTCTTATGCAAGATTAGTGAGAGATCTGGATCAAGGGTGGTCTGTGAGACTAGATCCTAGAAGGTCGATGATAGATGTGCACAACCTAGTTGTGTCATAGTGGGATTACCTCCTAGAGATAGTAGATGATGGGATGACAACTACATACCAAGCATATTTTATTAGTCATGCCTTTCCATGATTCACGGATCCCATGGGGATGGTGGCATAAGGACCACAATAGGCACTTGTATAGGGTCCAGTCTAGTAGCTGACATAGCAGCAGCCACCACAGGTGAGGTATAGGGTGTGGCAGGTCCAAATTCCCCCATCATAGATGGATCAGATGCAGGGATTGGGAATAGTGGGGTGGAGTAGGGCCAACTATAGAGACCACGAGTAGAGGAGTAGGCACCTAATTAACAACTCGAGATGCTAGATGAGGAGATGTAGGAGCAACCTACTATTAGGCCTTAGGATGCCTTGAGGAGGGCAAGGGAGACGATTAGATAAGCCTCACAATAGTTGGGAGAGTTGCAGATATAGGTGATAGTGAGGGATACGTAGATCGTGGAGCGAGACCATGAGATCTAGAGGTTGTGACAGTAGGTTTTGGTAGCTGAGTAGAGGGTAGAGATGTTGTAGGATGAGGTGAGATTGTAGGTAGCCTAAGCGGCCTATTGCTTCATAGCATATTCTATAGTAGATCTTAATGAGGCTCAACAGTTGCCTCATTTTTCTTAGTATGCTCAAGATTCTGGAGGTGCGCACTCACCAGCTAAGCCAAATATGTCACCTCCTCCTCCTCCTCTAGGAAGTGAGGGTAGTGGATAAAGTTAGACATTTGATGCTCTTACCTCTAATTTTTGTGATTTTGGCTATGTATTGATTAGTGTGCTAGCACCATTTTATATCATTTTTTACTGACAATGCTCGAGTAGCACCCATTTTGTACTGACACATTCTTTTGGATACCTATATATATATATATATATATATATATATATATATATATATATATATATATATATATATATATATATATATATATATATATATATATATATGAGATTTTTAGTTGAGCATCTTGTGCTCATGTCATTGTTAGTGTTTGTCTTTTAATTTGATATACATGAGATGTTTTATGGCTAAGATAATGAGATGCAAATGTGATGTGATGCATGAATGCATTTTTTATTTGAGTTGCTTATGTAGATGAGATGAATGTATGGTTTTATGTATGAAATGCACAAGTAAATGAATTGACATCTAATGTATTGTTTCATCATTTTTTTCTTGATAGTGACAGGTATCCAATTAATGAGTGTGAAAGGATGAACCACATAATCAAATGCTTGTGCAGCCATGAAGAATCATGATACTTTGAAGAAAGTAAGAATCCCTCATCATAGAAGGAAAAAGTAGATTTGCAATTGAATCATATGCTAAACCAAGTAATGCACTCCTACACTAGATGCAACCCTAGGTCTACTTACCAAGCCTCAACAATTATCATCACTGAGCATATAGCCAAAACCCTAGATATCATACAATTCTCATTGACATTGCCATCATGAGAATATGAATACTACATCTATAATAGTTTTGTTAGGATGAAATGTAAGCATTCAAGGCACAAGAAGCCAAAATAACCAAAACATTTGTCCCTTTTAATGTAGCAAGTTAACATAAGCATCAGAGAAAAAATGCTAGGATGACCAAAATGTTGCTTGCATGGTAGACACACCAAACATGCAAGAGATCCATTTCATGCTAAGTAATTAGGGAATATTCTATCGACAATGACCCTTACATTCATAACTTGAGATAGATGGATGCTAGATATACTCGTAGTGACCCATACATTCACTTAATAGGACAAGTATTATTATGTACTATAGCATGAAGAGTTCACTCCAATAGACAAGGAGAAGAACCAAAAATATTGATGTATCCATATAAAAGGAGTTGAGGTACACCTAGCCATCCAATAAGATATGGAGGTTGCTATAGTGGACACCCCTTTTATAGGAATATGTCAATTTATTGGAACTAAACCTCAAATAGAAAACAAAGAAAAGATCATGCTCCTAGTCATTACTTCTCTAGTCAAAAAAGACATCATAGAGTTATTCAAGGAAACATGATGAGAGTGAAAGAAAAACAAACAAAGGAAATTCTCAGTATATCCAAACAAGTATTTCATTATGAGTTCAACATCTTTGGGATTGATGTCAAGTGTCAATGTCCAGAATATAGATGAAAGGAATCTCTTCAATAGGGTGATGACAATAGGCAGACATAGTCAGAATGACTAGTGATTAAGGTCGAAAGAAGAATCTTCAAGATGAAGAACCTAAAGAGGACTGAGTGATAGTAGACAAACATAGCTAGAATGACTAGTGACTGACACAAGAGAGATCTTCCATAAAGGAATCTAGAACCATGACAAAAGAAACAATAGGCAGATGTAGTTGAGAACAACTGGTGATTGTTGCGAAAGAAATTCTATGGGGAGAATCTTGACAAGAGTGACACTGGTGACAATAGGCAGACACAGCTAGAACAACTTGTGACTATTGCAAAAGAGATTCTATGAGGAGGGAGAGTAGGGCCTCCAAGTCGTGACAAGACTCAATCCATGGATACATGAGCGAAAAGTAGAAAAAGAAGGAAAGCAACTATATAGGGAGCTAGAAGATGTGTTGTAGGATGGAACATTGGGAACAAGAGGCACCTGTTTGCCATGTTTTCACATTCTTAGTAGGGCTTTCATTTTTTTTGCTACCATGATGCCTATTTCTAGGTTTTCACCAATGGTGCTTTTCTTGTTTTTTAATTTTTTTTGTATTTTTCTCTTTTTCTCTTTTTTTGTATCAACTATAAAACCACTTCAGGTGGAAAGTGTTGATAGGTTCTTTGAGCACTTCTCCCTTTTTTGTAGAATGCTGGTAAGCATCAGATCCATACATTGTAGTGATTATGTAAGGACCAAGCCAATTTGGTTTGAACTTCCCATTTTGGACTTTTTTTTGTTGGTTATTAGGATTCTCTCTGAGGACAAGACCACCTAGTTGGAAGTCACGTGGCCTAACTTTCCTATTGTAGCTTCTTGACATTTATTGTTGATAAGCTCGCAGATGATTGCATGCCACTTGTCAACATTCATCTAGTAGCACTAGATCTTGAAGTTGAGCTATTCTATAATCTTCATGAATAATAATACCTTTCATAGAGATTCTCAAGGTAGGAATCTCAACCTCTATTAGAAGCATAACATCTACTCCATAAACCAAAGCAAAGGGTGTTGTACCCATTGGAGTCCTAATGCTTGTCTTGTATGCTCATAAGGCTGGATTAATCTAGAGGTGCTAGTCCCTCCTAGATTTGTTGACTATGTGATGTAGGATCTTGAGGATTGTCTTATTGGATGCCTCTACCTAGCCATTACCTAGGATGTAATAGATAAAAGATCAATGTTGTGTGATTTTGAATCATTTGCATAGCTCCTTGATGTCTTTGTCTTTGAACTATCCTCCATTGTCACTAATGGTGAAGGATGGTACACGATACCTATAGATGATGTAGTTTGTGATAAAAAGAGCTATAGTTTTGCCATTTTCTATTGCGAGAGGTACTGCCTCTACCCACTTTGTGAAGTATTCTATAGCTGTGATAATGAACTTATGTCCATTAGAAGAACTTGGGTGAATTTGACCCACCAAGTCGAAGGCCCATTGTTTAAATGGCCACATTGTAGTAGATGGAATTAGCTCCTTGGATAGAGCGTGAATTATATTCCCATGGAGCTGACACTGCTTGTAAGACTTAGCATACTCGATTGCTTCTTGCTCCATTTTAGGCCAATAGCAACCAGCTTTAATGAGTTTGTGAGCTAGTGTTAAACCATTTGAGTGGGATCTACAAATACCCTCATGAACATCAATTAATGCATGTTTGGAATCTTTAGGTTCTAAACACCTAAGGAGTGTTCTATCGAGACCTCACCTAAACAAGTTGTCAGCAATAATGACATACTGTGAAGCATTATAGATTATGTAACATTTCTTATTCTGAGTCAAACCATCTAGAATAGTTTGGTTATGGAGATAGGAATAGATGTGATGGTAGTGTGATGAGTCTTGTCCTACAATAGAATAGATCATCCTAAAATCAGGGGTATCGTAGGCTAGGTAGTGTAACCCTTCCACCAAGAACTCCTGTTGGAGATTATTTTTGAGCATCTATAATAGGGAGACCAGAGTAGCCATGGCATCAACCACTTTATTATATGCTCGAGGAATTTTCTAGAAGGTGATGTGTGCAAAATAATTCTTCAAGTCATCAACCATTCATTTGTAAGGAATCAATTTCTCATCCTTTGTTTGGTACACATTATTAACTTGGTTGATTATGAGTTGAGAGTCCTCAAAGATATCTAATTGATCCACTCTCTATTTAGCTACCATTTTAATGCAATTAATCAAAGCCTTGTATTCTGAAATGTTATTTGTACAAGGAAATAGGATCTTATATACTTTGGGTATCGAATTCCTCTATGGTGTTATGAAGAGTAATCCAGCACCAGTACCCTATTGTGCGAAGGACCCATTGAAGAACATGAGCCATGTTTGGTGTGTGAGTGTCAGAATTGACTCATTAGGGAAATCAATGTTCATTGGTAAGAGACTCTACATAGGTGCATCTACTAGTTGATCTGCAATCACCTATCCCTTAATAGCCTTTCATTTGACATATTGAATACCAAACTCACTGAGTATCATGACCCACTTAGCTAATCTTCCTATGAGAGCTGCCTTACTAAGAAATTACTTTAGTGGATATATTTTAGCCACCAACCATGTAGTGTGGCTAAGCATCTAGTGTCTCAACTTTTGGGAAGCAAAGACAATTTCCAAGCAAGATTTCTCAATGATGTTGTAGTTCCTCTCATAAGAGATCAATGTGTGACTCAAGTAGTAAATAGCTCTCTCCTTGTTACTATTTTCCTCTTGAGCTAATAAGATTACTAGAGATGTTTTAGTTGTTGAAATGTACAAAATCAAAGGCTTCCCATAGATAAGAGGCATCAAGATTAGTGGATTGGAAAGATATTGTTTCATCTATGTAAAGCTTTTCTTGCTATCTTGACTCCAGTTGAATTTCACACCCTTATGTAAAGTCTTTGTAAAAGGTTGTGATCTATCCACCAACTGTGAGATGAACCTATGAATATATTGGAGTTTGCCTTGTAGGCCTCTCATCTAGATAATATTTTGAGGTGGCGGCATATCCATAATTACTTCAACTTTCACCGGTTCCACCTCAATTCCTTTCACAGACATGATGTATCCCAATAACTTTCCTGATGTGACACCAAATGCACATTTCTTAAGGTTGAGCCTAAGACTAAATTTTTCCATATGATCTAAGATGGGTCCCAAATCTTGCAGATGAGTATTGTGCTTTGTAATTTTGACCAAGGTATCATCCACATAGTCCTCCATGGTCTTATGCATCATGTCATGGAAGATTGTAGTTACTGCCCTCTAATAGGTTGCACCAGCATTTTTCAAGCCAAATGGCATTAAGTTCCAGTAGAAGGTTCCCCATGCACATGTAAAAGTAGTCTTTTCTTGATCTTCTTGTTGGAATTATGATATACTTCTCATTAGTTACAACACTTATTTGATTCTGAATGCTTACCAAGCTCATACCGAGCATTCCTTTGGAAACTGAGCATATGGGCAGTTCAACAGTGTTTGCCAAGTTCATAGTGGTTACCGAGCAGAACAGTGTTCTCCAAGCAGTTAGTGGTCACCGAGCTTCGTAGTGTTTATCGAGTGATCAAGGTAAATGAAGAAATTAGTGTTTACTGAGTGATCAAGGTAAACGAAGAAACTTAGTGTTTACCGATTGATCAAGGTAAACGAAGAACTTAGTGTTTACTGAGTGATCAAGGTAAATGAAGAACTTAGTGTTTACCAAGTAAACAAGGTAAATGAAGGAATCAATTTTTACCAATGGATTCATTTTTTATCGAGTGACACAATATTCACCGAGTCATCAATGGTTACCAAGTTTTAAGCTACTTACAATGGTTAGTATGAACCATGCCTCTACTCTTATCGAGTGCATGATGATGCGGTGTATTGTAGTGGATGCTGAGTATCAAAAGGTCATCGAGTCAGTTTGAGGAACTCAATTTTTCTACCATCTAGCTGACTCAGTAATGTTTTGTTCACTTGTGTTTGGCCAACCTTGTTAAGTAAATATTGGAATGGTATATATGTGATGTGTTATATCATTTTTATATAGATAGGAAATAAGCTGGGATTTTATTTGGCAATATTTTTTTTGAGAAGAGAGAAAACAAATCAGCAGTAGAACAAAGGAATACAGCAAGGTCAACATTGGTGCAAAAAAGTTATATCTATCACATTAGGTGATCAGAGCATAAAGGATCTTATCAAAAATCAATTGTAACTAGATCCACTGCTTCATTCTAATAGGTGAATCATTTTGTAAATCCTTTAACAGGGTAGACTTAGCAGTCTTTTGTAAATCTCCTAACAGAGTGCATACTTCATTGTATGTTTGTAAATCCTCTAACAAGTTGGATCTAGCAATCCTACTTGCTCCTAATAGGGCAGATCATCATAAGTGATCATTGTAAGCCTTAACAGGCCAACTTTATCCTGCAGTATTGAAGTTTTGTGGGCATCATCCCCACCCCAGTTTTACTTTCTAATTGGAAGGTTTCTAGGTCACCAAATCAGTGTCTTCATATCTGTATATCTTTTCATGCATATAGTAGATTAGATGGATGGTGAATATGTTATTATGCAGAATTAATTTAAAGTTTTAGAGTTACTGATTCACCCCTCCCCTCTCAGTAACCTTGTTAGTCTTGATTATTTCCAACAATTGGTATCAGAGCATTGTGGTTCTCAAGATAAAGTTTGGCAGCTTGAGCAAAGATCAAGGACAATGGAGATATTCAAACTTGAAAAATCTATTGAGAATGAAAAGCTAGATCTGGAAATGGCCATGGCTCAACTCAAAGAAGCAAAGGAGCATCTTTCTCAATCTCTAAAAAGAAGGAAGGAAATTGCAAGACAAATGAATGATCATCAGTATATTGAAGAAAAGATTGAAGACCTTTTACCATCAAGCAGTTCAAATGAAGCCAATGAAGCAATCAAGGAACTCCTAGCAAAGAATGGTTCTCTACAGGAAGAAGTAAGAAAGCTCAAAAGAGAACAAGAAATCCAATCCATTAGGCTATGTGAAGTTTTGGAACAGAGAAAAAAGGGAAATGAAGACTTAGAGGTAAGAAATAATCAATCCCTTTAGCATGAAGATCTTGTAGGTCAACTATCTAATGCAAATGAAGAAATTATGAATCTAAGATCTGAGAATGAAAGTTTGAGAAATGATTTAATCACTGAAAGACAAATCAATGCAAGTTTACAAAGTGATCTGAGATCTAAAAGACAAATCAATGAGAGTTTGGAAAATGATTTAAATGTTGAAAAGAAAATCAATGAAAGGATGATAAAATCTCAAGCAAATATGGATCAATTGAATCAACGAAATGAGCAAAATCTTCATAGACAAAAAGGTAAAGCTAGTCTTGGATACAAGGAAGAAGGTGAAACCTCCAAACAAGGTGCTCAAAGGAATCAAAGAACCACTTGCAATCACTGTGGAAAGATAGGACATACATCAAACAAATGTTAGAGCAATGGTAAAGGAAAATTCAATGGTAAATGCTACAACTACAATCAGCATGGTCACAAAGAAAATGAATGCATAGAGAAACCAAAATTTGAAGGAAAATGTCACAAATGCAAGAAACAAGGTCACAAGGCATTTGAGTGCATATCTAAATCATTCAATCCAGCAGAACAAATTGTTAATGCATTATTTGGTTGGGACTACAATACTTGGTGCAAATGTCATTATTGTGGAGAATATGGACATATTGGAATTAATGTGCAAGGCATCACATAAGGAAGAAAGATACTATTATAAGATGCTATACATGTACT
The DNA here is from genome assembly GCA_028749045.1 of Cupressus sempervirens. NCBI lineage: Eukaryota > Viridiplantae > Streptophyta > Pinopsida > Cupressales > Cupressaceae > Cupressus > Cupressus sempervirens. The sequence continues at coordinate 234,985,461 of CM053786.1, read as the reverse complement.
AAACTTGGTCATATATCCAAGAATTGCATGAACATAGGAAGAATTGAAGATGAAAAGAAAGCCAGAGATGACAGCATTTGAAAACAGATGAGACAACAGTGGATTCCTAAATCTACCGAGCTAGAAAGTTCAAATAATGGCAATGTCACTCAAGAAGTGGGTGACTTCATCATTTCTAATTAGACTCATCAAGGAAGATCAGTGACTACATCTTCAAGCAATATCCTAAGCAGTTCTAGAATGAAGGAGTGCAAATGGCAAGTTAGTATATCAGATACAAGACATAGTTCACTATGGTGACTATCTGACAAACCCTAGTTCATCTCAGCTACCTTCGTACCTAAGAATTAATGGAAAAAAATTTATCAGAAAGGAAAAATTTGATCTCATTTGTCACCGCGAATTTAGAATATACAGAGTGAAGAGATCTCCAACAGCACGAAAGTGAGTTCAAGAGATTTGAAGTAATTTTCCAGCGAAGAATTTGTTTTGTGAAATCATTCACTCACCAAGCAGCAATGGCATCTGCAAGCACCAACAGCAAAAACAAAAAGAGAGGCTCTAAAATTCTTGTGAAGGGAGTAGAATGGAAAGCACCTAGCTTCAAGCTCGTTCCCGCCATAGCTGAATCGCTCGACCCGCACGGAACCCAATTGTAGATTCCACCAAAGGTACTACTTATAAATTACATTCATACTCATTTCAAATGCACTATTTAGGAAATAGGGACACTAGATATGGATAATGCCCTAGCCGAGTTATGTGTGGATGGAACCCTCAAACTCGAGCACAAGCATCTAGAAACCAAAGTTTTGACCCATATCTCGCACTTGCGAAGGAATTTTCAAATGAAATGGATAAGATACATTTCAAGCCATGTGCATAATGGTTAGTTGTGGTTAAAGAAACCTATCCTAATAACAAAGAAGATTCGTAAGATCATGGGTTTACCTATGTTGAGAAAATTCAAAACCACTAAAACCCTAAGTTAGGATGAACTTCAGAAGTTAAACCTAGCTAAATGGGATGGTAGAGGATTGAAACATAAAAATGTATCTGATGCAGAGCTAAGATTTGGAATTCATTTAATTGCATATAAGATGTATAGTTCCAGCACATTGAATAGTGTGCCCTATGAGGCTATGGACTTAGCCTATAAGATTGTGAAGAAGAATATGGAATTTGACCTAGTAGATGTGTTGTTGAAACAACTAAATAAGAACATGGACAGTATAAGAACCTCAAAAACCAACTCTTGTAAATTTGGTTCTTTCTTAGTTTGTTTATTTTTCTATGTACAAAAGTTTTTCCCTTCTAAAGGTACAGTTGTATTAAGAAAAGATATTCCAATTTTGTATCAGATAAATGAGTTTATTGTAGAAATGGGTATAAATTTTGATAAGGTAGTGGATAACTATTTTGAAGACTTCAAAGAGAGGATGAATAATAGATTCAGAATTCCTCCCAAACTTGTTGAAGATTATAAGGATGATGTATGCTTCATGGTTGACTGTGACAAGGTATACATTCAGGTAGTCAGACCCTGAGTTGCATGGGTGAAACCTCTTCCCTATGAGGTAAATATTGATGAAGCCAGAGATATTATAGAAGCACTGGTAAATGAGCTATTAGACCCAAGGCAACAAATTTTTGGAACCTATGATGAAGCTAAGGCCAGAATTGAGCTTGAAATCAAGCTACCACGGGCCATAAGCAAGGGCAAGAGGAAAATAGCCAAATTGAAAACTTTGACTGGTCCTCTTATGCTCACCGAGGGAAAAGGTGAAGATGAAATAGGTGAAGAAGAATAAGGAGGAGAATAAGAAGGAGAAGAAGAAGAAGAAGAAGAAGAAGAAGAAGAATCTGCAGAAAAATAGCCAAAGAAGAAAGGTAAGGTAATCATTACCAAACCTACGAAAAAGCCTATTGCAGTATTCACTAGAAGAACAAAAAAAGGTAAGTAGGAACCTATACTAGTCAGGCCTACACCCATATTTGAGAAAAGGCTCAAACAATTGGAAGAAGGAGCTAGCATCACAAATTTCAAGGCATTGAAATTTGAAACTATAACAGATGCTGAGAAAATGCAGATTGAGGAACTGGCACTCAATAAGATGGGTAAATAGAAATAATCCCCAGACCAGATTGCCCCTCAAATCTCAAAAGAACTACTGGAGAGATTGCAACAGAGATGGGTGTTAGCCACCCAAATGGTAAAAGATATTTATGAGCAATCCCTGAAAAATCTTCGACCAAGTCTCACTAGAGCAGAAGTAAAAACTAAAATGAAAAGCCATGAAGGTAAAATGATGATCAGATTCCACACCTATTTGATTTTGATTAAAGGCATTGAACATGTTGTAAATGATGCTACAAACATGTGGAAAATCATCTATCATCTACATAAGCCCAGTAAAGACCTGGTAGAAATCAAAGATGATGATAGTAGCAACGATGATGAGTTTGAGAGCACTCCATCCATCACAGTCTCACCAGGAGAGCTGCATGGACTAATGAAAGATAAAGAGGAAGAAGACAAGGAGGAAGAAGCTGAAGAGGAAGATAAGGAGGAAGATGATCCGGTGAAAATTCCAGTAGCAGTTATTGCATCCGTTCCTCACTCTCCACCTAAAACTATGACATCATCAAGGTTGGAGTTAGCTTCAGTAGGTTTGATAACATCTACATCAGATTTATCATCTGCACCTACCACATCTCAACTCCAGGTATCATCAATGGAAGTTTTTACCACTTCACCTACCAAGCTGCATCCCTCTTCTTCAGATACTGAGCTAGCCTCCTCAGCTCCATCATCATCAGTCGGTATAGCAGTAAGTTCCACAATTTTGTCAATTCCAATTTGTTCTACAATTTTGTTAGTATCATCTACATCTATTTCAGACCCAGTTAGTTTAGATACTACATTATCAAGTGTATCACTATTTTTGGCAAGTACACCAGTTTTTGATCTAGTATATACTCCTATTGGCACTCAACCCTCAAGCATCCCAGTTTTCACTGCTAGTCCTTCCATCTCTACTATTGTGTCTATTCCTAAGGTCAAACTAGTCATCACAGAAGTCAAAAAAAAGCAACCATTAAGGCGTATGATCACTAGAAAGGAAATTCTTGAAGATATTGACTTAGACACAAAGATAGTAATCCCAAAGATTGACTATGAAATTGCTACCATTGAAGAAATGAGGTGTGCTAGTCAACTAATTGAGATGAAGGCTAGACAAAAGAAGCTAAGTTCTGAAAGGGATAAGGAATATAGAATAATTGAGAATGCCCAGAATATAATTACTAAGGCTATAGGTGTTGATGTTGATACTTCTCAACACATTTTGATACAATTAGAAGAGGCAATCAATAAATTCAATGAGGATACATCCGATCAAAAAAAGTTGATGGAAAAGGCAGAAAAGAAGTTTGATAATAAGGTGCTTGAGCACATTGCTCAGCATATAGCAATAAAACAGGTTGAATTAACCACAGTTTTGGCCAACATTGAAAATTATTTTGATAATGTAACATCTCTTTTTGCTAAGCTTTGTGATGTTACCAAGTATACTAAGGAGATAAGAGAGAAATTGAATAAGATAGATGAGGATCTAAAGGAAAGCACACAAAACCTAAAGCTTGACCCTAGTACAAGCTCATCTCATCACCTCAAGATCAAATTTTTGTTAGAGAAGCAGGCAGAATTGTTGAGAGAAGAGGCAAAGATCCAATCTACATTATTAGATATTCAGAATATGATCCTTCCCATCATGGACATAATGTAGAAGCACATTGCACATTCAAAAACATTGATCCATGACAACAATTTCTCTGTTGCAGAACATGTGATTGAACTCTCTACAGAAGTTCAAGTAGCTCTATCCACATGCAAAATCCTACAAAAGAATTGGGATAAAACTTTGCAACTCATTCTCCAGGTACATTCTGAGTTTATCTCACATTTTGGTGTCTCTATTTAAATACTTTATTTTATTCTTTGGCATTATTGTCAAAAAGGGGGAGAAAGAGATACTCAGAAAGAAATATTGGTGAGATAAATGTACAAAAGGGACAAAGAGATACTATCAATAAAAGTCATATAACTCATGTAAATACCTTGTGTATATTGTATGGGGGAGTTATATGTAAGGAAGCCATGTATATTCAACAGAATCAATCGTCAGTATGTCAAATGTTGTATATAATTTTGGCTCATAAGTGTTTTTTGTCACTAATGCCAAAGGGGGAGATTGTTGGAATTATGATATATTTTTCATTAGTTACAACACTTATTTTATTCTAAATGCTTACCAAGCAGAATAGTGTTCTCCAAGTAGTTAGTGGTCACCAAGCTTCGTAGTGTTTACTGAGTGATCAAGGTAAATGAATAACTTAGTTTTTACCAAGTAAACAAGGTAAATGAAGGAATCATTGTTTACCAATGGATTCAATTTTTATCGAGTGACACAATATTCATCGAGTCACTAATGGTTACCAAGTTTCAAGCTACTTACAATGGTCAGTATGAACCGTGCCTCTACTCTTACCAAGTGCATGACGATGTGGTGTATTGTAGTGGATTCCAAGTAGCAGAAGGTCATCAAGCCAGTTTGAGGAACTCGAGTTTTCTACCATCTAGCCGACTTAGTAATATTTTGTTCACTTGTGTTTGGCCGACCTTGTTAAGTAAATATTGGAATGGTATATATGTGATGTATTATATCATTTGTACACAAATAGGAAATAAGATGGGATTTTATTTTGCAATATTTTTTTTGAGAAGAGAGAAAGAAAATCAGCAGCAGAATGAAGGAATACAGCAAGGTCAACATTGGTGTAGAAAAGTTATATCTATCACATCAGGTGATCAGAGCATAAAGGATCTTATTAGCAATCAGTTGTAACCAGATCCACTGCTTCATTCTAACCAGTGAATCAGTTTGTAAATCCTTTAACAGGGTAGACTTAGGAGTCTTTTGTAAATCTCCTAACAGAGTGCATACTTCATTGTATGTTTTTAAATCCTCTAACAAGGTGGATCTAGCAATCCTACTTGCTCCTAACAGGGCAGATCATCAAAAGTGATCATTGTAAGCCTTAACAAGCCAACTTTATACTAAAGTCTTGAAGTTTTGTGGGCATCATCCCCACCCCAATTTTACTTTCTAATTGGAAGGTTTTTGGATCACCAAATTAGTGTGTTCATATTTGTTTATCTTTTCATGCATACAGTAGATTAGATGGATGGTGAATATGTTATTATGCAGAATTAATTTAAAGTTTTAGAATTACTGATTCACCCTCCCCTCTCAATAACCTTGTTAGTCTTGATTATTTCCAACACTTCTGGTGTAATTTTTATCTGATTATAACCAAAAAACCCATCCATGAGTGAGTAATCTCATATCCTGCTATTAGTTCTACTATTATATCAATGTTGGGAAGTAGAAAATCATCCTTAGGACATGCTAATTTTGGATCATGGAATTCAGTACAAACTCTGATAGATTTATGATGCTTGGAGATTGGGACAATGTTGGATATTCATTCAACATAATCAATTGCATGGATGAATCTAGCTTTTAGAAGTTTCTCCAGTTCAACTTTGATGAGCAATGCAAAATGAGGATGCATTTTCCAAATTTTCTATTTAACCAGTTTAATGCCTGATATGATGGACAAATGATGCATAATGAGATCAGGATCTAGCCCTAGCATGTTAGAACATGTCCAAAAAAAATTATCTTCTTCTCTTTGAATAAGGCAATGAATTCTTCCTTTTCTTCAGAAGATAGTGATTGTGCTAGATGTATCGTATGAGGATGTTCTTCTACACCTAGGTTGATTGGCTATGTCGACTCTATCAATACTGATGATCTCTCTTCAAAGTGACTTGGAAGTGCATCAAATATATCATCTGTAGGTGCCTCGGAGAGGTTTTCACCCTTGGATACACCTTTTGTTTTTACTTTTTTGGGTTTTGACACTGCCACTGTGGTTTTCACTGTTGGACCTTTTGCATTTTTTCTTTCTAATTGTATGACTAAGATATTTGATGCTAGCTTCAATCATTTTGATTTTCTTCTCACCGGTGGAAGATGTTATAGGTTTGATAATGTTTAGGTAGGAAGCAAGAGCATAGTCATTTTGGAATGTGGGGACTTCACTAGATGCATTGGGGTTCTAGTCTATAAACTCAGGATGTGTGAGTGAAAGAGTAGTGATGGGTTTGATTATGTTCACGGTATAGTCATTAAATGCCTAGACCAGCAATTCGAGAGCTATGGTGACTTTTTCCACAAGTGTGTTCGAATGCCTTTGAGTACTAATGTTAGCAATTGATGACTCTAGGACACTATTTGGATTAGACCCATTTGAGCTAACCCTAGATGTTTCACCCACTTCGAGTTGGTTTTCATAGACATGAACTTGGTTAACATCTTTACTAGTAGTCACATCTGAAACAGAGTCAAACTCATATTCCTTAGAATTAGTGATACATGGCAAGAAGCTGTAGAATTCTTGGACAGTAATAGGGACATACTCACCTTCATCATTTGGATTTGTACACAAGTATTCAACACATAATGCCTGACTAAAATCTCCCCTTTTGGAATGAGCTCTAGGTGGATCATTATTGTCCTAAGAAGAATTACTATTATCATCTATAGTGCTGACACATGGCACAAAGTCATCCAGTTTAGCAAAGAATTTAGCTAGATCATGAGGAATAGGATAAGGATAAGGATCCTCATCATCTAATTTATCATCTTGTGTATCTGACTCAGCTTGTGACTCATTTTTAGATGAACTCTTGGGTTTTAGTATGAATGTGTTAGCTCCCAAATGAAAGGGAACCTTCTTAAAGCCTAGACTAGATGTATCTTTGTGTCTTCGAGCTATTGCCTTGATAGGATCAACTAGGTCATTGTTATTTCACCCAATAGGATCAATTCCCTTGTAGCCAAAATACTTCATGAGTCTAAGACTAGGTCCATAATTCTCAAGAGTGATCTCTCAAGCTTTCTTTGTTAGATCTACTAGAGTCTCTTCTTTGTAAAGTCATGTTGTAATAGATTTGTTTTTGCTTTCATCCTCTAGGGGAACTATAGCCTTGAAAAAAGTGCCATTATACTTGGTTTGAGGTGTCAGCACAAATGGCTTCTTTTCCTCATATGGTCTCCCATAATAATGAGAAGACTCAAGGAGAGATGTTAATGACAATACTAGCTTGATATGGTACTAACCCATGCTATTTTATTTCATCTTAAGTGACTGCTCAATTTGTTTTAGTTTGTTGTAATGATAATCAATGGATTCCCTATTAGTAGGGATGAAATTTTCAACAGCTTTGAGCATATTGCAGGTATAGCTAGTAGTGGTAAAAATAGTGACTTTAGAGCCATGAAATAGGAATTTGATGCATCAATGGTATGTGGATGACATAGCACACATCTCATGTATCCATGGCCATCCTAACACAAGGTTATAAGCCAAGGGAATGTTGAGGACTTAACAAGTGACATCCCTTTCCATAGGACCTACATGAAGGGGTAAGTCCACAAGACATAGAGTCTTTCATTCAACTTCGTCATATCCTTTGATAGTGATCTTATGGTGAGGATCAATAGAGTCCTTAGAATAATTCAATTCTCTAAGCAAAGAAGTAGAGACAATGTTCAATCTAGTGCCATTATCGATGAGGACCCAATAGATATGCATCTAATGTATCATGACCTCGATGCATAGAGGTTGATTGTGTAGGTCATTCAATGAGTTGTCATCCTCCTTAGAGAAGGAAATATAGTAAGGTGAGGTCAAGTGACCTAGCATAGATTGAAATTGCTCAAGATCAAGATCTTGAGGAATATTTTCTTTAGTGAGGGCTTTGTCCAAAATCTGCCCATGAGCAAGCAAAATTTTAAGGAGCTCAAAGATTGAGATTTGAGCATTAGTTCATTCTAATTGATCAAGAACACTATAGCTGGTTGTTGTTGAATTCCTTGTGAGTTTTTCCCCTTTTCCAACTAGACCAACAAGGGATTTGTCCTTTTGTTGTTCAAGATCAGGAGTAGAAGGTGCAAGGCCTTCAAGCACCAACTTGGCATGAGAGCATGTAATAGCATTAGCACAGTGTTGTGAAGATATGTTATCTATTGTGTTGTAAGTAGGGCCCCTCAAGACAAATGGTGTCTTGGATTTGTCATTATCTTACTTGCCCTTAATAGTAATGACATCATAGTATTCAAAATATACAAGTTCAACCATGTTTATCACGTTGTCATCAATAGAGTATGCATAGTTGACTTTGTTGTTGGGTTTTGGTTCTAAACTTTCTCCCTTTTCAGAGGTCGGGAAGGGCTCTTTGAAGGCCTTGTGATCTGAGTTCTTGTTATGTCCATCTACCACAATGTCACTAGCATCAATCATGTCCAGAACTTTATTACACAAGTTTATGCAGTTGTTAGTTTTCTACCCCTTATTTTGGTGGTACTCACAAAATGCGGTTTCATTCCACCATGGTGGGCATGGTTGCGGATCATAAGGGCAAGAGTTGTCCAATGGTGAAATGAGCTTGTTTTATAACAAAGTTTTGTAAACCACATCCAAAGATTCACCCAGAGGTGTATACCCTCGTTTAGGGCATGTGGCCCATGAGTTTATTGATTTGTTCCTGGATGTCTTATTGTTAGGAGGAGGTTTCATTGCATTTTTTACTACATTGAGACATCTGTGAGATTAAAGTCTACCTTAGTAGGTTTAGTTGTAACATTGTCAACATCCCCATCATGTACAATCTCTTGGTTCTTGTTGATGTACTTGGTTCTATCCTTGTTGGAGGTGGATCCTTTTTTTGTGTCCTTCTGAAGAGTGAGTTCACCCTTCTTGACCATAAATTCCTCTATGTGGATGGCCTATGTGATCATGTCTTCAAAGGTACATGAACCCTGAAGTTGGACTCTATACCGAAAATCAAGTAGGAGATTATCAATGAAAATGTCAAGCTTTTCTATTTTTGGAATCTTACATGAATACTTGGTGTAAAGTTGTCTCCACCTTTGGAGGAATGTGAGGAAGGGTTCCCCAACCTTCTACTTAAGGTTACATAAATCTCAAATATTTATATGGTGTTGAATGTTATGAGAATACTAATAGAAAAACAAGTTAGCTATTTCATCAAACATTTTGATACCGAGAGGCAAGTGTGAGAACCACTCCAAAGCCTGACCACCTAGACTTCTAGGGAATAAATGCATGAGATATGTTTGGTTATGCATAAATTCCATAGATAAGGCACCAAATTCTAACAAGTGATCTTGGGGATTGGTGGTTACAAAGTACTTGTCATACTTAGGTAGTTCTACTCTTCTTGCAAAAGGAGGCATTTCTATGCTCTTATCAAATGCAAATGGACAAAGAGCATCTACAGTGTATGTTTTTGCTAGTTTTTCTTTCTCATGCATCATCTGAGCCAGTTGGTCTTGCATGATTTTTAGTTGTTTTTGGAGTTTGGAAGTCTCAGTTTCCTCTTTAGGCATGATGATGGTTTCCACATTTAAATGAGAGGGTAGCTTAGCTCCCTCTTCAAAAAGTTTGAGAAAGTACTTTTCTTTCTCTTCATTGAGTAGGATTTCCATGACCTTTTGAAAGTTTTTGTCTTTTTGGTATTTTTCTGTGTTCAGGAAGTATTTACACCTCTTCTCATTCCTCATCAGTGTCATGGTCCTTCTCTCTGTCATTTCTAGGTGGATCTTGGTGTCTATTGTGACTACCATGTTCAGCTTCGTGATCAGCCATTGTAGGAATGTTTTCAAATTTAGTATGTTGTGATTGGAAAGGTCCTTTAAAAAGGAAGTCAAACATTTTGTTGGGAGATATGAGAGCTTTGCTAGTCTCAATATCCTCTTGATACAAAGGGTTCCTAGTTTGTTGTAAGTTTATGGAGAATGTTCACTAGACTCGAGGTGATCTGACTAGCGAGGGAGATCATGAAGATCACTCACTGGATGAACTAGATGCAAATTGTGTATAAAATGGAAGGTGACCTCTACTATGATTACAACCCCTAGCGTGACCTCAACTAAGTCTAAGAGGATATAACACATTTCCAATGTTTGTTGTGATAGTGATAGACAAGGACAAGAAGCAAAAACCAAGACAAGGATCACACTAGAATGTAGTCTTAAAAAGAAAAAGGAAGAGTGCTATGTACTAAGGTACGAGTAGTCTATGTGAAGGCTAGAACAAAAAAGGATAATGACTATTGTGACATAGAGTATAACAAACACGAGAAGATAGAAACAAGAAAATGAGAGACAATGCTAGTTAAAGTATAGACCACAAGTCATCAGTCGAGTCAAATGTCATTGTTTGGGACTGTTTACAGATAGAGAAGAGGCAACTTGATGTAGGAAATGGACTAGACATAGATCACAGGTTGTTCAAATAAGGTAATTTGATAATTCTAACTCAAGTTCTCACATGAAGATCCTTTGGGAGGTGTGCGAGAAAGTTCATAGGGAGGTGTGAAATCTTAGAACAACTAATAGAACTTGCATGAGGATGTGTTCCACGCCATGCAAAGAAATTACAAGTTTGATAGAAGACAACTAGCAAGATCTTGTGCAAAGATATGCAAGTTCTCATGTGAAGATTAGGATAGATCCATACAAAGATATGATTGCTCGCATGAAATGTTGTAAGACTATGTGCAAAATTTTGAGACCAGACAGATAGCAAACTTGGATATCAAAGAGATTTTGACCATTTTGAACTATTTTGGATAGATTGGAGGTTTTTTTGGTAGATAATAGACAAATTGCAGGGTTGATATCCAGATTTGTGAAAGTGTCATTTGGGTTTCAAACAAGACAAAGTATTTTTAATAAGACATAGGAAGCAAGTAGTAGTCAAATACAATCCAACTGAGGGGAAAGAAACTCAAAGGGATAAGAGAGTCTTGACTTTAAATTTGTTTAAGAAAGCTTGGACATGTTTAGGACTCGATAAAAAACACACTTTATCCCTAGAAATAGAAAATGGTAGAGAAGGAAAAAACTTTGTCCCACAACTTATGCACATGTGTGCACCTCACACAGTTGTATTACCCCCTAGAGGGTGCCCATGTTTTTGGTGTATTAAAAAGGCTCAATAATATATATGCTGAGTGAACACCCTTGTGGTAGGGGTCAAGCACATATACCACCTTCCAACACCCAATAGCATGCCTATGGTGAGTTCTATAGGGGAGATTCTTCCCCCTCCTTGCACAAAGATTATGCCTCCTTTTAGAGGTGAACCAAGTAGCTTCTAACTTCAAGGTTTTTACTTAGCTTCCATTCATACTAATCCCCAGTGGCTCTATAAGTAGAGTTGAGACTAGTAGCCCACACCAGCATTTGAAAGTGCACAAACTTGCTTAGTGAGAATGGGGCTGACATTGGCCAGTGCAAAAGATAGAGCTTCCCCTTAATAAGCGATATTCAAGAATCAAGGGAAAGAAATTAATAAAGGTTTGGAGTCTTTCGCTTGATAAAGCTTCTTTATTATAGTGAGTTGGAATCTCTGCCTAAAGGAGTGTGCTCACTTGGGTTATTCCCAAAGGTTGGATCACTCTAGTAGGCCCTCTAAAGGATTGACTTGAACTACTGGTTCAAACATAAGGGTCAAAGTTTTTTATTTTCCTTAAGGGGAAAGAGCATACTCCTCTAGCTTAGTTTCTCACCCAAACACACAAAACATGTTAATTATTGACTTAGCTTAATCAATCTAGACTCATCATTTGTAAATATTTTGATCCCCTTGAAAGGAAACCATCATCTCATCATAGAAAAGGATTAGCACTAGAGAACCACTAAGCTGCTTGCCTCCCTCAGATGTTGTCTTTTAGAAGCTTCTAGGTGTTTGATTCACCCTTGGTCATGACCTCCAAGTGGTGAAGAGCTTAATCCCCTATTCTTCTGTCTTGCACCCTACGAAGTTCACAAGTCCTAATTAAACTATGTTTAGAAATAAAGAAAAAGACATTGTTTTAGTGAGTTTTAAAAGTAGTCTTTGACAATCGTAGCTCTGACAGTGTCCTGCAAACACACAATTAATTCATGTTTAAGAAAATTTTGTATCAAGGAGTCTTAATCAAACCTCTTGCAGACAACTGTCAAGTTGCAAAAAACCAGAAAAATAGAAGTAACAATTCTTCATAGAAAAGACGTGAGTAAAAAGTGATAAACAACATTTTAAAAAATTGAATCTTAACTGTGCTATTGCAAGATTTCGTGTGAAATCTTGTTCAGCTCTGTATGAAGTCTTTCACTATCTCACATGAGAAAATGATGTGTTGCATAGGAACTTGTGCAATAGGGAACTTTTTAATGTGAGAAAGCTTATAGAGATGTGTGAAATGCTCAAATCTTTGCATGAAAATGAAATTTCTTGTGCAAAAATCTAGAAATTTGTACAGGCAAGTATGGTAGAATTATAAAATGATAGAAAATAAGAAAAATGAGGCCAAAAAAAATTCTTTTCTAGCTCCACAATGGGTGCTAGAAATGCATATGTGAAAATGGAGGTCTCAGACCTTTCACCTACACTTCAACATGGTCATTGTATATGGATTCATCCTAGAATGAACATGGGAAGGTTCATCCAAGAGGTCTGACAATGCAACCTATTTCCTTCTATCTAGGAAGATTTTGCCTATGTGCTCTTAGGATGAGATGCAGGCAACTAGGCCATTCTAGAATGAAGGATTTATGCAAAATATGAGTATGCCAGTAATCTATATGATATGCAATCTATTCTATTAAACAATTAAAGAAACTAATTAGCTTGATGTATATATTGCTTAATCTAAATGACAATTTAAAGTGATAGCAATGCAAAAGCCTAGAAAGCAAGTGAGTACTCAATTTGACAACAATTCAATAGCATCCCAAATCCAACCTTTGTAACAAGGGATTGAGAATCCCTTAAATAGAATCTAGGAATGCATCAACACTCAAGATCAATTTTGATGAACAGTTAAGATCAAATAGAAGATTTAGTTGAGATGGAAAATTCCTTATGCAAATGAAGTTAATTGTTTCAAATCTAAATATGGTAAGTAGTTAACTAAATTTTTCATAAGTGTGAGAGCAAGTTAACTAGATTGATTCTAATTTTGAGAGATAGTTCACTTAGAGCTTCCATTTTAGAACTGAAGAGAAGATTTTCAAGATATTATTTAATTTAATAAAGTGATACATGACCTCATAAATGCCTTTTCTATTTAATTGAACAATCTTATTCAATTAATTAAACTAGGCACAAGGATATGTGCAAGATCATAGTCAACCAAACTATGCTCTTAAGTGGCAATAAAAAATCAGAAAATTAGGGTTATGTCAACTTGATGTGCAATTTTCTACTTGTCATTAACTTTATATCAAAAAGTTGAGAGAAAAAAATCTCTAGCAAATTGAATCTAGTTTCTAAATTACTAGGACTTATCTTAAAAAAATAAAAAATTGATTGATCAAAATTTTAAATTTTAATGCAATATTACAAAAATTTCAAAACAAAAATAAGAAGTAGATGTATATCTGACCACCTTAATCAAAATCAAATGATAATTTTTTTTTAATAATATTCTAGATATAAGTAGTAGACTCATGCCTAGATGTGACACATATGTTTGGGTATTTTTATTCTAAATAAATAATAATTAATTAATTTTTGACTTTAGTATTTTTGGAATTAAAAACTCTCGTGTCTAACCATCTTATCTAATTCAAAACTATGCAAAATTTAATTTTTCATTTTTTTTGTTATAGTAGAAGAAACATAGAATGTGATGCATCTTTTGGATTTAAAAAATGTTGTACCATTTGAAAGTTATAGTTATTTTTCAAGTAGTGTGTCAATCAACACTTTATATGTAACTTCATTAGAAAATAAGTAATAATTACTTGCTAAGCTTATAATTTGACAAACCTTACATTTATGGAAAGATGAGAACATTCTTAAGAAACCCTTTTCATTTCATCAAATTTTGGTGGAAAAAAAAGTCATCAGCTACATGTTTGAATTAAAAATCACATAAAAATGAGCCAAAAGCACATTTTTAGGATGTTTTTAAAGTTGACCATATATACTTGGTATCAAAAGATATAGTAGACCTTATAAATATATTAATTTTTTTCATTTAGTATTAGGGTAGGTGGGAAAAAAATTGGAATAGATTTTGAAATGGTTTGAGATATTTCAGAACTACAGATTTTTCAGATTGCCACTTTTTGGCACACCATGATCCTACACATACCCATAATTATTAAATTAAACATTTTAATTCTCTAGTACATTAGCCTTTGGATATGATTTAATTTAATTAAAGTATAAACACATCGAATTAAATTAAATCTCAATCAAATAGGTTTAATGTGGCTAATATGAGTCAATACTTAAGAATTAAATAGGTAGTTTGATTAGTGCAGATTTAGGATTTTCTAAAATTGACAATTAGAACTAGAATTGCTAGTAGAATAGGACTTTAGAATTTATCAGAATAGACCAGAATTGGTGATCATGGCAATGAGCCAATTTTAGAGTATTACAACCCCACCCTCTCAGTTATCTTGGTGGATTATTATTTCTAATAATTGGTATCAAAGCATTAGGTCCTTGAAGATAAAGTTCAACAATTTTGGGAGATCCATGGAGAGCATGTCTAGGAAAGATAGTCTAAAGTTTGACAGAACAAATTATTATAGCTGGAACGAAAAGATGAAGACACATATGTTGTGTATGGGTCTAGGATATTGGATCTTGACAAAATTAGTGAAGACAATCATTCTTGAAAAGGATTTGGAAACTTGTACTAAGGATTAAAGAAATCTTTTTATGTGCACATGAGAGCTAGAAAAGCACTATTGACTACACTTCCTAAAATTGAATACAATCAAGTAAAATCACTTGTTAATTCACATTTGATTTAGAGAGCTTTGGAAAATAGTTTTGAAGGTAATGCACATCCTAAGAAGTTGAGGTTACAAAGTTGGATTTGTGCATTTCAAGATGCTAAAATGATGGAAGATGAATCTGTAAGAACATATATAGGTAGTATAATAGAAATTACCTGCAGGTATTAAATCTCAAGGAGGAACCAAAGAAGAGGATGAGGTTATATGGAAGATATTGAAAACTTTAACACCACTATTTATGTTAGCAGTTCAAATGATACAAATGTTGATATCTTTTACCAAATATTTCACAAAAGAGACATTTCTTAGAAGACTTGAAGTAGTTCAAAATGAGTTTAAATAGTGTAGAGAATCAACCAGAATTGAAACAACTTTTAGGGCCTTGAATACTTGACCTAGTTTATCAAGGAACACAAGTGCTAGAGGAGATTTTTCTAGCAATAGAAGATCGAATGAGGATAAAAATATTGAAGAAGGAGGAGCCCTTCTAGTAAGAAGAGAAAAAGATGATAAGAAAATCATTAAATGTTGGAATTGCAATGAATATGGTCATTATGCATCTAAGTGTCCTTAAAGAGAGAAAAAGTATAGAGGAAATTACAAACCTAGAAGAGATAGAGAGTGTTTGTATGCAAATGAAGAAATGATTCTGATGAACAAGCAGTAAGTGCTAGTGATGATGAGATAGGATTTGTGGCAATTAAAGAAGAAAATCTAGAGAAAGTAGCTTTGGTGTCACTGGTTGAAAAGAAATATAATTGGATAATTGATAGTGGTTGTTCACATCATATGACTAGTGATATGAACAAGTTTTTTGACTTCAAAAGTCAGGATGGAGGCATTGTCAAAGTTGGAAACAATGTAGCATGCCAAGTTAAAGGTATTAGATCTATAAATCTTGATGATAAAAATAACACTAAGGATGTATATTTTGTTGACAATTTGAAGCACAATCTTTTGAGTGTTGGAAAACTAGTGGAAAAATGTTATCAATCATAGTTCACAAATAAGACATGCATGATCAGAGACAAAGATGGAAAGGTAATTGGAATAGGAAACAAATCTAGAGGTAATGTATTTTAGTTGAATCCTAATGAAATGAGATGGTTGGTTGCAGAGGTAGATGATAGTTGGTTTTGGCATAAGAGATTTTTTCATATATGCTTTCATAGTATTGTGAAGACCAATAGTATGTTTCCAGGTAGAGATTTTCCAAAGATTATTGAGCCTACTAACACAATTTGCAAGTAGGGTGTGTTGGCAAAGCATAACAAAACTTCTTTTCCCTACAAGAAGTTTACTACTACAAAAAAATTGGAGATTGTACATACAGATCTTAGTGGTCCTATGAAGACTAAAGGATTCTATGGTAAAAGGTATTTTATGATTCTAGTTGAAGACTTTTCTAGAATGATGTGGGTTGCATTTCTTAAAGAGAAATATGAGGCATTTGATAGGTTCAAGATATTCAAGAATAGAGTTTAGAATGAATATAGTATGAAGATTAAATGTTTAATATTAGATAGAGGAGGAGAATTTACTTCAAATGAGTTTAACATTTTTTGTGAAGAAATTAGAATCAAAAGACAATTATCAGCTCCAAGAACCCTTGAACAAAATGACAATGCAAAGAGAAGGAATAAACTAGTCACATAAGAAGCAAGAGCTATGTTAGCTAAGAATGATGTATCTAAGATGTTTTTGAGAGAATCTATGAATAAAATAGTTATACTATGAACATAGTGCAAGTCAAGAAAGACACCAAAAAAACTCCTTATGAACTGTGGTTTGGTCACTTGCCTACAGTTAAGTATTTTAGAATTTTTGGTAGTAAGTGTTATATCAAAAGAGATGATGATATTGGTATGTTTAATGCTAGAAGTGATGAAGTTATGTTTCTTGGTTATTCATTGAAAAGAATGGCTTATATATGTTATAATTTGAGAACAAAGACTTTTATGGAGAGTGCAAATATGAGAATCGATGAGAAATTTAGGATACAAGAGAAAATAGTTGATTATAATTTAGATGATGATGTTGTTACTAAGCTAAGGAATGATGAAGTATTTCTTGAGACTAAAAATGATTTGCAAAATGAAGGAGACTTAAGACAAGAACAAAGCTTAGGACCTTTAGTAGAGCCAAGAGTTGAGGTAGCAACTCCTACTTCATGAAAGAATATGATAAAGAATCACCCATCTAAGAAAATCATCAGAAGCAATGATAAAGGTGTGATGACAAGAAGTAGAGTCAATGAAGAAATATGTTTGATATCTCAAGTTTAACCTAAGAATATAGATGAAGAATGTAAAGATGATCATTGGAAATTAGCTATGAAAAATGAATTCAATCAGATAGTAAAGAATGAGACATGGGAATTGGTCCCCAGACCAAGAGAGAAGAATGTGATAGGAACTAAAAGGTATTTAGGAACAAGATGAATGAACAAGGAGAAGTTGTAAGGAACATGGCAAGATTGGTATGTAAAGGTTACTCATAGCAAGGAGGAATATACTACGATGAGACCTATGCTCCAGTGGCTAGAATAGACAGTAAGATTATTCCTAGCCTATGCAACATAAAACAAATTCAAAGTATATCAGATGAATTTCAAGTCAACATTTTTGAATGGAGAACTTGAAGAAGAGTTATATATTAAACAACCTAAAGGTTGACCTTTGACAGATGATAAGGACATAGTATGCAGATTGAAGAAATCATTGTATGGCTTGAAGCAAGCACCCATAACCTAGTATGTGATGTTGGATAAGAATTGGACAAAGCTTGGATATAACAAAGGTATGGCAAATAGTAATCTATATTGGAACAAAATTGATGATGGTTTGATGATTTTGGTAATATTTGTTGATGATATCATATTTGGAGGAAATGATGAGGAAAGTGAGAAGTTTGTAGAAGAAATGAAGAGAGAATTTGAAATGAGTATGATAGGAGAAATGAAATATTTTCTAGGGCTACAAATTGTACAGAATAAAGAAGGAATCTTTATTTCTCAGATTAAGTACTTGAAGTACTTACTAAAAAGGTTTGGTTTGGAAACATGCAAACCCATTGGAACACCAATGGTAACTGGACACAAGTTATCTACAAAGGATGAGACACCTAATCTTGAGTAGAAGTACAAATCTATGATTGGAGGCTTGCAATATCTAACTCACACAAGGTTAGATATAGCAAATGCAGTTGGAATTGTTGCAAGATTCTAGGCTGATCCTAGAGAAGCACATTATGTAGTAGTTAAAAGGATATTTAGATATATGAAAGGAACATCAAAGTTTAGATACATGGTATGACATATCTAATGATTTTACTCTAAGTGCTTATATTGATACTAATTGGGAAGGTAGTATGGATGAGAGGAAGAGCACCAGTGGTGGAGCCTTCTTTCTTGAAGGAAGATTGGTTTCTTGGCTGAGTGAAAAGCAAGATTATACATCACAAAGTACAACGGAAGTAGAATATGTTGCAGCAACAAAAAATTGTAATCAAGTTGTTTGGATGAAGAAAATGTTGGAGGATATAAGGATAGAATTTAGTGAACCTATTTTCATACATTGTGAAACCACAAACATTGTAAATATGCCTAAGAATCTAGTGTTGCATTTGAAGAATAAGAAAATTTCTATTAAGTATCACATGTTGAGAGAGAATGTTGTAGAAAAGGAAATCAGATTAGAGTGTGTAAGTACTAAAGAGAAGATTTCAAATATATTCACTAAGCCTCTTCCTAAAGAAACTTTTGAGTATTTGTGAGGTATGCTAGGGATTATCCCCCTTCCTCCATTAGAGTAGAAGATGCAAGGATGTATCAGTCCAGTGTAATAGAGAACGATTATTTCTCTACACTAAATTTTGATGTTTCCTATATGGGTGAGTATCTGTGATGGACAGAGTCATCTAGGACTCTTGTTGGATGATTGTTTTGAACTGTGTCTTTGTACACTTGAGCTAGTAAGAATCAATTATTTTAGAGTTTGATGCAGAGAAGTTGGTTGTTGAAACCTTTAGCATTGATGTCAATGGGGGAGAAGTATGGCATGAAAAACATCATAAGGAGAAACATCGTGAGGGAGAAGATCATGAGGAAGAAGTACAAAAAATTGAGGTATGTCAATGGGGTTGAGAATGAATCAATGTGGAAGAACCATTGAGGTAAATGAAGCAAGATTTGATTGATGAAGAGGATTTGAAAAGAAATTTTAATAGTTTTTTGTTGGTATTCTTGGAACTAGATATTTTTCATCTATGTTGCCATCAATGCCAAAGGGGGAGATTATTGGAGGATTTTTGGAGGCATGAATTCTGATGATATTCCTATGGGGTAGTATTATAGAGATGTTACTATGATGATATGTTACATTCATGACTAAATTTTTCATTGATTTCAACATAGCAATTTTCTGTGGTATCTGACAGAAGAATAGCGCAAAGATCAAGTTGGTATGGATGGCTAGTTGAGTATTTACACTATTCAAAGTTATGGGAGATACTTTTGAGTATCTAGTATATGTAGTTAACATTTGGTGAAGAAATGTTAAGTCTGGAAGAAGTTATGTAAGTTTTGGTGATGTATGTTCTAAGATAGATTTTACAGAGGCACATTCTTGTAAACTTTTTATATCTCTTAGAAGAATTGTTATTCTAAGAATCAAGGTTGAGAATGTATAGAATACATGTTGATGATGATGTGATCAAGATTTCTCATCATAATATTGTGTGTGTAGAAATTTATTCAAGTTTCAAAGTGGAATATTAATGTTATTGCTAAGTATAACATGTTCTTAATATGGTCCTATAACAATTAATTGAGAAGGTCTATCAACTAACTCAAGGAATTATTTTATAGACTTTGTATAAAGGAAGGACATTTTCCTTTATCATGTGTATGGATGAGAAGTGGAGAAGATGTATAGATGTACGAATGCTAATGATTGAAAAGAAGAATGCAAAGTTGAGTAGAGCAAAGCGAAAGTGAAGGAAACTTCAATGCCAAGGTTTTGGTAAGTGATCTGAGGTTTTATATTCGGAACTAAGGTTTGTGACCTGGTCTACAAGGTCTGATAGTGATTGGCTCAATTGATAGAACAAAGGAAAGGAGAGCATAATATTAAATATCATGTTTGAGTAGTGAGCTCCTCTTGTAGTTGAATTTTCATGTTTGGGTAGTGGGCTCTTATTGCATAAATTGTACTACAACTCCTAACAAGGTTGGAATATTTCAACAAGGATTCAAAGTCCCCTAATTGGGACTCATTGTACTAAATGTTGTAATAGACTCCTAACAGGGTCCATCCTCTAACAAGGAATATTTATAATAGTACATCATCTTGTGGGCATCATTCCCACCCATATTTTCCCTCTGATCAAGTGTTTCCCTAGTTAACATATATGGTATAATTGTCTATGTCCATTTTAGTATGCTTGTTGTTTACTTTGGTTGAATGGTTAAGTTTGTTTAAAGAAGATAAATGTTTTAATTGTTGGATAATTGATTCACACCCCCCCCCCCCCCCCTCTCTTAGTTATCTTGGTGGACTATTATTTCTAACATTATCTACATAATTTTTGAACATTTAACTATATCTGTGACATACTCAACTTCAATTGTTGATTGGAAAATACAATTTTGTTTCTTACTTTTTTGTGACACCAATCTCTTTCCTAGAAAGAATGCACCTCCACTAGTCCTTTTTTTGTCATCAATATTTCATGTGCAATCTAAGTGAGTTAAAACATTTAGTTCAAATCTATCACTTCTCTTGTAATACAATCCATAGTCTTATGTACCTTTCAAATATCTCATTATCCTTTGCACTGCCATCATGTGAATCTCTTTAGGTTTTCCTAAAATCTAGAAACTATCCCAATTGCTAAAGCAATATTAGGTCTACTATGAACAACGTATTAGAATTTTCCAATTGTTGATCTATATAAGGTTAGGTTCACATCAAAAAATTCATCATTGTTAGATATCTTTGGTCCTGTAGACATAGGTGTGCTCACTAGTCTTGAATTTTCCATTCCAAAAGCTTTTAGTATCTCCTTGATGGATTTCGATTGTTAAATAAAAATACAAAACTTCATTTGACATATTTTTAATCCAAAAAAGAATTTTATTTCACTAAACATAGACATTTCAAATGCCTTCTTCATTTCTTCAGTAAATGGTTTGCATAATGCTTCTCTTCCTCCAAAGATAATGTCATCAACAAATACTTCAGATAGTAGTACTTCATTGTTCTTACCATCCTTCAAATATAAATTATTGTTATCATTTGTCTTTTCAATCCTAACCTTCACCAAATAATTATGTAATCTTTCATACCATGCTCTCAAGGCTTATTTCAATCCATAAAGGCCTTTGTTTAGTTTACATACCATATTCTTCTTGTCTAGATCTACAAATCCTTCATGTTTTTCAATGTGAAACTCATCCTCAAGTATGCCATTAAAAAAATGCATATTTGACATCCATTTGATATACCTTGAAATTCTTGTAAGATGAATATGAAGGTAGAGTTCTAACTCCTTCAAGTCTTGCAATAGGAGAAAAAGTTTATCCATAATCAACTCCTTCTTCTTCAGCATATTCTTTGCATACAAATCTTTCTTTATTTCTTGTTACTTCACCATTTTTGTTGAGTTTCTTTCTTAAAATTCACTTTATTCCAATGACATTTTTTTTCTTTAGGTCTCAACACTAAAGTCCAAGTATTGTACTTCTCAATATGTTTAATTTCCTCATTCATTTCCTAAATCCAATATTCATTGTCTAAAACATCTTTTACTATTTTGGGCTCAATTCACAAAGCAATCATGTGTCATCTTTGATTCTTTTTTTTGTCATAATACTTGATTCAACATCACCAATAATTTGTTCAGGTTTGTGATGTCTTCTTACAAAATTTCCTAAAATAGGTGGTTTCCTTCCCTATTCTTCTACTAGTTCATCTTGGAAAATAATCTCACACACATTTTCTCTTTCTTGTTTAGGTTTCGGTTCATGTTCTTCATGCTTAGAATTTTCTATCTAATAATCGATATTTCCTATCTCTGACTTGACATCTTCAGTTTATTTTTGGGCACCCACTCTCACCTACTCAATAAGTTTTTGTACTACATCATTTCCTATTTGTTGGGAAACTAGAGCTTGATTTTCTTGTTTATTTCGAGTGTTGGGAGAAC
The DNA here is from genome assembly GCA_028749045.1 of Cupressus sempervirens. NCBI lineage: Eukaryota > Viridiplantae > Streptophyta > Pinopsida > Cupressales > Cupressaceae > Cupressus > Cupressus sempervirens. Next base: position 234,963,295 of record CM053786.1, on the reverse strand, counting down.
CATCTTCAATATAGATGAATGTACTATAATCTTCAAGTTCTTCCTTGCATGAAGTGTCACTTCTTTTTGCAAACACATCAATTTTCACATTTTCACTATCAACAACTTTGTGAGTGTTAGAGTTCAAACACTTATAAGCCTTTCTCTTGGTGGAATATCCTATAATATACCTTCACCACTCTTTGGATAAATTTTTTCATTGCTATTATCTTTAAGTATATAGAATATACTTCCAAAGATTTTGAAATGTTTCAAATAAGAAGCATATCCATACCATAGTTCAAAAGTTGTAGCATATGTACCATTCTTGACTTGTACTCTATTTAGGGTATAGACAATAGTAATAATATGCTTTTCTCCATCATTAATGTTCTTGCACAGTCTATTATTGATCTATTTCTCATTTTAGTTATCTCATTCTAAGCAGGGGTCCTTGGTGCTAACATGTATCTTTTAATTCCTCTGTCATTGTATTGAACTCATTTGAGATGAATTCACCACCTCTATAATATCACCATATTTTGTTAACTAGGGAAACCCTGCCCAAGGGAAAACCCTGGTGGAAATGATTCCCACAAAGATATATATATATATATATATATATATATTCCTTGTTAGAGGATGGACCCTGTTATGAGTCTATAAACATATTCAGTACATAAGAGTCCCTGTTAAGAGACTATGAATCCCTGCTAGGAGATTCTACCCCTATTAGGAGTTGTAGTACATTGCATGCAAGAAGAGCTCACTGCCAAAACATGCACTTATAATTACAAGATAAGCTCACTACCCAAACAAGTAATTAACCTTTACGCTCCTTGAATATAGAAGAATAAATTCTTGAAACTTCTTTTCAGCTGAATATATATATATATATATATATATATTCCTTGTTAGAGGATGGACCCTATTATGATTCTATAAACATATTCAGTATATAAGAGTCCCTGTTAGGAGACTTTGAATCCCTACTAGGAGATTCTAACCCTATTAGGAGTTGTAGTACATTGTATGCAAGAAGAGCTCACTGCCAAAACATGCACTTATAATTACAAGATGACCTCACTACCCAAACAAGTAATTAGCCTTTAAGCTCCTTGAATACAAAAGAATAAATTATTGAAACTTCTTTTTAGCTGATATCTAACCTTAGCTAGATCTCGGATCACAAAATTAGGTTCTCAAAAACTTCATTTCATAAAATAAAAAAATTAACATTCACTTACAAATCACTTGTACATAATTTTTCAAGATGTCTTTGCATAAATATACTATGCCTTTTCACAAATTGTTGTTGGGTTGGCTAGGACTACAATATACTTTTCCAACTTAGAGTAAACATCTAGGATGTCATCCCTAATTGGTCAAGTAATTATTTTGTAAAAAATAAATTCCTTTACCTTTCATTTTGATGTTCTATAGGTCTTAAATATTTCTTATTTGTACAATACGTACTAATGTCTGAGGTTATACACATCATCATAAACATATATACTATTTCCATCTAACCTCTCTCTAAAAAATAACATCATATAAACAAGTTATACTTTGAATACTATTCTCTATTCCTATCTAATAAACATATAACTATATTCACTAGAACATGAATAACAAGTGTTAGAGCTAGTATTCTTGCAAGCAATGCTAACCACATGTTCAGCTCACTTCATTCTACCTCCATGTAACCTTCCTAGTCATAATATGATGATGGCAATAAGTTACATAAAAATTAATACACTAGTGTAAACCATTTTCATACTAAGACAATTTTCTAAGTACCAAAAAGCTAAGTGTCTTTATTTTTGAGGTTTTCTACAAGTATGTACATCATGTTTTTCCATTACTGACAACATTTACAGATCTACATATAGCCAATTGTCAACAATCTCCCCATTTGGCATTGATGGCAACAAAATGGGGAAAATTGACTTAAGTAGGAAAATTTTACCAAAACTTACAACATTATTATACTTATAATTTGTTACAAGGTTCCATCTTACAAGTGCTCCCCTTTTCGATATGGTTACAAAATGCATAACTTACTTACATTTTTCTCATAAATCTTCTCTATAACTTACTTACAATTTTCTCATACATCTTCTCCCCCTTTGACATCAATTGTAGAGGTCAGAATGTCCGCAAAAAGTTTTATTTATTTGCTATCAAAAACTATCAAAAATTTTGTCTTGTTGCCTCAAGCTGATATAATCTTCATACAATCATCAAAACTTACCTTAACACTATTCATAACTTTCTCCCGTGTATCCTTGGTTGCTTTGGAAATGGTGAGAATTGCAGATAAGGCATATGATGCAATCTCAATTGCATTAAGGTCAGAGTATATGAAATTGGAATAAGTGTCCTTTGCTTTGACACATTCCTCCAACTATCTCTCAATGGGTGATATTTTCAGAGCTATAGACTCTCTAAAATTTGATACTCTTCTCAAAATTAGCTCTTTCTCAAGTTGCATTTTTTTTTATGTTAGTGTGAACACTGGAAACTTGTCCTTCAAAGTCATAAACTCTACTTTAGGGTTGTTGTAGCTAACTTGTCAAAGCTTCTAGCTCACTCATCTTCCCTTTCATCTTATTATCCAAAAATTTAGTCAACTTGTGAGATAAAGTAATTTTTATGTACACTACCTTATCATCTTGTAGACATCTTCAAAGTTCCTTGATATAAGTATCAAGACTCAATAAATCATTCTTTATGTTCTAACACACAGTGCTAAAAATATTAGCATCATCAAGAAATTTGAGCCTTAGATTTTTCTACACTCAACAAATTAGTAAATTCATCATCAAAAGATTTTACTATAGCTTTGGTTGTCTATTTGGGGTTTGCTTCTATATGTTTGGCTGCTAGAGTGCTATGCAATCTATCAATCACCTCCATTAATACTCTTTGTAGACTCTTGCATTTCATTTTCTTCTCAATTAATTTGTTCAAAGATAAGACCAAGTTAGATTTATCATCATCATCACTTGTAAGGTCAAAAAGAGATAGTGGAATGGATGAGTTGGATGCTTTAGTCTCATCATCCTTTTGTCTCTTCTCTATTGTCTCCCTTGTCTTTCTTTCTTCTTCTCCCTTTTCCTCTTCTGTCCTCCTCTTTTCTTCTTTCTACCTCTTATCCTCCTTAAGCAATTTCTATTTGGCTTCTATAATCTTCTTCTTTTCTTCCTCTAACCACCTCTTCTCTTCTTCAATCATTTTTAATTGATCTTGAATGTCCTTAGAATGAGACTCAAGATGATTAAAGCTTTCAAAAGTATTCTCATTGACATTAATAATAACATTAGTTTGATCAATTTGCATGGTATCACCACTTACTAACACTTCCAAAGTTTTCTCTAATGTGGTAGGTATTGCCTTTGATTCAGACATCATCTAGTTGATGGCTACAGTTGTTTCACTTCTTATAACATTCCTCTCACCTCCTGTAAATAGAAATGGCCTCATCTTATTTCTTAAGTAGGGTACTATTTTGTTCATTAATTTATTGGTTTCTTCTTCATTGTCAGTTTTACATATAGTCCTTATCATTGATTTCCAAAGTTCCATGTCTTCCTCATGACCTAGTGCCTTCTTAGCTATAAGTCTATCATAGACTTTCTGATTTATAATACCTTTAATATCTTCAAGTTTCAAGTTATTAAGAATCATATATCCCATAGTAGAGATATCAATTTGATCTATTTCTCAATACCACTGTATAAATCATAAACTTTGTTCATTTGCACAAAGTTTCCTTTATTTGTAATAGTTGTGTTGATCTTTTCAATCTTAGGCTTCCAAGTTTTCCTTGTTTTACTAGCTGGCTATTTAGAGACAATAACTTTTTTAGGTTGTTTGACTTCAGCTTCCTCATCATCTTCCTCATTGGATTCTACAATTGTCAATAATGTTTTTTCCTTTTCTTAGGTCCAGTAGCTAGTTTATTAACTCTCTTTTATTTGTGAGTTTCTACTTCTACTAGGCTTTCAGATTTCCTCTTTAGTTCACTAGGTTGCTTGGCTAATACAACAACATATGAATTACTTTTCTCTGTAGGATCTTTTGCAATAGATACGCTTGATGCTTTCCCAACTAATGCTTTCTTCATTATAGTCTTAATTTTCTTATGAGATGTTTTCTCCAAGGATGCCTAGTAATATGACTGAGTTATCTCCTCATATGTTCCAAATTTGTAAGATTCTTGGTCCTTTATGAAGTTCAACAATAGATCAATGTTACCAATAGCTACATCATCACTCAACTCATAACCTAAAGGATCGAGAAATATTTCCTGATGTTCTACTACTTCAATATGTGTTAGATCTATATCTACCATAAAATATATATAATCCTTAAATCTGTCAACAATTGTAGGTGCAATTCTGAATCTTTGTTTTATCTCATTCTAGAATGTTCTCAAAATCAGGTTTCCAATGTCCAAGATTTTATCTACAAGATGACTTCTACATACATCTATTATCTTATCCATAGTACACCTTTCACTGCTCATAATCTCTATAATTGATAGAAATGGAAATCCCTTAATTACATGAAAGAAAATATGATTGATTAGTAACTGAAATCTTAATACACCATTATTAGTTCTTTTAATCTTATCCAGATTCTCAAGGAGTTTTACTCTCAAAATCTCACTGAAATTTACTTGTTCTTTCTCAATACAAATCTTGTAGGCTGCATAGATAAAGCTTGTTGACAACTCATCACTCTTGGAACTTGCACAAATATAATATGATATGATTATGCTCAAGAATCGCACATCATGTTGTCTGATGGTGTTGATCAGCATTCCCTTACCATTATAAACTACCTTAGTATAAGTTTCAACATTTTTCTTAACTAATTTATCACCAATAGGTGCACTGCCTTGTTTGCTAAGACAAGTAACCTCATAAATAAGGTTGGCTGAAATTTCAACTACATTATCTCCCATCCATAACTTTTCATTATGAATTCTACACAATATGATCTGAGTCCATTCTTTGTTGTCAAGTTCATAGCAGAAATGATATCTAAAAAAGTCTAAATCCTTCAACTGTTCAAATCTAGGCTTCATAGTCATATAATGGTTTAAAATAATTTTCATGTCCTTGTTCATAAACTTACTTTTAATAGTTTCAAACTTTCTAGTTAAATAACTTCCAAATATACTATGTTATCCAAAGTTGTTGATAGAGTTGAATTAAGGTTTCCTTCTAAGGGTTTCACATGAGTATCCTTCAACTTTGGTCTCTCATCATCCTCAACATTATGAACTACTAACATATCCATGATTTCACCAAATATAAATTATCGAAGAAATTCTATATGAAAAATGATAAAACGTCTTTTTTAAAGTAGGGTTTAGCTCGAAATTGCCTTGTCAAATCACTTATGAGTGCTCTAAGATTCTAAGATAATCACAATGTGGAGATAATCAAGTTCAAAATTTATCTATTTATCCAACTTGAAGTTGCATTAATTACATACTTTTCCAAATTAAGAAATTTGTTAATTTCATTTCAAAATCAAATATTTTCTCATAATCATCTTTCTAATCTTCAAATGCTACTTGAGGTTAATCATAGCTTCCTTTCATCATGATAATGCTCCACAAAAATTTACTACACAAAATGTGTTGTAACAGCATAGATTTCACCTTTCATCATAGAATAAACTCTCTATCATAACAATAACTCTTTTTTCCGCTATAACTTGTTCTAATAAGCTCCAAATTGCAAGCAAGCTTAGCTACAATCTAAACTCTTCTAGATACATCTTATCTCAACCTCGCTACTCATAGTTTGGTCTTTATATGAAGTTTCAAATTCTGGTGTTGTGAATAAGCTTAATTTAACTTGGTTGAATCAAACTCAATTATTGACTTCAATCTTCCCATCTTCGCATCATCTAACTTTTCTTCAAATCCAATTGTTAATCCCTTTATAGATGTCTCATCAAGTTCTTCTCAAAGTTCACTAACTGCATGTTTTTTATCTTCATTATCTTTCTTAGTTCTAAAGTTTTTTTCATGATTCCTTTTGTCATTTCTGAAGTTTCTTTCATTGTTCCTTTTGTTTCTGAAGTTTCTTTCATTGTTCCTTCTGTCCATCCTGCAATACTTTGCTATATGTCCAAAGTTGTTGCAGAACTGACATACTGGGGCTCTACTTCTAGGATTATGTCGATCACTAGGTGCTTGAAAATTATGGGTTATGTGTCTAAAGTTATTACACTTATAACATGCAATCTTCTTTCTTTCTTCATAAGGTCTTCTTTCTCTTGATGTCCTCTCATTAGATCTTCTTCTATCTGCAGGGTTAGTATTTCCAGAAATTCTACTATTTCTTTTATCATTATCATATTTAGGCTTCTTAGAATCAAATGCTTTTATGACCAATACCATGACAATTATGAAAATAAGAATTTGTAACATGATTAAATGACTTATTTTATACAATCTTTTTTCATATGACCTATTTCATTACTTGAAAAACACTTACCTTTAAATTCATACCTAGTTTCCTTAGGAGATACAACTTGCTTAGGTTCATCCAATTTCTCAATTTCCTTCTCTTGTTCAACTTCTTTAGATATATTAGAGGATTGAATGGATTCAATCTTATCATCATATTTATCTTTTTCTTTTAGATTTAATCCACTTTTAGGTTTCTTCACAGTCATATTAAATAGGTAACCAAGACCAATCTTATCATAGGTAGGTCTTTATATTAACATTGATTCATTAAAATTTTCTCTACTAGAATAAATATTTTTAAGTTGTACCTTTCTTTGAGTTAGTTCACCTTTCATAATAGTGTTGTACTTTTGAAATTCTTCATGATCTTCTTTTAGTGCTTCAAGTTCGGATGCCTTCATTGCTAGATTGGCTCCAAGATCTAAATTTTTAGTCTTCAAATCAGATTTAACTTTGCTAAGATCATCTCCAAACTCAACCTTAGATTTTTAATCTTTGATTCATGCTTTAAGATCTTGTACTCTATTTTCAGTTTTGAATACTCATCATCACCAGTTTTAGATTCAGTAGATTTACACTTGGATTTGAGATATTCAATATTGTCCTTCAATTACTTTGGAGTCTTCATATCTATCTTTAAGCTTATCTCTTTCTTGAGTAAGGAGATCAATTTATTCAAGTGCTTCTTCAAGGTTGTTCATCAACTGTTCCATATCTAGCCTCTTCTAAGTAATTTTACTCTGCTAGCAATTGTTAGAAATAGGGAATATTGAGAGGGGGGGTGAATCAGTATTCTACAAACTTTTTCATGAACTACATATTATTTATTACTTTGAACCATGCATCGGAAAGTAAACAAGTAATGTTGAATAGTAGAACTCATAACACCATATTTTGTAAACTAAGGAAACCCTAGCCAAGGAAAAACCTGGTGGGAATGATGCCCACAAAGATATACTGATATATATATTCCTTGTTAGAGGATGGATCCTATTAGGAGTCTATAAACACATTCAATACATAAGAGTCCATGTTAGAAGACTTTGAATCTTTGCTAGGAGATTCCAACCCCATTAGGAGTTGTAGTACAATGTATGCAAGAAGAGCTCACTACCCAAACATGCACTTCTAATTACAAGATGAGCTTACTACCCAAATAAGTAATTAGCCATTAAGTTTCTCAAATATAGAAGAATAAATGCTTGCAACCTCTTTTCAGCTGATCTCTAACTTTAGTTTGATCTTGGATCACAAAATTAGGTTTTAACAAACTTTCCTTCATAAAAGACAAAAATTTGCATTCATATTACTTCACATTCACTTAGAAATCACTTCCACATAATTTCACAAGATGTTTTTGAATAAATATACTATGCCTTTTCACAAAGTGTTGTTGGGTTAGCTAGGACCAAAATATACTTTTCCAACTTAGAGTAAACATCTAGGATGTCATCTCTAATTGTTCAAGTAATTATTTTGTAAACAAAATAATTCCTTTACCTTTCATTCTAATGTTCTATAGATATTAAATATCTCTTATTCATATAGTCTATACTGATGTCCAAGGTTATATACATCATCATAAACATGTATACTATTTCCATCTAACCTTTGTCTCTAAAATAACATCATATAAACAAATTATACTTCAAATACTATTTGTTTTTCCTGTCTGATAAACATATTGTCGTATTCACTAGAACATGAATAACAAGTGTTAGAGCTAGTATTCCTGCAAGCAATGCTAACCACATGTTTAGTTCACTTCATTTTACCTCCATGTAACCTTCCTAGACATAATATGACATCAATAATAAGTTACATACAAAACAATACACTGATGTAAACCATTTTCATACCTAGATAATTTTCTAAGTGCCAAAAAGATAAGTATCTTTATTTTTGAGGTTTTCTACGAGCATTTACATCATGTGTTGGCATTAATGACAATATTTTTATATATGTATATAGGCAATTGTTAACAAAATCTTCTCTATTTCTTTTTCCACTTTGGCTAAATACTTTCAATAATTGAAAAGCATCAGATTTAGCTTTTAGGGACATCATAGTCATCATTGTAGAGTATTCATCAAAAAATAGAATGAAATACTTATCTGCATAGTAGCTTTGAACATCAGTAGGTCTGCATATGTTGGTATGAATCAATTACAAAATATCACTAAAAGTGAATGTTTTTCTATTAAAACTAGACTTGGTCATTTTTCCCAATTGACATTGTTTACACATAGCATTGTCAAGCATCTTTAGTTTAGGCAATCCTCTTACTTTCTTCATTTTACTGATATTCACCAAATTGTCAAAGTTTACATAACATAACCTCCTCTGCCATAACCATAAATCTTCTTGTTGAGCAAACAAACATGTCTCATTAGATAAATCTAGATAGAACAAGTTACCTCTTTTCTAATCACCACTTCCAACAAGCTCACCACCAACATCATGTATCGTGGCCTTCCTATTGTGGAAATCAACTCTGTATCCCAATTTTTCAACTATGAAACACTTAATAGATTATAGTTAAGTCCTTCAACCCAATAAAAATTGTCACATTTTATATTGTTAGTTAGTTAAATAGTACCTATACCTTATAGAACACATGGGATATCATTACCAAATTTAGCATATCCACCTTTATATGGACCAGTATCCTAAAATCTATCTTGATCACTAGTCATATGATTGGAGAAACCACTATAAATTATCCATTTGTCACTTTTGTTTACATAAGAGATCAATGTAGCTTTCTCATATTTCTTAGAGTCTTCTTTCATAGAAACATAGAAAACTTCATCATCATTACTTTAAGATTCATTGCCAGTTTGTTCTTCACCAATATAACAAGATTTCTTACCTTTGTTATCTTTGTTTCTCCTGTAGTCTCTACCATCTCTTCTTCCTTGGTACTTTTTTTCCTTTATTTCATCCTTATCTTCTTTGTTAGGACAAATAATAGCAAGATGATTGACTTTATTGCATGAAAAACCAATAATAGGTAGTTTACATCTGTATTCACCTTTTCCTCTTCCAAATAGTTTTGCAATGAGGGATTCCAATTCATAAATCTTATCATTAGAACTATCACTATCACTCTTTAGATGTTTTTATTTCCTTTTGCTAAGAATCATTTGTGACTTCAAGATAGATTCAATAGTAGCAAGTGTGTAGTTATCAAAGTTAGACATCTCAAAAGTAGTAAGTCTACCAATTACACCTTCGAAAGTTGAAGTGTTACCTAGTGTGCATCTTAGTTCTTGAATTTCATACACTCTAATGGAATATATAGGGAGTAGACCCCCGAATACTTTTCTTATCATAGTTTCATCTTTGATTTCTCCATTTGCACCATGAATAGCATTAACAAATTCTTTGACTCTTGCAAAAATATTGTACTATATTCTCAACTTCCATCATTCTCATGTCATCAAAATTTCCTCTTAGGTTCTCTAATTTGATTCTCAAGATATTTTTATCACCTCCATATATGGTTTTCCATTTTTCCCACATTTATTTACACTGTCACAACATTTTAAGTCATCAAACTTGGCATAGCTTAGGGCTAAGAAAATCTCCAACATTGCTTGATTGTGTTCTTGTTTCTACTTCAGTTGATTAGCTATTAGAGGAGTAGTTGTTCTCTTCACATGCTAATTTTCCAAAAAGTAGATAGTAGCATCACTATACTAGATGTATGCAACATCATTAAGGTTTTCCATGGAAGAAAGTGTTGAAAATAATTAGTTAATTGTGTATTGTCTTTGATGTTGCACAAAATGCCATATCATTGCCAACCAGTGTATGTTGAGCTAACTTAGGCGATGAAGATAGTTTTCTATCTCTATTGAACATTCTAGAGTTTTACAAGTTTAGAAGATAGTGTCTTTTGAGTTCACTTGAGCATCAAAGGGAAGTTCATAGAAGTTGAGTGTTAATTGAGCTCATTCAGTAAATGAAGGAAATGTTGGATGGAACTAGTGTTAACTGAGCTCACTCAATTACCAAAGGGGGTGGATATATAGTGTTAATTGAGTTCACTTGGATAACATAGGAAAATCATTTCTAAGTTAGTGTCTACCAAGTAGGGTCAACTAACAAAGGGTTTTCTTACTTTGGCATACTGAGTTCAGTTGATTTGTTTGTTGGTTCTATCCAACTATGGAGATGAATATTAAGTATTCTAAGTTTTATTCAAGCTAACTTGATAATGTGTAAGATATAAATATAAGGTTAGGATGAGAATTGAATATGTGGAACATAACATAAAATTTGATGATGCTTCTAGAGGAAGCAAGTTAGAAGGATAAGTAGAATATCCTTGTTGAGTTGCAAAGATACATTCTATCAGAAAGGATCAAGTATACAAGCCAAAATTGAGATCTATAATCAGAAATTTAGTTGCATCAAAAATTAGTTCATTTTATTGTTACTCTCTAACCATTGTAGTAGTGATCTAAATCTCTTAATAGAGTTGACTTAATAGCTATTTGCAAATCCTCTAACAAGGTGGCATTTCTAGATTGAAGTGTCTAAAGACCTCTAACAAGGCCACTCTTAACAGGATGATCAAATCCTCTAATAGGGTCACACCTAACAGTGTGGTTTGTAACCTTTAGCAGGGTTGGCTCCTAAGAGTTCTCACTTTAGAAGACTAAAAATTAGTAACTAGTTGCAATTGGTATTTTTTTCCAAATTGGGATTCCATGTTAAATCTTGGTGTCGCTTATGTTGATGCTATTTATTTTATGTCTATGCGACTAAGTTTATTTTAAGTTTAATCACATTAGGATCAGCTCATTTAGTTATTGCCAAGTTATAGTATTTTCTAGTGTTAACAGAGTGCTTGTGTGTTTGTTGAATAACAATAGAATATTATTTATGTTTGATTTGTATTAACATCTAAGGGATCTAGGATTTCTTTTTTGGTAATTGATTCACCCCTTCCCTCTTAGTGACTCCACTTATATTTACAATAATTATTATCAAATCTTTTGGTGCTTGCAGTGAAGTTTTTAAGGACCTAAGTTAAAGATCAGAATGTCTTGCAAAAGAGAGATTCCCAAGTTGAATAGAGACAACTTTGCAGCATGGAAAGAACTTATGAAGTTGCATCTAGAAACCATCAGTGATTTAATTTTGAAATATTTAAACACTACTTACAAAGCTCTTACTAATACAATGACTATGGAATAAAATGTTTAAAAAAAAAATCATAATATCAAGATGATTGACGTAGCATCAACTCTTAACTATGTTGAATTTGATGAGGTAAAAGGTTGCACTACTATTCATGAAATTTGGACCAAATTGAAAGACATCTATTGAGGGGATGACAATGTAAAAAGACACAATGTAGAAATCTTGAGAGGCCAGTTTGATCAAATGAAAATGAGAGAGGATGGAAACATTACAAAATATGTTGAGTGAAGTAAAGCAAGTGCAAGTGCAATCAAATCATCTGGAGGATACATTGTTGACAAAATAGTTGTAAGGGAGGTAATCAAAACCCTTCTTACTATCTATGCAACTAGAGTATCTTCTATTCAAGGTATGAGATGTGATCCAAATAATAAGATAAATCTAGATGCTCTAGTCATAAGATTGATAACATCTGAACTAGATAACTATGATAATTATACTCCTAGTTCCAACAATCTTGAGTTTGCATTTGAAGCCAAGGTATCACTTAAGAAGAAAGTGAAAAGATATAAAAGAAAACAATCTAAAAGTGAAGAGAAAGATAGTTATGATAGTGATCTTGAAGATTTTAAAGTAGTTTTTGCAAGAAATTATCCCAAAGCCAAAGGAAAATATAAAAGTAAAATCCCTTTAATCTATTTCTCTTGTGAAGAAGTTGGATAAATTGCTACAAGATGTCCAAATAGAGAAGAAAAATATGAAAAGAAGCATATCAAGTACAAAGAAAAGAAGGATTTTTAAAATTTCAAGGACTACAAGGAAAAGGTAAGAAATCTTGTTTTATGGCTAAAGATTTAGGTAGTAGTGAAGATGATGAAATGGTATATATTTCTATAAAAGATGAATCTGATGATGAAGGTGATAAAATGGCACTTCTCTATGTTAGTAATAATGATACATGGATTATTGATAGTGGTTTCTCAATCATATGACTAATGAAAAAATAAAGTTTGAAACATGCAACATCATGATGGTGGAAGTGTGAGATTTAGAAACAATGAACCTTGTTGCATAAAAGGAAAAGGTTGTATCTCACTAACCAATAAACTAAGATGTGATAATGCTTATTGGGCTGAAGGAATAAAGTATAATCTACTTAGTGTGACACAATTGAATAACATTGGATTCAAGGTAGAATTCATGAATGGGAAGGCCAAATCGCTAGATGGAAAAATAAATCTAGTTGGGTCTAATAAAACAAACAAAACGTAATCTATTCTATCTAGATCTTAGTGAAAGTTCATGTTTTATTTCTCAAGTAGAAGAAAGTTTGTTATGGCATAAAAGGTTATGTCATGTGAACTTTGATAATGTAATCAAGATAAGAAAGAAGAAAAGAGTAAGAGGTATTCCTAGTTTGAGGAAACTTGATGTGGGTCTATGCAAAAATTGTCAAATTGCAAAGATCAAAAAGACTAGTTTCAAAAGCAAGAACTATCATTCAGAAGAAGTCTTGGAGTTGGTTCATATAGACCTTTGTGGACCTATTGGAATAGAGAGATACAATGGAGACAAGTTTTTTATTTTATTTTTTGAAGATTATTCTAGAATGATGACTATAATGTATCTGAAAGAAAAAACTGAAGCTTTTCAAAAATTTAAGTGCTATCTAGCAAGAGTAGAGAAAGAAACTAGAAAGAAGTTGAAGTTTTTGAGATCAAACAGAGGTGGTAAATTCATTTCCAATGAGTTCAACAAATTTTATGTTGAAACATGAATTAAGAGACAAGTATCAGCCGTTGGTACACCATAGTAGAATGGAATAGTTGAAAGAAGGAACATATCCACCATGGATTGTACAAGAACCTTGATGATAGAAAAGAATGTTGCAATCAAATATTGGAAGGAAGCAATTGGTACTACAGTGCATACCTTGAACAGAGTACAGTTGAAGAAAGACTCAAATCAAACTCCTTATGAACTATGGTATGGCTACAAACCTAATGTAAGTTACTTGAAAGTATTTGGTAGAAAATGTTATATCTTGAAGGAATCTAGGAAAGGTAAATTTGATGCCAAAGGTGATGAAGACATATTCCTAGGATACTCCTATAGAAGTAAAGCATATAAATGTCTAAATTTTTCCACTCATAAGATCATAAAAAGTGTGTTGGAAATATTCAAGATATGTTAGGTTACTAAGAGGGGAGGGGTGAATCAGTAACTTCAAAAACTTTGAAACAATTCAACACTTTAACCATATATACTATTCACCATTCATTCATCTAATCTACCATATAAATGAGAGAACAAACATTCATAACACGTGTACACAATGATTTGGTGACTCAAAAACCTTCCAACTAGAAAGTAAAACTGGGGTGGGGATGATACCCACAAAACTTCATTACTGTAGTATGAAGTTGGCCTGTTAAGGCTTACATTGACCACTTCTAGTGATCTGCCCTGTTAGGAGCATAAAGGACTGCTAGGTCCACCTTATTAAAGGACTTAAAAACATACACTGAAGTATGCAATCTATTAGGAGATTTGTACAAAGACTGTTAAGTCTACCATGTTAAAGGATTTACAAAACTAATTCACCTGTTAAGATGAAATAGGGGATCTACTTACAAAATTTATTTTTTGATTAGATCCTTGAAGTATAGATCACCTCTTGTGACTGATGAATCATTACTGCTCCTTGTAGACCTTGCTGAATAATCTGCTTTGTTGTTGATTCGCATTTACACTTCTTAAAACATTACATGTCTCTCTTGATACTTTCATCCATATTTCTATACCTCTTGCAAATGATATAATACATTACATATATACCATTCCAATAATTACAATTGCAAGGTCAGCCAAAACACAAGTGAACAAAACATTACTGAGTCAGCCCAATAGTAAATAACTCGGGTTCACTGAACTGACTTGGTGACCTTCTAATACTCGGTGTCCGCTGCATTACTCGGCATCATCATGCACTCGGTAGAAGTTAATGCTTGGTCCATACTAATCACTCGATGTAGCTCTGAACTCAGTAACCACAAGTGACTCGGTAGATGTAGTGTCACTCGGTAAAAATTGAATCCTTCATTTACCTTGATTTCACTCGGTAAACACTACACTTTCATTACTCGATAAACACTGTGCTTCCATCACTTGGTAAACACTGCACTTCCATCACTCAGAAAACACTGTGCTTCCATCACTCGATAAACATTGTGCTTCCATCACTCGGGAAACACTGTGAAGCTCAGTGAACATTGTAAACTCAGTAGACACTGCTGGATTCCAAATTCACTCAGTAGCTATACTCAGCTCGGTTAACACTAGAATGCTCGGTGTGAACTACGAAGCTTGGTGTAAATTGCTTAAGTGATGAATGTACAAGGTAACCATTGAATGCTCAATATACATTGTAGACAGAGTGATGAGCTCGATAGCTATACTGATACAGATAACTATTGTCACTAATGGCAATAATAACTTAATGCCAACAATCTCCCCCTTTGGCATTAGTGACAAAACACTTATGTCAAAATATATGTACATAACCTGACTCACTAATTTTTGGTTTTTCAAAATTGATCTTTTTAGAACTGTTGCATCTACATTTCTATATACTTTCTTGATGACTTATAATGTATATACAAAGATACTTATGTACATATGCTAACTCTAATGAGTGCTAACTCCCCCTATCACTTATAGTGATAACTCTCCTCATTTATTATGCTAAATCTCTGAATCTCTCCCTCTTTTTGACAATAATGCCAAAGGATTGCATATATAAAATTTATATGTCTACACCAAAGTGAGATAGAAATTCTTGATGTACCTTAAGGATGGTTGCAAAAGTACTATCCCAAGTCTGCTACAAAATTTGACAGGTGGAGAGGGCAATTTGAACTTCTACTAATAATTGTATCAAGTGATCAGCTACTGAAAAGTTTTGATCTTGGACCAATTTTTTGCAATGAGCAAGATGTTTCTGCATTGTGTCCATGATAGGAAGGATCATGTGTTGGATGTCTATGAGTGTAGACCAAATATTTGTTTCTTCTCTCAATAGTTATGCCTGTACATCTGCCAAATATCTGATCTTGGTGTGATGGGAGGTTATGGAGGAGGAGTCCACCTTTATCTTGGAGGCACTTGATTGCATATCAATGTCAATCTTATTTAACTTATCTTTTATTTCTTTGGTAAATCCAGAAACATCATAAAGTTTAGCAAAAAGTGATGCTGCATTATTAAAAGAATTTTCAAAATTTTCCAAAAATGTTGACAATTCAACTTTCTTTATTGCTATCTTTTGAGCAATGTGCTCTAGCACCTTATTATCGAATTTCTTTTTAGCTTTCTCAATAAGTTTTTCTTGTCCAAAAGAATCTTCATTAAATTTTTGTATAGCCTCTTCTAACTGAATCAAAATGTGTTGAGTAGAATCTACTTCAACACCTATAGCATATATAGTGATATTCTTGGCATCCTCAATTATTATGTATTCCTTATTCCTTTTAGACCTTAATTGCTTCTGCATAGCTTTCATCTCTATTAGTTGATTGGCTAACCTCATCTCTTCAATGGTAGCATTGTCATAGTCAATCTTAGGAATCACTATTTCTGTGTCCAAGTCAATGTCTTCTGCAATTTCTTTTCCAGTGATCAGAAGTTTTAATGGATTCTTTTGTTTGACTTTTGTGATGACTGGTTTGACCTTAGGAATAGACACAACAGTGGAGATAGAGGGGCTAGCTATTAAAACTAGGATAGGACTTGAGGATTGAATACCAATAGGAGTACTAATCAGATCAAAAATATTTCCCAAAATTGGTGTCATGCTCAGTAGAGTACCCATAGTAGTATCCAAACTAATTGGAATCGAGGTGGATGCAGAAGATGCTAATGGAAACAAAACTATAGAACTTATTGGAACTGATGAAAACAAAATTGTAGAACTTACTGTTACACTCATTGATGATGATGGAGCTAAGGAGGTTGGCTCAATAGCCGAAGAAGTGATAGATAGCTCAGTAGATGAAGTTCTTGGCACCTCTATTTTAGATACCTTGAGCTGGGAGGAGATTGGTGAAGATTGAGAAATTGATGTGATTGTTGTGCTCACAATCTCACTTGCAAAAGTTGTCTCCATAGTGGATGTTGCAATCTTTGGTGGAAACTGAGGAAGGGATGCAATCACTTCTGCTACAATTTTAACTAGATCTTCTTCTTCCTCATGTGCTTCTTCCTCCTTGTCTTCTTCCTCTTTTTCTTCCATAAATGCATGTAGCTCTCCTGGAGTAACTGTGATGGATGGAGTGCTATCAAAATCATCACTGTCACTGTTATCATCATCCTTGATCTCAACTAGATCTTCACTAGGCTTTTGCAGATGATAGATGTTCTTCCACATTTTTGTTGCATCATTTACAACATGCTCAATGTCTTTAATTAAAATCAAACATGTGCAAAATCTAATCATCATTTTACCCTCATGGCTCTTCATTGCTGCCTTTATTTCTGCTCCAGTGAGACTCGGTAGAAGATTCTTCAGAGATTACACATATATGTCTTTGACCATTTGCGTGGCTGACTCCCATCTTAGTTACAATCTCTCCAACAGTTATTTTGAGATTTAAGAGGCAAGTTGGTCTGGGGAGTATTTCCATTTACCCATCTTATTGAGTACTAGTTCCTCAACCTACATTTTTGCAGCATTAGTTCTTGTTTCAAATTTCAATGCCTTGAAATTTGTGATGCCAGCTCCCTCTTCCAATTTTTTAAGCCTTTCCTCAAATGTGAGAGGAGGCCTGACAAGTATAGGCTCCTGCTTGCCTTTTCTAGTTCTTCTAGAGAATACTGCAGTAGGCTTCTTCTTAGGTTTGGTAATAATTGTCTTACCTTTCTTCTTTGGCAGTTTCTCTTCAGATTCATGTTCTTCTTTTTCTTCTTCTCCTTCTTCTCCTTCATCATCTTCTTCATCCTCACCTTTTCCTTCAGTAAGCATAAGAGGACCGATTGCAGTTTTCAATTTGTCTATCTTCCTCTTGCCTTTGCTTATGGCCTGGGGTAGCTTGATTTCAAGCTCAATTCTAGCCCTTGCCTCATCATATGTTCCAAAAATTGGTTGCCTTGGGTCTACTGGCTCATTCACCAGTGCTTCAATAATGTCCTTGGCCTCATCAATATTTACCTCATAGGGAAGAGGTTTTACCAATGCAACTCGGGATCTGACTGCCTAAATGTATACATTATCATAGTCAACCATGAAGCATACATCATCTCTATAATTTTCAACCAATTTTGGTGGAATTCAAAACCTATTATTAATTCTTTCCTTGAACTCTTCAAAATAATTATCCATGATGCTATCAAAGTTTTCACCCATTTCTGCTACAAACTCATTTATTTGATACAAAATTGGAATATCTTTTCTCCATACCATAGTTCCTTTTGATGGAAAGAATTTTTGAATGTAGAAAAATAAAGAAGTCAATAGAGAACCAAATTTACAGGGATTGTTCTTTGAAGTCCTTATACTATCCATGTTCTTGTCTAATTGCTTCAACAATAATTTCAACAGGTCAAATTCAAGGTTCTTCTTTACAATTTTGAAAGCCAAATCCACAGCCTCACAAGGTACATTGTTTAGTCGACTAGAGCTATAGATTTTGTGGGCAATGACATGAATGCCAAATCTTAGTTCAACATCAGATACACTGGTAACCTTTAAACCTCTACCATCCCACTCGGCTAGGGTTTGCTTCTGTAACTCCTCCTGACCTAAGGTTTTGGTGGTTTTTTCTTTGTTGAGGATAGGGAGACCTGTGATTTTGTAAATCATCCTCTTTGTAATTAACACTAGCTACTCTAGCCATAGTTGCCCATTATGCACCCGACTCAAAATATACCTAATCCACTTGGTTTGGAAGTTTCTTGGCATGTGCGAGATATGGGTTAACCCTTTTGTCTCTAGATGCTTGTACTCGGGTTTTAGAGAACCATCTAGACTCATTTCTTCTAGGGCATTATCCATCTCTAGGTTTCCAATTTCTTGAATAGAACATTTGAAATGAGTATGAATATCATTGATAAGAAGTACCTTAGGTGGAATTTGCGATTGAGTTCCATTCAAGTCAAGTGATTCTGCGATTATTGAAGCTAGCTTGAAATTTGGTGCCTTCCACTCCACACCTTTGACTAGCATTTCTGAACCTCTTTTTACCTTGGTGCCTCTGCTACTCCCAGATGCCATTGCTACTCGGTAAGTGTAAGAAAATTCTAAATAGATTTTTTTTTTTTTAAATCACTTGAAATCACTTGGAGTCGCTTGGAATTTTCTTGAAATTTCTTAGGGGTAAAAGCACAAACCCGTGTCACCTTTTATAAAGAAATGTGATATCAGAATGTGACAGTTCAACATTAATGACAAAAAAAATAGTATTTTTGTTTAAAATATGAAGATGATGTAAACTGATGAAATGTCTAGAATTGTATGAATTTTATGCCTATAATTTTTATAATTTTTTTGACTAAGAATTTATTCATTTTATTTTATTTTGAAGTCCCTTTTTTAACTGTAAAAAATATAGGATGTAGTTCTCATCAAACAAGTATGTGCAAATCATCTTTTTTTGTTCTGATTTGAAAATATTTTATAGATGACATGTATAGCTAGTGAACAAAAAAAGAAATAATTATTTTTTATCTATATTTTATTTGTTATAAGTACTCAAGTTTGACCTTGATAGAATCTAACAGTTTTTTCCTCCCGTCAAAACTTCCCTATCAAATCTATACCTTCTTGAAAAAAAATTACATATTCGTGAAGAGGATTCTCTCCTCTAGTGATAAATATTATTTTTTTATTTTTTTGATATGATTTACTATTTTTTTTCCTTTTTTGAGGGAGCATCTTCTAAAATGTTGAAATATCAACTTATAATATTTTGAGATTATAACATATTATAACTAATCAAAACACTCAAAAATTTATATAATGATGATATTGAATCTAAGATCTATAAGAGGGTATTTTTAGTTTTTTTTTTTAAATTGAGTTTTGATAGAGAAATGAGATTTGACCAAAACAGATTTTTGTATCACAAACGGTGACACAGATCTGTGCTTTTACCCTTAGCTCTAAAATCACGATGAAGAATGAAATTGAATTCTGCCCTTTTGATGAAAATTTTGTCATTAATGCTTGGTACGAAGGTAGATGAGATGACAGAGTGTTTGACAGGCTATCATTCACTTGCTCTGTAGAAGCTTGTAACTTGGTGATCGAACAAAACTTTTAGTTACTCCCAACCTAGCTTGGTAAGGTCTTCAACCGACTTTCCTCAGTAGATGCAAATTGGCGAAAGATATGCTTTCTTTAATCTTTGTGTATCTGGAATACTGATTTGATCACTTTTCTTTCTTGCATTTGGAACTGCTCTGGATATAGCTTATGATACAATTCTAGATTCTTTATGAATCTAATTAGAAATAATGGAGTCGCCCACTTCTTGAGTGACATTGCCTATAGACACCTAAATTTGATTACACCGCTTTGGTAATCCTATTTAGTTATCTCTAAAGGCATCATTAATTAAATTTCTATTTAATTAAATCCTTTGCCATCCCCTGCCTTATTAATTTAATTAATTATCTATAGTCCTAATTGATAAATCAAATAACCTATTATTTATCAATTAATCCTATTCTTCTATCTAATTCCAAAATCCCCATTTATCAAATAAATCTATTTGATAAATAAAACCCTCAAATCTAATAACCCCTAACCTATCCCTAACCCCCCTTTTTAGCCTAATCCACCCCATCCACCCATACTAACCTAGCTGAGCCACTAACTCACCCAACCTCATTAATGCCATTCACTTGCATATCTCTAACAAGCTTAGTCTAATCCTAAACCATCTCTAATCCACCCCCTAATGTTGTCACATTCCCTAGGTAAGCTTAAGACTTTCCTAAGCCAATCAAAGTCAACCATCTCAACTCCCTCCAAAATATCCCAACCATCCAACAATGAATGCTCTTACAAAGACAATAAAGACTCTTACAAGCTCTTACAAGCCATAATGAAGGATCTTTATGAAGATATTATCCCTTGAGCCTCCTTTGTTGACTCATCCATCCACTCACCCTGTGACATGTGTCACTCCCTGGTTGGTGCTAAACAAGCACAATCCATGTGCTCTCCTTTGAGTGCATCCTAGCCCTCCATAAGCTTTTTTCTCTCCTTGCATCTTAGCCCTCCATCGCTCCAGCCCTTATCCTATAAATTGAATCCCCTCCCAAGCCATTTCATCACAACCTTTAATCCAAAGTTATAATGCTAGTTTGAGAACCAAAAGTCATCAACCATACCCTTATAATGCCAAATTGAGAGCTCACAAAGCTACCAATTTTCCATTACCCAACATCCATTGAAGCAACTTTTGAGCACTTGAGCATACATCCCAATCCTTAGACTCATCTACCAAGCAAAGAGCTAAATCCTATTGGGAGAGTCCATTCATTTGGCTCACATTTCCAATTGGAGTTTCCTCTTTAGTCTCTCATTTATGTTATGGTATTTTAGTTTGTAAATGCTTTTGATTTCTTAATTTAGTGTTTCTAACATACTAATATAGCATATACATTGCCATCACTTGAACTATCTTGCTCGGTAGATTTAGGAATCCATTGTTGCCTCATTTGCTTCCAAATGTTTTTAGCTTTAGCTTTCTTTTCATCTTCAACTCTTCCTGTATTCATGCAATTTTTAGCTATACGACCAAGTTCAGTGCATGTATAACATCTTACTGTTGTATCTCTTTTTCTCAAGTGATGCCTTGAGCAGTCTTTGCCAATGTGTCCATATTCTCCACAATAATGACATCTGCACTAGGTATTATAATCTCATCCAAAGATTCCTTAAACAAGTTGTTCAGCTAGATTGAATGATTTGGATCTGCATTGGAATGCCTTGTGATCATGCTTCTTGCATTTGTGACAATTTCCTTCAAATTTTGGTTTCTCCTTGCATTCATTAGCTTTATGACCATGCTGACTGCAATTGTAGCATTTACCATTGAATTTAGCTTTTCCATTACTCCAATATTTGTTTGATGTATGACCTAACTTAACATAGTGATTGCAAGTAGGTCTTTGATTCCTTCGGGCACCTTGTTTGGAGGTTTCACCTTCTTCCTTGTAACCAAGTCATGCTTTACCTTTTTTTCTATGAAGATTTTTCTCACTTTGTTGATTTAATCGAGTCATGTTTGCTTAAGATTTCATCATTCTTTCATTGATTTTCCTTTCAATGATCAAGTCATTTTCCAAACTTTCATTGATTTGTCTTTCAAATCTCAAGTCACTTTTTAAGCTTTCATTGATTTGTCTTTCAGTGATTAAGTCATTCCTCAGGCTTTCATTTTCAAATCTCAGGTTCATGATTTCTTCATTTGTATTAGATAGTTGACCTACAAGATCTTCATGCTAAAGGAATTGATTATTTCTTATCTCTAAGTCTTCATTTGCCTTGTTTCTCTGTTCCAATACTTCACACAGCCTGATTGATTGGATTTCTTGTTATCTTTTAAGCTTTCTTACTTCTTCCTGCAGGGAACCATTCTTTGCTAGGAGTTCCTTGATTGCCTCATTAGCTTCATCTGAACTGCTTGATGGTAAAAGGTTTTCAATCTTTTCTTCAACATACTGATGATCATTCATTTGTCTTGCAAGTTTCTTCCTTCTCTTTAGGGATTGAGAAAGATGCTCCTTAGCTTCTTTGAGTGGAGCCATGGCCATTTCTAGATCTAGCTTTTCATTTTCAATAGCTTTGTCAAGTCTGAATATCTCCATTGTCCTTGATCTTTGCTCAAGCTATCAAGCTTTGTCCTAAGAACCACAAAAGCTCTTATACCAATTGTTCGAAATATTCAAGATATGATAGGTTACTGAGAGGGGAGGGGTGAATCAGTAACTTCAAAAACTTTGAAACAATTTAGCACTTTAACCATATATACTATTCACCATTCACTCATCTAATCTAGTGCATAAATGAGAGAACAAACATTCATAACACATGTACACAGTGATTTGGTGACCCAGAAACCTTCCAAATAGAAAGTAAAACTAGGGTGGGGATGATACCCACAAAACTTTGTTACTGCAGTATGAAGTTGGCCTATTAAGGCTTACATTGACCACTTCTGGTGATCTGCCCTATTAGGAGCATAAAGGACTACTAGGTTCACCTTGTTAGAGGATTTACAAACATACACTGAAGTATGCACTCTGTTAGGAGATTTGTACAAAGAATGTTAAGTCTACCTTGTTAAAGGATTTACAAAACTAATTCACCTGTTAGGATGAAACAATGGATCTACTTAAAAACTTTATTTGTTGATTAGATCTTTGAAGTATAGATCACCTCTTATGACTGATGAATCATTACTACTCCTTGTAGACCTTGCTGAATAATTTGCTCTATTGCTGATTCACATTTACACTTCTCAAAACATTACATGTCTCTCTTGATACTCTCATCCATATTTTTATACATCTTGCAAATGATATAATACATTACATATATACCATTCCAATAATTACAATTGCAAGGTTAGCCAAAACACAAGTGAACAAAACATTATTGAGTCGGCCCAATAGTAAATAACTCGGGTTCACTGAACTAACTCGGTGACCTTCTGATACTCGACATCCATTGCATTACTCAGCATCATCATGCACTTGGTAGAAGTGAAGGCTCGGTCCATACTAATCACTTGACGTAGCTCTAAACTCGATAACCACAGGTGACTCAGTAGATGTAGTGTCACTCAGTAGAAATTGAATCCTTTTTTTACCTTGATTTCACTCAGTAAACATTGCACTTTCATTACTCGGTAAACACTGTGCTTCCATCACTTGGTAAATACTGCGCTTCCATCTCTCGATAAACACTGCGCTTCCATCACTTGGTAAACAATGTGCTTCCATCACTCGATAAACACTGTGAAGCTTAGTGAACATTGTAAACTCAGTAGACACTGCTGGATTCCACATTCACTTAGTAGCTATACTTAGCTCAGTTAACACTAGAATGCTCGGTGTGAACTGCGAAGCTTGATGTAAGCTGCTTAAGTGATGAATGTACAAGGTAACCATTGAATGCTCAGTATACATTATAGACTGAGTGATGAGCTTGGTAGCTATACTGATACAGATAAGTGTTGTCACTAATGGCAATAATAACTTAATGCCAACAAAGTGCACATGTAAGAATTGATGAGTTTGTAGAAAAGAGTGAAGAGTAAACCAACAAAAAACCTGAGGATGACATAAGCTTTGTTTATGATGAACTTGATACATTGCCAAATCTCTTTGGAAGTTGGGAGGCTTCGTCTCTTGAGTCCCTAAATTTTGTAAAACCTACCAAGTTGGCACTAGTGCAACCTGAGTCATAGTCTAAAGGACCTAAGTCATAGTCAAAGTCTATTGAGCTATTCCTAGACAAAACCAAGTCTGATGGACCTGAGTCATAAATACTGGGACTCAAGCTTGATATAGAAGATACATAAGAGGTTAGTGGAACATGTTCTAAATCCAAAGTACTTGTGTTAGCAAGATATGTTAGAAGCCACCATGCACTTAATCAGATCATTAGAGACAAGTCAGATGGAACAAAGACAAGAAAAAAAGTAAAAGGTAGATGTTTGCTTGCTAAATTTGAACCTAGAAATATTAAAGATGCTTTGGGTAATGAATGTTGGATTGAGGCTATGAATGAAGAAATAGAATAGATAAAGAGGAATAAGACTTGGACCCTTTTTCCTAGACCCAAAGATAAAAATGTAATTGGCACAAAGTGGGTTTTCAAAAATAAGCTGAATGAAGATAGAAATGTTTCAAGAAACAAAAAAAGGTTAGTTTTTAAAAGTTATTCTTAATAAGAAGGTATTGATTACAGTGAAACTTTTTCTCCTATTTCTAGATTAGAAGGTGTTAGAACTCTACTTTCTTATGCCACACATAAAGGATTTAAAGTTTATCAAATAGATGTAAAGTCTACATTTTTGAATGGATTTATCAAAGAGGAATTATACATAGAACAACCTAAAGGTTTTGCGGATCCTAGCAAAAATATATGGTCTAGAAATTACACAAAGCATTGTATCATCTCAGGCAAGCTCCCAGAGCTTGATATGAAAGACTTCATAACTACTTGATAAAGATTGGTTTTCAAAGAACAAATGATAACAACAACCTATTTATCAAAGAAGGACCAAACAAGAAGATTGTGTTGGCAAAAATCTTTGTAGATGACACTTTATCTATAGGAAATGATGACTAATGCAAGGTGTTTGCAAAAGAGATGAGTAAAAAATTTGAGATGTCCATGTTTGGAGAGATTAAAATTATTTATAGAATTGTAGATCCAATAGAAGAAATATGGTATCTATTACTCAATCAAAATATATTAAGGAGATACTAAAGAAGTTTGGAATGGAAGATTCAAGACCAGTTGGAACACCTATTTCTACTAGACATAAGATTTTCAAAAATGATGATATCAAAGAGGTAGATCAAACCACATACAAATCAATGATTGGAAAATTACAATATGAAGTGCACATAAGGCGTAATATTGCATTAGTAGTTGGTATAGTGGTAAGATTCTTAGCAAATCCCAAAGAAAATCACGTGATGGAAATCAAGAGAATCATGAGGTATCTGAAGGGTACTGAAGACTATGGATTATGGTACAAGAAAGGAGGAAATTTGGATTCAACAAAATTCATAGATATTGATTGGATAGGAAGTGTTGATGAAAGAAAGAGAACCAGTGGTGGAGAATTATTTCTTGGTAAAAGATTAATGTCTTGGACAAGCAAGAAGAAGAATTGTATTTCTTAGTACATAGTAGAGGCAGAGAATGTGGCAGCAATAGTTAATTGTTCCAATATTGTTTGGTTTAAGCAACTATTGGCAAGTATGAAGGTAGAGATTAAGGATCCAATGGTTAGCCTCTATGATAACACCAGTGCAATTAATATATCAAAGAATCATGTGATGCATACCAAAACCAAGTAAATTTCTATAAAATATCTTTTTTTGAGAGAATTGGTACAAGATAAAGAGGTAAGATTGGAATATGTGAATACTAAAGAAAAAATTGTAAAAATATTCACTAAGTCATTACCTAAGGATGCATTTTTGTATCCAAGACATAGGTTAGGGGTCATTCCCCTATCTAAAGTTCATTGAATGAATTTTAGTGATGCATCAACTAGAGCATGTTGAAGATCAGTCAGTTAATGAAGTAGTGACAAGGGCACATTGGAAATGAGTCACGACATGGGGTACATTGATATTCACTGAATATTGTCTTCGGTATGAGATGTCAAAGAGGGAGATTTTTCTGTCATATCTCACAGAAATTTTCTAAAGAGGGAGAGTATATATTTCATAAAAAATTTATTACTTGTAGAGATGTCAAAGAGGGAGAACTTGGTCTGATATCAAAGTAGGAAAGTTTTCTATTAGAAAATGATGTTGAAGATAGACTTTTGATGATAGAGGGAGAAACTGAAGGCAAAGGCAGTTCACACTGATAAATGAAATTCTCATGGATGAGAATAAGAATCAAACTAAGAATATGTTCTTTACCTTGTTATTGCTCTAAAAATTTATTATATTATAACATGTTGTGTAACCATCAATGCCAAAGAGGGAGATTGTTTTAAAAAATTGGTTAATTGTGTATTGTCTTTGATGTTACACAAAATGTCATATCATTTCCAATCAGTGTATGTCGAGCTCACTTGGGTGATGAAGATAGTTTCCTATGTCTACCGAGCATTCCAGAGTTTGCCAAGTTTAGAAGACAATGTCTACCAAGTTCCCTCGGGCATCAAAGGGAAGTTCACAGAGGTTGAGTGTTAACAGAGCTCACTAAGTTAATGAAGGAATGTTGGATGGAACTAGTGTTAACCGAGCTCACTTGGTTACCAAAGGAACCCTATGGATATGTAGTGTTAACCGAGTTCACTTGGTTAACATAGGATAATCATTTCTGAGTTAGTGTCTACCGAGTATGCTTGAGTATGATCCATGAATTTCCCTCGAAAGCCTAGTTGCTCTTTAGATTGACACAAAGCTTTTAACTAATTAATAAGAGTAACAAACAAAAGAGAATCATAAGGGTATGAATGGCTACCCCACTATGTAATTCTAGTGAAGCAGTGATTAACTATTATTCATAATAATGTTAGAGGGTCAAGGTGTCGCAAAAGTATAGTATCTAGTTAGTGTGGAAAATGATGATAGTAAATGGGTATATAATAAACATCAAACATGATGACATGAACTATATAGGATAATATCCTGGATGTGAACACAAGTATAATATCAAGATCTGTTACATTGTAAATAAAAGTGAAAATTGACCACAAAAAGTTGATACTAAGGTGGTCATGAACTAGCTAATATATATAGTAGAGGAATTATCATCTTCTTATAATGGGCTACGGTATTGAACAATAATCCATTCGAGACACCATTACAGTCAAATTGTAAGTGTATAGGTGGGACATTCCTATATTAGATGTAGGATGAAATCGATAGTTGGTGTTATTAATTCTAATCATTTTGTAAAAGGATTCCTTAGCATGATTGTTACTTAGCACACCATCACATAAAGCTCTTAAATCTAAGTAGACATTATTCATCAAGGAATTATGAACTCAATATATGGTAAATATGGGTAATTACTTAATCATGTACATCCTTTTGGATACAATTCATATTATGAACCTAGGTTTCAGAAAGAACTTACATGATACCTTATAGATACAATGTTTAACCACAAGGATAGGATGCTAAATTGAATAAATGATAAATAATGTTTCTATGACAAAGTTGCATAAGCATACGTTCCCTTCTGAGATCCACTATCAGCAGAGCCTAGTTTTAACACTAGGAGTCTAACCTATTACATTTCAACATAAGCAATATATTGGAACTTTGTGTAAGATGTATTAGTGCACCCAATTAAACCAGAATCTAAGGATGAAGAACTCAGAGACATAGGGCATATGAGACTTCTTTCTAAGTCATTAGTTCTATAATATGACATTTTCTCCTCTTCTCCATCTAAGAACCCTGGTACAACCATATTATTCCCATGAAGTTGTGAATCCTTGTTGGTTCTTTGTTGCAAAATTTTGCATTTATATGTTTGCCAACAACATGACATCTATTTATTTATTTAGTTTAGCTAGACTTCATGATTTTTGGTCCCATTGTGCCTCAAGGACATGTCTTGTTTTAATTGGGATTTACCAATGTGGTCACATCTATGTTTACTTATAAAACTGATCCTTTTAATTCAAATTTCTTATGAGGCATTTTCTTGTGAGTTAGGTTGGCAAGAATATTGTATTTAAACAGTCATACCAAGGAGGATCCCTAACAACCATCTAGAAATTTGTGCACTATTAAACCTTCTTGTTATGTGTTGTAGAACTACTAGACAAGATCCTTAGAAATCACCATTTTCTATGTTGTAAATATGCAATGGTCAAACTCCTTAAAACTCTATTAGCACAGATATAAATTGTATCTATACTAGTTAAGATTATAGGAAAATGTTATTTTAAGAACCTTAAGTAAGGGCATAAATAATTTATCGGTTAGCCCTTTGTAAGGAAAAGATTGGTCTATTAGCACCAATAAATAGAAGACTTAAGTTGGGATGAATTTGGTAAATGCGCATAAATAAGATCATAGTACTTGCACCTTGTTGATGAACTCTAGGCGGAGGTTCATGCCTGGGGGGAGGATGTGAGGCCTCACCCAAATCGTTATAGTATAGATGACATATTTGCATTATGATACTTCTAATTTTATGTTTTGATACACTTTTGAGACTATAGTGTTATGTCATTTTAATATCTGCATTTTGATGACCCACACATATGTATGCATACTAGGACCTAATTGATATATCTGGTGACCTCATTTCATGTTCTAAATTATTTCAATTTCTTTAAAAGAAACTAAATTTATAGAAATGCTTGAAATGTGAAATTGTAATGTTTAAATAGAAATTAGTATTAAAGGATAGATTGTGATATGCAATAGGATCTAATTCACATGCCTAGTGACTTAATAGTCATAGATTTAGTATTTCATCACTATGATATAAAATAAACTATAACGTTGTTTAGAATGTTATTTGGGTCATGATAAGTAAAGATCAATATTGATATATAGTGATCCATAGTTTAATAGTTTACATGAAAATGATTAGAAAATGGAAAGTTAATTGGAAATGATGAAATATGCAAGCCTAATGTTGAATGTGAAAGTGATTTATTGTACTTATTTATATGTTGCTTATACAATTTCTTGGACTACTAATGCTTGAGTTTAGTGTGCAGGAATTTGACCATGGGATTTAACGGGGAACCAAGGCTCAAGCCCATGTGAACATGACATAACCAAGGTTGAATCAGTGGAAAAGATTCAAACCTCATTGTAATGTGTTTTGTTTCATAATCGTGAATTATATGGGTGTGTATTGGTTTAGTTCATATATAATTAGAAACATGTCACTATAAATGTAATGTGATATTTTTATGTGTCACTTGAGACTTGTGTTGTCCATGTGTTGATGACTTGTCATTTAGGTTTTTGGGCAAAAGTAACCTAACCTAAACATAACCCCAGCATAGTATCCAAGTTAACCCCAAATTAAAAAGTGTTAGGATAAGTCCCTATCCATTAGAGTTCGAATTCCAACTTTCCATTAACTTTTAGCGACCAAAACGTGGTCCTAGGGGTTTGCCATGGTGAAAAATAAGTGCCCACATGATAGTAGTAGGGATTGGGGGTCTAAATCTAACCTTTAGTAGGCCTGGGTGACCTTGGGGACCCTCCAAGCATGTCACTTTCTTAGAATTTCGAAATTGAAGAGTTCACATGTTTCCTTCAACTTGGTCAATGTACAATTTTAGAAAGGGGCAAGGGTGTAAGAAAAGTGAGGCCTCTTGTTTGGGCCATTTTTAGCTAAGTGAGAATTTGGAGGTCTTTTAGAGGGCTTGGGAGGAGATTAGTGGGTTGTCTACCCACTCTCTAACTTTAGAGACTCTTAGGGTTTGTAAGCTTGGGAGGGAGCTCTTCTACAACCATTCATTACCATTTTGCAAAAAGGATTCAAGGTTGGTTTCTTTTTGCCCATGTATTATGTTCCTTCAAAACTTGCATAATAAGTGTTGCATTCATGAGCATGTAGGGGTGTGAATTCATGTTGTGAGTAGATTTCATGCCATTGTATTGTGATGTAGAATTCATGTAAGTGTTTGAAAGGTGTTCTTACCATGTAGTTAGTTGATTCCTTTTGAAATTAAATCTTGGTAATGCATTCATGAGTATGTAGGTAAGGAGAATGCCATTGTAAGAAGAAATATGTGATATCATCTTGTAGCTTGTTGTGATGAGCATGGAGTTTAGGTTTTCATTGTTTTTTTTTTTTTTTTTGAGTTTTCATGATTTGTGCATGAGTTTTGTTATGGGTGTGAGGGCTTCACTCACCCTTTGGGAAGGGAAGAGAAGTCCAGGGTGAAGGGCCTAGTTGGGCTTGAAAATGTATTAAGAACCTTGGAGTATGGGCTCCATTGTATGCCATAATCAATCATATCTTGCTGGGCATGATAAGGGAAGTATGTTGTGGAGAGGAATTTTTATGGAGTATGGGGTTCTAAGGAAGCTAGAGCTAATGGTAGTGTGTTTGGAGGATGATTTGTGAAATCCCCGAAAGGGCATGAAATTTTTTGATTTATCATAGCCCCGAAAGGGCATGAAATTTGTTGATTTATAATAGCCCTGAAAGGGCATGAATTTTTTTTATTGCAGATATAGTTTGATATGGCAAGTCTCCATTTTAAAGCCCACCTTCACCCTATGTTTATGGTTCCATTTGTGAACCATTGTGAAGTATCCTTGGGAGGGAATTGCTCAAGTTTGAGATGTAATGTATATGTTCTTGCAAGTGTGTATGTGAATCTCGGTTTGAGCCTTGTTCCCCAAGCGTGGGGGTGGTCTCTTTGGAGGCCTATGGTTGGGTGGAGTGCACCCATGGTCCTTGTTATTTTGTTGTGATGTGCTTGCAGAATTTGTGCTCAAGGGAGCAATGGATAAAGCTTGGAAGGGTCATATTATAGATGTTACCTGAAGGAAGAAATTTGTCAGTGTACACTATACATGTATTGGAAAATCTCTCTCTCTCTCTCCATCTCATTTAAGTTTTTGAAAGGGATGATCGCATAGAAGCAAGGAAAGGATGTGTGATTTCGTGATGTCTTTGAAGATGATGAACTCCTCTCTATGTTATTGTGTGTTGTATTGTAAAATTTGAACTCTTCACTTATGTTCTTACATATTCATTTTTATGTACATCATTGTGAAATGAAATGTCAAAGAAGAGTTTATAATCTTGGGAGATGATTATAGTTGATTCCACTGTAGTTATAAAAACATTCACTTGGATGCATTGAAATGGAAATATTGCTGCATCATGATATTCATAGTTGACTAAAAAGGGGCTTCATCTCCAAGGATAATGTAGTATTTTGGATACTCAGGGAATGAGCCTGCATATGCAGAATCATACTAATGAAATAATGGAGTAGTACATTGTTTTTATTTCATTAAAGAAGAAAAAAAATGTTCATGAAAAGAAATCCCATTGTGCATTTGTTCAATAAGATATGGAAATTAAGTTCTATTAATGGTAAGAAAGGTTAACTTAATAGCTTTATGCTTGATCTTGTTCCGATGTATTTCATTGTTAAAGTAATTTTGAATAGAATCTTTAATCTAGCTAATTGCATTTGAATATTAAAGTAATGTCATATTCTACCCTATCTAAGACTCCCAACATTATAGTTGGATAGAAAAGACGATCAATAGATCATATAGCTCAAAACTCTCATAAGATAATAAGTCTGTAAATGCATTGTTAGCTCTATGGATTTTGTATGACGAATGAAAAAAAAACCTCTTCTATTACAGTCAAATAAAATAATCAAGAAAATATTCTAGATAATCTTTTAAATAGAAAAAAACAATAAGGTCATAAGAATATACTTGAGCATTATCAATAGAAAAAAAAAGAAAAGAGTGATCCCGTGACTAAAGTCAAGGACAAGTCACATCAAAAAAATAATATATATCTATATTTTCTAACTACATATCGATCTAGGGA
Organism: Cupressus sempervirens; assembly: GCA_028749045.1. Classification (NCBI taxonomy): domain Eukaryota; kingdom Viridiplantae; phylum Streptophyta; class Pinopsida; order Cupressales; family Cupressaceae; genus Cupressus; species Cupressus sempervirens. The sequence continues at coordinate 234,931,388 of CM053786.1, read as the reverse complement.
GAGGAAGGAAGCCTTGTTTTCAAAAATAAAACAAAACAAACAATAAACAATACGCACATAAAAAAAAAGACAAACGATATACATTACACACATAAAACAAATCTGCCATATACCTTTGAGGGATGATGTCTTTCCCATATTCCAAGGCCTATGCCTCGGCTGCCACCCATGACTTGTTGAGACTGCACGTAATCCAAGTCTAAGAACACACACAAAACGTTACATGAGACCACGATTAATAGTCTGACATAAGTCAGGAATGTCCTTGGGCGATTTCACCTTGGGATTAAGTCAGAGGTGACACCATTAGCCATAGTGCATGTGTAGGCGGTGTTCTTGGAATAGGCGTCAGGGACCAAGAGTGAATAAAGGTGTCTGGGTGCCTAGTTAAGGTATTTGAAAATCATTTTACTTTAATGTTAAAGCTAGGATCAGATGAGTTATGATGTCTTAGGTGGCACAAGGAAGTGGGCAAGACAAGTTATAAGCTATTAGGATCATGTCATAATTAGATAGTAGTAAATTGTTTTTTTAATTGTTTTTTTTGGGATATTTCATGTTATATATGTACTTCAAATTAATTTGGGTATGAAGATATTAATCATTATATATGTAATTTAAAATTATAAATAATTATGTCGATACATAATTGCAACTCTCTTTAATGTTTATAGATACTCTTCAAATGATCAGTTGCATAGAAGGAAGTGGTTATAAATTCAAACTTTACATGTTGAATAATGTTTAAAAAGTTAGAGGAGATTTTCCGTCAGTACACAAGGGTCAGTAGACGCATGCACCCTAGTCAATTTTAGAGTTAGATAAATAAAAACATACATAAGTAAAAATTGGAAAAAATTAAGATTATTTTAAAATAACACATTATGATAAAGATATAAGCACTTAACTTACTTAAGATTATGAGTAAAGTGAGTTTGTGTTATTTGCTTTGCTGAAGAGAATGTGGGTTTTAATTAATGAGTTTTCATTTAATAATATTTTGGGTTGGTTTTGGAACATGTGTTAGTGGTTAGGACATGGGAAGAGGGTAGTATATTAAGGGGCTAGCAGGTTAGTGGATTGGAAAATAATTAAGTTAGTAGATTATTATTTTGAATGTGTTGGGGTTAGTAATTAGTCCCTATGTTTAGTAGAAAGTAGGTTCTTTAGTAATATATGTATTGGTAGACAATTAGTTTTTTTTTAAATATTATATGGATAGTTGTTACATTGTGACTTTACTAAAATTAGAACTTATGTGTAATTTAGTGATTAGGATATATATATATATATATATATATATATATATATATATATATATATATATATATATATATATATATATATATATATATATATATATATATATATATAATTATTATTATTATTGTTATACTTTGATCTTCACTATGTCTTTAAGTGATAATTAATGCTTATATATGTTTAGTAATAATATTATCATATGTCTTACTATATATAAACATATTAAATCTTTATATACTTGAATACATGGAAAATATATGGATATAGTCCTAAGATTAAATTTAAGCTATAGTCCATTAATAGATTAGTATAAGGTTGTTCAAATTGAAATGAACCTATAGGTTAGTTAATATAATTGAATATGAATGAAAAGTAACCCATCGGTGGTCCTATAATGATGCAGGTATGCGGTGAAAGAATTAGGATAGCTTCACCTGATAATTATACATTATTAGTAAATAAAAGAATTTAAATAAATAAATTTGAAAAAAAAAAAATTGGTTGTGTTTTGCTCTATTAAATTTTGGGCATGACATAATTGTTCTTCTTATCCTATTATTGTTTGGTGTCTACTATATTGATAAACAACATTATTGTCCCAAACATAACATGCTTTACCAAATATAAACTATAAAACATATAAATAATTCAACACAATTTTGATAGTTGGATTCTTTGTTGAAACCCAATTTGGGAAAAACCACCAACAACATGTCACTACTTTTTTACTCTTTCTAATTGAGCTCTATTAGGAGTCAACCCTATTAAATGTGACCTAGTTATAGGATTAAATCACCCTATTAGGATTGACCTTGTCAGAGGACTTTGATCATTTCTATTTAGAATGTTAGCTTGTTAAAGGATTTATAGAGATTGTTGAGTCCTTCAAATGAGTGTTAGGTCAACCTCTATTAAAAGTATTTCAATAAAAATTGTTTACAATGATTAGAAAGAAAATGGTAGGATTCTAATATGTGTAATTACAATTCACCTTGCAAGTTTAGATCTCTGTTTAGCTCATGTTTCAATTAACTGATGAGCTCTCCATTGTCATCTCTATTCCTGATTCACTTGGAAACCCTTCAAGCAATCAATCTTCTCCTTTCAAAAATACTTAAGCCATCTTCTTAGATTTCACATATCAATATCAAAAGCATCTACATAAGCAATTTCCTCTAGCTTTGCATTCACTTTCACACACTTGTGCATCTCTAATCAACTTTCTTATGTATTTGTTATTGAAAATAACTTCATACAAGGATGAGAATGTGTTTTAATCATTGGTTTTTCACTAATGTCAATCCTGCTACTTACTGGTAAGATAATTGCTTAGATGATTTTAGTACTATCATTTGTTTGATTGATGAAGAGGATTTGATCAAATGAGGTAACAATATCACCTAGAGGAAAGGTTAAGTTATGATATGGGAAAGAGGTACAAAGATTAGTTAAGAGAGTGATATTATAGTGCATCGAGTATCTACTTAAGGTTGCAAAGGTTGGATACATTGACAAAGTCTAGAAGAACAAGAGAGAAGAATTGAGCCTGCCAAGCTTGACCAAGGAGATAGTAGGTGCCAAGCAAAGATAGTGCAAGCTGAGCAAAAAATTAGTTGTAGTTAAGAAAAGTCAAATTTTACTATATGTCGAGTGATATAGTGTTAGCCAAGTAAAGTTTAGTTGATTCTGAGCACTAGTAAAATTTAGTTCATGCCAAGTGATTTAATAGTGGATGTCGAGAAATGTAGTATGTGCTAGGCATCAGAAGCAAGTTAATGTCGAGTGTCAACATTATGAAAAAGATCATGAATTTGATGAATATGAACTAACAAGTTTGATTTCTTGAATTTTGTAAACTATGGGAAAATAAGATTGATGAGCTAGTGGCACAAAATTCAAGATGAACCATGTTTTAAGAAAATTCAAAGAGGATTGAAGGAGAAGTTTCTAGAAGGGCATAAAATCAAAGGAAGGGTAGATACATTGAATCCTATCTAATTGTACCTAACCTGAAAATGGACGATAGAGGATGAACAACAAAATAGCTATTTTTTTATTATAAGGGGATACAATGCATGAAACAATACTTGGTATGTGTAAAAACCCAAGAAAGACAAGGATTCTAGGGTGTTGTTTCATATGGTGGTCACACTATAGAGTCTGTAATTAGCATGCAAAGTAAGAAGACTTAAGGTTATAGATGCTTGAAGGGTCGACAAGCTATCGGAGCTAAAGTGTGTGAAAGCCAAGCATAATGGAGGACTAAAACATAGATCTATAATCTACAAAGTGAGATGTAAATTGTTATCATATCAAGCCTTATTGTTACTTTCTAATCATTGTATTAGTCAAGGGAAAATTCTTTGGATTAAGGTTGACCTAATAGTCATTTGTAAAGCCTTTAACTAGGTGACATTCCAAGTGAATGATCTAAAGTACTCTAACAAGGCTCACTCCTAATAGGGTGATTAAAATCCTTTAGCTAGGTCACATTTAATAGTGTGCATTGTAACCTTTAATAGGGTTGGCCTTTCACAGGGCATCACTTCATAAGAGTGAGAAATACTAACAAGTTACTGGTGATTTTTCCAAATTGGATTTCCATGTAAAATCATTGTGTCAAATGTGTTGTTGAATCTATTATGTTTTGTGCTTACATTTTCACAAAGTTGATTTGACAGTATCCTACAAGTTTAAGTGATTGTATGGTCTAATGGATGCATGCATTATGAATCTATTATATGGATATGGGTTCACTACGATACAAAAAGTTCATTAGCTTGAATTATTATGAAATACTGATGCACCCTATTTGATAAAAGGAAAAGGTTCTATCAAACTCACAAAAAATATTTTATGTGAAAATGCTTACTATGTTCAAGGACTTAACTATAATTTGTTGAGTGTGTCACAACTGAATAGTTCAGGTTGTAAGGTTGAGTTTGAGAACAAGATTGCTAAGATATATGATACTGATGGAAAACTAATTAGAAAAGGTGATCAAACTATAGGTAATATGTTCTACCTTGATATGGATAACGCTACTTGTTTAGTTGTAGAATTTGATGATGTGGGGCTATGGAAGAAGAGGTTATGTCGTGTTAATTTTGATAACTTGGTTAGTATCAATAACATAAGAATAGTCAGATGTTTGCCTAAGTTGAAGAAACTTGACAATATGATTTGCAAATAATGTCCATTAGACAAAATGACAAAGTCAAGTTTTAAGAATAAGACTCATGCCTATAAAGGAATATTAAAGATTGTTCATACTAACTTGTGTAGACCAATTGATGTGAAAAGATACAAAGGAGATAAGTACATTATGTTATTTGTTGATGATTATTTTAGAATGATGACATTTATGTTTCTAAAACAAAAATCTAATGCTTTCCAAATATTTAAATGGTACTTAGCAACAGTTGAGAAGAAAGGGAGAAATCTAGGAGATTATAGAAGATACAAGAAGAAAGAAATATTAAAAAAACATGGTATATCTACAGAAGTGATAAGAGGGAGTCATAAGGATGAGTTGACTGATTATCTGTTGATCAAAATAGAATTTTGTAACCTATATAGAAGATGAAAGTTGCTGATAGAGGGAGAGATTTCAATATAAGGAATTACTTTTTTTTTGTTATTATTGTTGGTTGTATTGATTAAGTTTGGTTTGTCATCAATGCCAAAGAGGGAGATTCTTGAAACCAACTTGATACAAGTATGAGAATGTGTTTCAATCATTTTTTTGCCACGTATGTCAAACCTGCTAGTTGCTTATAAGACAATTTCTTAGATTATTTGAGTACTATCATTTGTTTGATTGATGAAGAGGATTTGATCAAATGAGCTAACAATATCACCTAGAGGAAAGGTTGAGTTATGATATGGAAAAGAGGTACACAGATTAGTTAAGATAGTAATATTATAGTGGATTGATTATCTTCTTAAGGTTGCAAAGGTTGGATATACTGACAAAGTCTAAAAGAACAAGCGAAAAGAATTGAGCCTGCCAAGCTTGATTGAGTGGACAGTAGGTGGCGAGAAAAGATAGTGCAAGTTGAGTAGAAAATTAGTTGGAGCTAAGAAAAGTAAAATTCTAGTGTATGTCAAGTGATACAGTATTAGCTGAGTAAAGTTTAGTTGATGTCGATCATTAGTAAACTTTAGTTCATGTTGAATGATTTGATCGTGGATGTTGAGCAACGCAGTATATGTTGGGCATTAGAAGAAAGTTGATGCCAAGCATCAAAATTATGAGAAAGATCATGAATTCAATAAACATGAGCCAACAAGATTGATTCCTTGTATTGTATGAACCATGTGGAAGATAAGCTTGATGAGCTAGTGGTACAAAATTCAAGATGAACCATTTTTTGGGAGAATTCAAAGAGGATTGAAGGATAATTTTCTAGAAGGGAATAAAATGAAAATATGGGTGGATTCATTGAATCCTGCCTAATCCTACCTAACCCTAAAATGGACAATAGAGGATGAACAACAAAAGATCTAATTTCTCTTTATAAGGGAATACAAGGCATGAAACAATAGTTGGCATGTGCAAGAACCCAAGAAAGAAAGTAGTCTAGGGTGTTGTTTCATATGGTAGTGGAACTATAGAGTCTACAATTGGCATGAAAAGTAAGAAGACTTAAGGGTATGGATGCATGAAGGGTGGAAAAGTTATCAGAGACGAAGTGTGTGAAAGTCAAGTAGAATGAAGGACTGAAACAAAGGTCTATAATCTACAAAGTGAGTTGTAAATTGTTATCAGATCAAGCCTTATTGTTACTTTCTAATCATTGTATTAGTCTAGGGTAAATCCTTTGGATTAAAGTTGACCTAATAGTCATTTGTAAATCCTTTAACTGGGTGACATTCTAAGTGAATGATCTAAAGTCCTCTAACAATGCTCACTCCTAACAGGGTGATTGAAATCCTCTAACCAGGTCACATTTAATAGTGCGCATTGTAACCTTTAACAGGGTTGGCCTTTCACAAGGCATCACTTTAGAAGAGTGGAAATTAGTAGCATGTTACTGGTGGTGTTTTGCAAATTAGGTTTCTACATAAAATAATTGTGTTAAATGTGTTATGTTTCAGGATTACATTTCTGTGAAGTTGATTTGACACTAATGGGTGAACCCACAATAATGGGTTCTACTTTTGTGGGATGAAGGAAATAAAAAAAATGGCAAAATTTGCATATCGGATTTACCATATGTTCGCGCAAACATTCAAGTTATGTTCGTGTGAACACAATTATAATATATGTTCGCGCGAACACATTTGATATATATAGGGCATGTTCACGCGAACATACCACTAATATGTACAACATTTTCTCCATTTCACTGTTTGTTTGCATGGTAAACTTAGCCCCACATGTTCGCGCGAACATATGTTCACACGAACACCTTTAATATGTTCGCACAAACACAGTGTTCATGCAAACATGTGATTTAGAAATTTTTGACCCTATTTTTTGAAAAAAAAAAAATTGGCTCTTTTGATGCCAAAACTTGAAAATGAATGATCTCCTACTGTAAAATAAAAAATACCAATTTGTGCTGCTCGGAGCAAGCTTTCCAATGACTATAATTGTAATGCATATTATATTCATTAATACTTTCAAATATGAGTTTAACTCATTATAGGTTCATTACCGATTGAAAATCAACTGACTTTGACACTTCAGGAAAATTAGTAAATTAGGTCCAATTTTTTTTGAAAAATATCTAGGAAAAGGGTAATTGAGATAACTTTCTATTAAAAAAAAAAATAGATTTATGATAAATTAAGTTCAAGTTATCTATGTCAAAAGGAACGTATAATTGAATTACGATTGGTGTCACTTCAAAACTTCATAAACTATACAATATTCAACCAAATTGAATCAAACCAAATGCATCCTCTAGATATTGATGTTACAAATCCAACGCTAAAAGAATTACCTCATTATCTTTTCTAGAAAAAAAGTTATGTGTGTCAAACAGACTGTCACTCTTTATAAATATTGAATTTTAATATGTACCACTTTTCAGAGGAGAAGAAAAAATTGACTTAAATAATTTTTATAAAAAATGGTTAGAAAGTAGGAACAGAATACTAGAAATCACTAGTTTACATCATCTTGAAATTATTTGTAGTTTTAGAGATATAGTCACTCGAATCTAAGGTTTGTTTCAAAAATATTGATTTCAGTGTCAAAATTGGTCAAAAAGTGGAACCCATTGTTGTGGGATCACCCTAATCTACAAGTTTAAGTGATTGTATGATCTAATGGATGCATGCATGATGAGTATGTTATATGGATATGGGTTTAGTAAGCTATGAAAAGTTTTATTTGTATACCTAGACCTTGGATAATGGATTCACCCCCCTCCCCCTCACATTTATTCTAAATAATTCCAACATGTGCCCCCCACACACTCACACTACTTCATTCATCTCTATACCACCTTAAATAGGTAATTCTTGCTTTGATTTTTTTGATGATTACCGTAGATCTTAGGTTTTATGATCAGGTTCAACATGATTCATTGTATCTATCCATCTTGTTGATCTTCCTCTAGAAACTTCTATGGAATCTATCTATTAGGTCTTTACATAATCATCTCCTTGAATTTAATGATACAACTCATCAATCTCATCTTCAACACAGTTTATGTTTTCAAAGAAAACAACTAAGTTGGCTTGGATTCAGGATTTCCTCAAATTGATTCTCAACACTATTACTCAAGAATTGACTATCTTGCTCAGTCAATACTAATGTGTTGTCAACACTAGATTTACTTAGCACTTGTTATGGCTTGGTTGACACTAGCATTGCTTGACATTCCTCGACCTTTTAATTGGCTTATCTTAACTTTCTTGTTATAAAAAATTACTTTGTCATATGGTGGCCAAAATATTGAGCCTACAATTGGCATGAAAAATAAGAAGACTTAAGGGTATAGATGCTTAAAGGGTGGATAAGCTATTAGAGATGAAGTGTGTGCAAGCCAAGAAGAATGAAGGACTAAAACAAAGCTCTATAATCTACCAAGTGAGTTGTAAATTTTTATTAGATCAAGCCTTATTGTTACTTTATAATCATTGTATTAGTCTATGGTAAATCCTTTGGATTAAGGTTGACCTAATAGTCATTTGTAAATCCTTTAACTGGGTAATATTCCAAGTGAATGATCTAAAGTCCTCTAACAAGGATCACTCCTAATAGGGTGATTGAAATCCTCTAACCAGGTCACATTTAACAGTGTGCATTGTAACCTTTAAAAGGGTTGGCCTTTCATAGGGCATCACTTCAAAAGAGTGAGAATTAGTAGCATATCATTGGCGGCTTTTTGCAAATTAGGTTTCCACGTAAATAATTGTGTCAAAAGTGTTATGTTTCATGCTTACATTTTTGCAAAGTTGATTTGATAGTAATCTAAAAGTTTAAGTGATTGTATGATCTAATGGATGCATGCATGATGAGTATGTTATATGGATATGGGTTCAGTAAGCTATGAAAACTTTTATTTGTACACTTAGACCTTGGATAATGGATTCACCCCCCTCTCCCTCTCATTTATTCTAAATAATTCCAACACATTCCTTCCACACACTCACACTACTTCATTCATCTCTATAACACTTTAAATAGCTAATTCTTTCTTCTTATTCTTCTTTTCTATGATCACCATAGATCTTAGGTTTTACATTCAGGTTCAACACAATTAATTTTATATGTCCATCTTCTTGATCTTCCTCTAGAAACTTTTATGGAATCTATCTATTAGGTCTTTACATAATCATCGCCTTGAATTTAATGATACAGTTCATCAATCTCATCTTCAACACAGTTTAATTTTTTGAAGAAATCAATTGAGTCAGTAGGGATTCATGATTTCCTCAAATTGATTCTCAATATTGTTACTCATGAATCGACTATCTTGCTTAGTCAATACTAATGTGCAGTCAACACTAGATTTACTCAACACTTGTTATGGTTTGGTTGACACTATCATTGCTTGACATTCCTCAACCTTTTACTCTATTTCTTGGCTTATCTTAACTTTCTTGTTATAAAAAATGACTTTGTCTAATCAAAATCTATCTAATCAAATATCCATTGTAGCTTCCTTTTCATAACACAACCTTTCCTCTCGGTGCTATTGTTATGAGAAATTTCTTAAATCCTTTTCATCAATCAAATAGATATGACATTTAGATTAGGTACCAATATGTCTTGTCAAAGATTTGACATCAATGACAAAACAACAATTGTTCCAATTGCAATTTTTCAATAGTTCTATCTTAATTGACTCAACTCCTTTTGTATAGCTTGACATCTATGTTCTCTTTTCTTCTCGACATTAACTATACTTGTCTTAACTATTAAAGTAATTGGTGACCAAAGACTTTCTTAGCTCCTATAGAGCTTGGCATATACATTATTATTTACAAGTCTTTACATGAATAGACATATATAGAGTAGCTTGATCGCAGTGAACACTGATTAACTCTACCTTATTTATTACTAAGTGTTTGACACTAATAGAAAATAAAACTTAAAGAGACCAACACTTCCATCTATTCCTCAACTTCATTTCCTCACCAACTTGCTTTCAGAAATCTCCATTAGCCATAGCATTCTAAATTTCCTCAAACTTCTTCTTATTGAATTCTTTAGAATAATTGAGAGGGGGTGAGTTAGTTATCCAAGGTCTAGATGCACAAATAAAACTTTTCAATGCTTAACAGGTCCATACCCATAAAACTATTATATGCATGCATCAATTAGATCATACAATATCTTAACTTAGAAGGTTATTATCCTAGGTCAAAATAACTTTGCACAAACATGAAACATCATAAGCACATTCACACAATTTGACACAAGTATTTTAAATAGAAACCCCAATTTGGGAAAAACCACCAGTAACATGCTACCCAATTTCACTCTTCTGAAGTGATACCCTTTGAAAGGCCAACCCTATTAAAGGTTATAATACACACTATTAAATGTGACTTGGTTAGAGGATTTCAATCACCTTGTTAGGAGTGAGCCTTTTTTGAAGACTTTAGAACATTACATTAGAATGTCACCTAGTTAAAGTATTGGTGTTTTGAAATGTCATGGTTTCAAATTATCTTGATGAGAACAAAATATATCTAGGGGCAGCTACTTCCCATCTACAACATACCCTTTCAGACACTAGGCCAACTATAAGGCTAGACCCTTCTTCTACTTTGGGCTTTGCAAAACCTAGGTGAATGTACCTCAATTTCATTTATATGGTACCAATATTCAAAGCATAAACTTGAATCTAACAAAGCAGATGAAACCCTTAATCCTCTAATAGTTATGAAAATATCTTAGATATGAAATAGCTAATAACATGACCTAAGAACTCAATAAGCTAAGTGAGGGAAACACTTTTCAGTTCTTTCAACTTTAAAGGTAAAAGATATTTATTAATGATGTTGATTTCAGAAAAACTATGATATAAACAACATAACAATTTGATCCTATAGCTGATCAGTGCCTCATCCATTGGGAATTCCTATAAACCCTTAACACACATCTCCAAAATTTATGAACATATCCCATACATCAGGACTTTCCTAATCTATCCATTCACCTTGTGAATCAGACATCTACATCTTTTTGAATCTCATACTCTACCTATCCCTTCATGAGATCTGTAACCCTATGATGATAAACCAAGCATTTACATGACTCCTTGAATCATAAGCAAAACATATCAACATATATGATCTAAAATGGATTGCAACCAGACAATAAGCACCTTGTGCATGTATCATAGAAAATCACAAATAACATGAATAGGAGACAAAATTCAGATAGAAGATTAACTTGTTGCTGCACTTTTACTTATTTCCTTGAAACAAATACAATAAGATGCATGAAATTGAAACATAAAAATACCTAACAAATATGAATTATCTATATTGTTATTACTTGTTGTTCATTACAAGAGAAATGCTAAAGAATGTGATGGAATCACAACTTTGAATCTAACAATGTTGTCACATAGACAAATTGGAACCAACCAACCCTTGAGAAAGAGAAAAGAAGAGACTAAATAGAAAGGAAGAAAACTCGAATCAGATCAAGTGTTGCCATTTGTCAACTTGGAAAACCTCCATCTACAAATGCAAAACATCTCTCTACTCTCTCTCTATAACTGCACATCAGATATTTTCATTCCTACTAAAGAATGCCTTTGAAAATATATCCAAAATGATAGAATCTCTAACTAATTTTGATGTCAATTTGATATCAAAGAAATGGTAAAAACACCTGCCAAATGACTTCTAGAGGAAAAATACAACTCTTTAGAATCATTTTACTCTAGATTTGGTAGCAACAAATTTCAATGATTGCTTTCCAACTAATTTTGCAACTTAATCATGTATTCTGCTCATTCTACTCGGAATGCCCTAGAAAACACAAATCTACTTATAGTCTATATGATTGAATACCTATGCAAATTCTAACTACAAATCTAGATACTTCATCTTCTCCCAGTTCTAACGGTATACTACACTACATATTTTTGACAAAAATTACCCCTTAGGCATGCGTTTGAAAATCGGGCCCCATTTCAAGGTAAAAAAAAATTAATGAAATTTTTTAAAAATTCAATAGTTAGAACTATAGAAAACTTGAAAATAATTTAATTTTTTCCATTTTAATGTTAGAAGCTCTATAAGTTCAAATTTTGCAAAAATATAACAAAATATGAATTTTTTGGATTTCATGTTTTTTGCCCTCTTTTCCATCTAGGTCAACACCTGTTGACTGCCTGGGCACCATGTGGAGGCTTTCTATTGGCTAGATCTTAGAAACTCATCTCTACTCTATAATCACCCTCACCACATGTCATCACCTCATAGCCTCATAGGCTTAACCCTAAGTTCTACCTTAACCTATGCGACCAAGCACCTAACCCAACTTTGCACTTTCAGGGCCCTTCATGCTTAACTGTGGTTAAGCTACTTGATTATGAAAAATGGGCATTTTTACATGGTTGGGACTTCCTCTCAAACTTAGAATTTAATTCATATGAGCATGTGTTGGTAGTTATCTTTGATGTTCTCATGTCATCACGTAGTCTAGCTCTGATTGCATGGTTTAACCTACAAAGTTGTGTACGAGCACCATTTTTCCTACTAACATCATCACTTGCCTATAGTTTGGGATCCTTTGGTTTGGTCAAAATTTGGTTTTCATCATGTACAACTGGTATCGACCATGGGCCCTATTGGTCTAATTTTTTGCAAGAAAAATTTCCCAAATCTAGGTACAAAAAATTAGAATTTAATCCTTAAATGGTGAATAGAGTTTTTGGTCTTTGGCCCTCCCGATTTGTTAGCCTTTGAACATTTGTGAAACCCTAGGTCTTGTTCCTTTTAAAATTTTTGAGTATGAAACCTTTTTAATTTTTTTTGCAAATATTCCTTGAAAAGTTCAAATCTTTCACGCCTCTTTATGACCTTTTCCCTCTTAATGTATATCATCCAATCAATGCAAGATCAATGGCAGTGGCATTGTCACTATTAAAAGATGCAAGTATGTTACCCTATGTGACATAGCAACTACCATGAATTTGAAGGGCGGTACCGTAAAATGGAGTTGTGGTGATCAAAGATTGTATTGTGTCAGAAGTATTTGGTTATGTTTTTCATGTCAGACCTATCAGAACTGGAAAAGGGATCATAAATGTGGAGTACAAAGAGCATCATCAAAAATCTAAATTTTTTCGATTGGTCACCATGTCACTATTAGAAAATTTGTGCACTTCGTCATTAGCAACATGGCACCTTCACGAAAAATATAGACAATAGTCACTTTTAAGTTTTCCAGTGACCATAAACTTCTCAAGTTGCATGGTAGATGTGTCATTTTATTGTTATGTCAAAAGCATTAATGGGAGTGATTATGACTTCACTTGCCTTTATCTTTTTGATGCCAAGTTTTGATAAGACACCGAAGATCACTATGTCACTGTTGGGAAATTTATGATCTTCACCATTAGTGACATAGTGTCTTGACAAAAAGTAATAATACAACAACATTTTCAAAAGGTGGTTCCCAAACACATTCTCCATCAGATATCAATTATATAGTTTTTGGGACATAGTGGCATCTAGTGGGATACACATATGCACTAGGAAAAGTGAAGGCATCAGAGGTTGCTATGTTGCTGTCGTGAAAATTATGCATCTTGCTGTTAGCGACATAACATCTACTCATGAAATAAACTCATGGTGGGACTCAAAAAACACAGCAATGTGACTAGGATTAGAATTTGGTTTTATATGCTAGCTGCATAGGATATTCTCACGTCAAAAATAATCTGGACCCATGTCCTTGTCATAAAACATATGAAAGATTTTGATCATTTGATCAAGCTTGGATCAACGATTGTTGCTACCTCACTATGGAAAGATGTGCAGTTTTTACTCTATGTGACATAGCAACTAGGGGACCCACCACATCTTATGTAATTCATGCAATTTCCACACCCTCAGATCAATTTAAAATCTATGATCGTTGCTATCTCACTATAGTAAGCTGCTCAAATGATATGTATAGCAACATAGCAACTAAGGGCCAACCATATTTCTCTTAAGTAATGCTTCAAATGTCCTCCACATGATCAATGCAAAATCAATGATCATCACTACCTCACTATAGCAAGGTGCTCACTCTTTATGTATAGCGAGGTAGCGACTTGATGACACATGTCCTCAGTCATCAGTGGGTCCAGACTAAAATGCAAAGAATGAAAGAACTATACACATGGTGAAATCTTATTGGGTTGACTGCCAACATGTCAAGTGGAACGTGAGTCATCTTTGCCTGCATCCTTGGATCATAGGATTTTTCAAAAATTGACGGCGTAAACTTGAATGTAGAAGGTGGTGCCACTCTGTGCATTTATGAGGAATGAAAGCTTCATGTGCAAAAGAAAAATATAGTATAATACATAAGATTTTCTCAGTTCCATCTCACGTGAACAAAGATTTCAAGCTTTTTCCTGAGTAGAAGCCATTACTGAAAAGGTTGTGTTGAGCTTGACAAGAGCATGAAGTAAAATTCCATTGTTCGCAAAGATATTGCAGGATTATAGAAAGGAACGAAAAAAGACTCAAGTAAGTAATTATACTATAATCTCTGTAGTGTCTTAGTTCTACAAATTATAATCAAAGATACCTCCAAAGAAGGTATTTTCTAGTCAAGAGAATTATTTGGATAGGAATTTCCATGATGATTTTCTTGAGTTGCTCTATAACTCCACTATTGAAACTATATAAGTTGAAAAGCTTACTTCATTAAACCCTAGGTTGAAAATAGCAAATGAAAATGTAGAGTACAATTAGGATTCCTAGGAAGCTTGTGGAAGACTATAAAGAAGATATTTGTTTTATGGTTGACTATGACAAGGTTTACATTCAGGTAGTCAGACCTAGAGTGGCATGGGGTCAAGCCTCTAGAAATGAGGTTAACATTGATGACACTAAATATATCATTGAAACTCTATTGAATGAGCTTGTCGGTACTAAAGCTACATATTTTGGCACATATGATAATGTTGATCAAATAAGTAAGATTGAAAAATGAGTGTCAACACAGTTAACCATCTTCACTATACATGTCAAGTATATAATGGAAGATGAGCCAGAACTCTAACACATGTTGAGTTATAGATAGTGCTAAGTAGATTAGAAGACATTATGTGTTGAGCAAAGTAGAAGTCCAATGTGTGTCGAACATAGGAAATTAATAGGTGCCGAGTAACATAGGAAGTTAATAGGTTCCAAGCAACATAGGAAGTTAATAGGTGTCGAGTAACATAGGAAGTTAATAGGTGTCGAGTAATACAGAAATTCTATAGGAGCCTAGTAACTAGGAAACACAGTGGATGCCGAGCAACGTAGAATAGATGGTGCCAAGCATTAGTATTACTTCATGTGCTGAGCAATGTAGGATCAGCATGAAATTTTGTGCAATCACAAGCCAAGATGTAAAATGGTTATGCATGACTCATTACTTAATAAGGAGATAAGATCAAATCCTCCCAACCACCTATGCAATCCTCATAAAAATTGGAGACTGCATGCAACCAATGGGTGAATTTCTAGGGTTTGACCGGGAACACTTGAATCAAGGATGCATAACAAACCACTAATATTTATAAGGGAGTCTTGACATCATTGAACAGTGAGAAGAGAGGAGTTGAAAGAAGAAGGAAACGTAAAGCCTATTATTAAGGTCTTTGCAGAACATTGGTGTCAAAGAATTTGATGGAGACACAACCGAAGAATAGAATGGAACCAACAGAAAGGGAAAATTATATTAACGGAGAAAATAAGCTAGTATGAATAGTACAGAGAAAATAAACTTCAGAACATGCCCTAAGGGTTTACAATAGCATAAATCTAGAGAATATTTCTCCTTTTAGCACCTCCTCTCAAACTCCACTCCGAACTGCCTGTTACAATGCCAAAAATCTCCTTAAATAGACCCCAGAGGGTTAAGGACTAGGAGTAAATTCTAGAAAGGGCTAGTAGGAATCCACCGACAAAATAGAAGGTTCTAGAAGCTGCGTTAGAAGTTGGTGCAAATCTAGAAGAATCCAGAAATGGTAACCGAACTTCTGGGAGGCATAACTTTTGAACCGTAGCTCTGATTGACAAACTGTTTACACTTTCGAAAAGCTCTCGAAGCACTCTATAGCCCTATGGACATGCTTTTCTCGTCCCCCATTTTTTGACCCTTTTCGAGGTCATTTAATGCCCCAAACCTGACTTTGAAGCATTCTTAGGAGGTCTCCAAAACTTGAAAAACTGTAATAACTTTCAAACCGTGGGGCCTATTGACCTGATTCTTTTTCTGGAATGCTCTAAATCATGATTACATTCATCTGGCCAATTCACACCTTCTAGTTTATCGAAATGATGGCCCAAATACATGCTCCTATTTTTTCAAGATTTTCAAACGCACTGATAGTTGAACTATGAGAGTTGGAACCTTTATTTGAGCCAAATGGGTATCCAAAAATGTAAAGACATGAAATAGAAACTAATTCTAAGTACATTGTTTTGGGTGACACAGGATTGCCCTTATACCTCTAGATGCTCTTGCATCAGACACCCAGGGTAGATTGAAAAGTGACCCTGTCACTTTATGGATGGTAGAGGAAATTCCAAATGGGAAACCTCAGCTGCTGAAATCCAAGTTGAGTCCTCGATCGGCCATCCTTTCCATTTGACCAAATACTCTTCATACTGCCTGTTTCTGGTACTCCTACCCACACGATGATCTAGAATGTCTTCTATCTCCTCCTTCTTAGAAGCAGGAATTGGGCATGGCTCTAAAACTAGCTCCTCATGTACACCATCATCATGATACTCTGTTAAATCTGCAATGTTGAAAATGGGAGAAATGTGAATACCATCTGGCAACTCCACCTCATATGCATTTCCTGAGTCATGTTTCTTCAAAACTTTGCAACGGCCAAATTTCTTCATTTTCAGCTTGTTGTAAGTACCAACTAGAAATCTTTCTTTTCGTAAGTGCACCATGACTAGATCCCCTACTTGGAATTCCTTATATCTTCTCCTTTGATCAGCCCTAGCTTTATACTCTTGATTCATCTTGATAATGTGTGCTTGAACCTCCTCATGTAGACGCTTGATGTGTTAAGAAAATTCCTTAGGTTCAGCACTTGTCCTCTCCCCTTGTTCTATCTTCCTCAGCTCTGGTGCAGTCCTCGGGCTATTCCCATATACAATTTGGAATGGTGATTTTCTAGTACTCCTATTTACAGAGTTATTATAAACAAACTCAGCCTGTGGTAGAATCAAATCCCATCCCTTGGGCTTATCTCCAACTAAACATCTCAGCAAATTGCCCAGACTTCTATTTACCACTTCTGTTTGACCGTCAGTTTGTGGGTGATGCGTAGAACTGAATTTCAAGTCTGTTGTCAACATTTTCCACAATATCCTCCAGAAATACCCCACAAATTTAGTGTCTCTGTCAGAAACTATAATCCTTGGAAGACCATGTAGTCTTACCACCTCTTTGAAAAACAAGCCTGCAATATGGACAACATGATGAGTTTTGTGGCATGGAATGAAATGTGCCATTTTGGAGAACCTATCAACCACCACGAATACTGAGTCATTACCCCTTTGTGTCCTTGGTAATCCAAGAACAAAATCCATACTTATGTCCTCCCATGGCCTTGAAGGAATAGGCAACGGCTGATATAGACCAGTATTGTGACTAAACCCCTTAGCGACCTGACAAACCTAGCAAATCTATACAAACTTCTTCACATCCTGTGAAATTTGAGGCCAAAAATAATGTTCTCTAAGAATGGCGATGGTCTTATCTCGACCAAAATGAATTGCCATCCCTCTACTGTGTTTCTCCTTAATCAGATTTTCCCTCATGGAACTCCTTGGAATGCACAATTGACTACCTTTGAACAACATGCCATCCTGAATCAAATAGTCTAACCACTTGGTTCTATCTACAACAACAGGTTCTTTACAAGCTTTCTATGCTTCAGCAAAATTAGGATCCTCGGGGTACAAATTCTTGAGTTCATCAAACCCAACTACTTCAACCTGCATTACTATAAGCAGTGACTGTCTCCTACTTAGTGCATCTGCAACCTTGTTAGATTATCCACTTCTATGCTTCAACACAAATGTATAACTCTGCAAGAATTCTACCCACTTCATATGCCTCTGATTCAATTTACCTTGGCTATTTAGGTACTGTAATGCCTGATGATCAGTATACAAAAAAAATTCCTTTGGCAATAAATAATTCCTCCATTTCTTTAAGGCCTGAACTATTGCATAGAGTTCTTGATCATAAACAGAATACTTCTTCTTTGCATCATTCAATTTTTTAGTAAAATATGCAATAGGCTTACCTTCTTGGCTTAATACAGCCCCAATAGTGCTGTCACTGGCATCACAATCCACCTAGAACACTTTTCTAAAATTTGGGAGTGCCAACACAGGTTGCTCAGTCACCTTCTTCTTCAGCAATTCAAAACTTCTCGTAGCTGCTGCAGTCCATTTGAACTCTTTTCTATCCCCTCTTATTGTATCAGTTAGGGGTGCACATATGCCATTGAAATTATTAATAAACTTCCTGTAAAAACTAATCAGACCATGAAATGATCTTACCTCAGTAGCAGACCTTGGAGTAGGCCATTCCAAGATGGCTTTTACCTTCTCTAGATCCATTTTGAGACCTTCAGGTGATATAACAAACCTTAAATAGACTAACTCCCTTTTTGCAAAGATACATTTCTTTAGATTAATTAATAGTTTCTCTTCCCTTAGCCTTTCAAGGACACTACGAATATGCAGTAAATGTTCTTCCAAAATCTTGCTGAAAATTAAAATATCATCCAAATAGACAATAACAAATTTTCCCAAGAACTTCTTAAGTACCTCATTCATGAGCCGCATGAAGGTGCTTCGGGCGTTTGTCAATCCAAAGGGCATGACAAACCACTCATAAAGACCCTCCTTGGTCTTGAAGGGTATTTTCCACTCATCTCCTTCTCGAATCCATATTTGATGATAACCACTATCCAGATCTATCTTTGTGAAGTACTGAGCTCCACTCAAGTAGTCCATAAGATCATCCATCCTTGGCAAAGGAAATCGGTACTTGATGGTTATCCTATTTATAGCTCGAGAATCTGTACACATCCTCCACTCTCCATCCTTTTTTGGTGCGAGTACTCTAGGTACTGCACATGGACTCAGGCTCTCTCGAATCAAGCCCTTCCTCAACAGCTCCTAAACATGTCTATTTAGCTCCTCTATTTTAGTAGGAGTCATCTTGTGAGTAGCCTTGTTAGTAAAACTAGCTCCTGGAATTAGATCTATTTGATGACTGATTTTCCTTATTTGTGGCAATCCATCTGGAACATTATCAGAGATAATATCTCCAAACTCCCCTAGTAAATTTGAAACTTCGAGTGGTATTTCACTACTACCTTCTTTATCTTTCCTAGGAATCAAAGCATAGCACATATGTTGATGTTTCATGCCATCTAAAAACTTCCTTCCATCAACAAGACAAATCCTAGCACTGCTACATACCTTTTCACCTTCCTTTTTCATGGGCTTCAATTTGTGGTGAACTCCATCCTTTGTCAAAGAGTATGTGTTTGCATGTCCATCATGTACTGCATGTCTATCAAACTGCCATGGTCTACCCAACAGTAGATGGAAAACATCTATTGAAATAAGATCACAGAGAACTTCATCATGGTAACTCCCAATTTTGAATTTCACTAAACATTTTTCACTTACCAGGACCTTATGATCATCTTTTACCCAAGCAGTCCAATAGGGCTAGGGATGTTTCTTCCTCTTGAGCTTTAGCTTAGAGACCATCTCTTCTGATACCAATTTATCAGTGCTACCACCATCAATGATCACGTCACAACATTTATCCTCACACTTGCATCTGGTACAGAACAAACTCCTTCGTTGTCCTGGTTCAATCTCACCACTTAGTAGGACTCTTTCATTTACCAAGGTCTCTCCTCTTTCTGCATCCTCTGAATGTGATGATTGTACATCCTCATCGACATGAGCAACCCTAGCTTGGCCCTCAGCTCTCTTATCTATCCTTCCTTGTCGTTGAGGGCATTCAAAGGTACGATGACCTTCTTCATTGAAATGGAAATAGGTACCACGGAAGCCTCCTTTTCCTTTTCCATGTCCTCTACCTCTTCCTCTTTGATTTTCAAAGTCTTGATCATGGGAGCGGTTGAAACCCTCATTCCTCTGGTTTCTGCTAGTACCCACATCTTCATTTTTCTTTTGGGTTTCACTGAGGCCTCCAGATGATCTATCGCTTCCCCTTCCTCCTTGACCACACCCCCTTTTTCTTCCTTCAAACCTTTTATTCAGCTTCTCTTCAACTCATAGGGAAAACTGGTATGCCTCTTCAATGCTAGTCATTCTTACCAAACTTAATTCCTCCTGGATGCTAGGTCGCAACCCACTGATATAATGAGCAACCTTCTCCTTATTTTCTTCTGCATGCCCCACTCTAATCAAGAGTCAATAAAACTCCTCTGTATATTCTTGGACTGATCTTCCTGCTTGCTTTAACCCATGCATCTTCATAAATAGATCAAGCTCGTAGTCCACAGGAATGAACTGCTTCTTCAATTTGTCCACCATGCGATCCCATCTTGTGATCTTCTCCTTTCCTCTTCTAAGTCTTTCTAGTTGAACCTCTTGCCACCAGATTTTGGGATGGCCTTTCAGTTTGGCCTTTGCTAACTTAACCCTATTTGGGTCCCTTATATCCTCATACTCAAAGTATTCTTCCAGTTCATTGATCCAATCGATCAACTCATCCGGTTTCAGATTTCCTTAAAATATACCCACTTCAATTGTAGGTTTTTTCCCAAACTTAGTAATGGCCCTAAAAAGCCTTTCCTCTACAAGATTCAGAACTTCCCCGAATAACTTGCTCTTTTGGTCCCATTTCTTCCTCTTCATTTTCATCCTCACTATTGTCACCTGCGGAAACATTTGCTCCTCTATGAAGCTCCTCTTGCAATGCTTGTACCTACCTCTGGAGGGCTCTAACCTCCTTAGGATCAATAGCTCTGGCCCTTCCGCCATGCTCTCTTCGTGGAGGCATCTTCTAACTTGAACCCACAACCACACAGTCCTAGTGCAAACTACCTCATAGTCGGTGCTCTGTCTACACACTCAGGAAAACCCACTCTAATACAACTTGATGGGGACACAACCCAAGAGCAAAATGGAACCAACAGAAAGGGAAAATTATATTAACGGAGAAAATAAGCTAGTACGAATAGTACAGAGAAAATAAATTTTAGAACATGGCCTAAGGGCTTACAATAGCATAAATCTGGAGAATATTTCTCCTTTTAGCACTTCCTCTCAAACTCCACTCCGAACTGCCTTTTACAATGCCAAAAATCTCCTTAAATAGAACTCGGAGGGTTAAGGACTAGGAGTAAATTCTAGAAAGTGCTAGTAGGCATCCACCGACGAAATAGAAGGTTCTGAAAGCTACGTTAGAAGTCGGTGCAAATCTAGAAGAATTGAGAAATGGTAATCGAACTTTCGGGAGGCATAAATTTTGAACTGTAGCTCTGATTGACGAACCATTTACATTTTCGGAAAGCTCTCAAAGCGCTCTATAGCCCTATGGACAAGCTTTGCTCATCCCCCATTTTTCAACCCTTTTCAAGGTCATTTAATGCCCCAAACCTGACTTTGAAGCATTCTTAAGAGGTCTCCAAAACCCAAAAAATTGCAACAACTTTCAAACCGTGGGGCCTATTGACCTGATTCTTGATCTAGAATGCTCTAAATCATGATTACATTCATCTAGCCAATTCACACCTTCTAGTTTACCACAATGATGGCCCAAATACATGCTCCTATTTTTTTGAGATTTTCAAACGCACTGATAGTTGAACTATGAGAGTTGGAACCTTTATTTGAGCCAAATGGGTATCCAAAAATGTAAAGACATGAAATAGAAACTAAGTCTAAGTACATTTTTTTGGGTGACACAGGATTGCCCTTATACCTCTAGATGCTCCTGCATCAGATTTAGTGGAAAGGATGACATTTACACATCTAGTTGATCAGAACAAAACAAGGAACATAATCAACATATCAAATCTAGTAGAGATCGATGATAGAAGATCAGTTCCAGTACATGAGATCAACATCAGAGATTGCATTAGATCAGGTTTATTATTCTAATACTCTCTCACAATTGTATTAGGAATTTTGAAATCCTATTGAGTTAGGTGGGTTTAACAGCTCTATGTAAATCCTTTAACAAGGTGGCATTCTAGGTTGAACATTCTTAAGTCCTCTAACAAGGCACACTCCTAACAGGGTGTAGAAATCCTTTAACTGGGTCACATTTAACAGTGTGTTTTAGCCTTTAACAGGGCAAGCCTTTAACAGGGAAAACCATTAGAAGTGGTTGAAATCAATTGCTGCAGTAATTTTGTGGGTATCATCCCCACCCCAATTTTACCTTCTTATTCTTGGAGGGTTTCTGGGTCACCAAAATCTAAAGTGTTATGTGATGATGCATGTTTGTTTCTCATGATTGTTTAATTTTTATATACATGCATGTTAATTTCAATTATATGTTATTAAGGATTTAAAACAAGAGAAAAGGGCAGTACTTTTGATTCACCCCACCCCCCTCTCAGAAGCACTCTTCCCATTAAGACATTCCAAAAATTGGTATCAAAGGCAAGTTCTCTCAAGAAGAAGCCTAATAGCTTGGAGGAAAAGATCTGAAGATGGAAATCTTCAAACTTGAGAAGATCATTGAGAACTAGGTGATAGATATGCATCTCACTCTACACAAGGTAGAGAAAGCTAGAGAGGAATTACGAAAATGCTTAAAAAGAAGGAAATAGCTATAGCCAAAAATGATATTCACTACAAGGATATTGACACCACACAAGTATTTTCCAAAGGAGATTCCAAAGAATTTGATGCAGAGATAGTAGAACTGATGGAGAAAAATAAAATTGAAGTAGAAGAGATAAGAACTCTCAAGATGGAGCATGAATCACAAGCCATGATGCTATGTGAAATCACTGAGCAAAAGAAAAGAGCAGTTGAGGATAGAGGCATGATGGAAGATGACAAAAGAAATCTTGCAAAAAGACTTGAAGAAAAATGTACTGAATTAACAAGGATCTCAAACATGCAGATGGATACACTTGCCCAACTGATGAGCCTTCATCATGAACTCAATATGAAACATATTGAGATCTCTACTTTAAAGATGTAGAATGAACAAATGCAGAATGAATTGAAGAGAGAAAAATAAATAGAAGAGAATCTCAACAAGTCAAGTGAAGCTATCAAGTACTTTGAACCGTTGCTAAAATCCCCAAGATCAGCCCATGATACATCAAGACTTGGATACACTAGCACTAAATTTGGTGAATCATCAAAGAATGCTGAGCAAAGAAGTGACAAAGGTAAGGATCATAAACCCACTTGTCATTACTATAATAAAGGGGCCATACTGCTAATTTTGCAGGAGTAGAAGGATCAATCAACCAAACACACCCAAAAGCAAGGATTACTGTCACAAGTGTAATAAGCAAGGACACATGACAAAAGACTACAGGTCTAAAGTCACAAGGACACAAAGATTTGATGGACACTGCCATAATTGCAAGAAGTATCGACATAGAGCCTTTGAATGCAGATCAAAGCCTATGTGGACACCAAATCAGCATGTAAGGAGGGACAACTATGTACACCATTACAATTGGGACTATAATACAAGGCAAAGCTGTCACTATTGTCAAGAGTATGGACATATACCCTAGAAATGCATAAGAACACACTTGAAGGGGAACTATAAAAGATGGTTGAACCAAACTACTTGCTTCAGTTGCTTGAAAACTAGACATGTCAGTAGGAATTGTCCAACAAAGGCCAAGGCACCCAAGACTAAAGTAAATAAGGGCAAAGAAAAGGTTGACAAGGCACACATTAGAACATACATAAAGAAGACATGGAAAAAAAAAGATGTACCAAGTACATCCAATGGAAGGGTCACTTCACACAAGAGGTCAAGTGATCATATCTCATCCAACTAATCAAAAGATGAGCCTATGGGGCTGATACATATAAGGAAGTATCATACATCAGCCCTAAACCATGATGAAGCACTACAAAGTATAAATTTTCATGAGTTAAGATGCTAAGATAAAGCTTGAAAGATGATGCCAAGATGTCTTTGGTTGCCAAGTAAAACTAATTTGGTTGCCAAGTAAAGAAGTCTAGTGGGAGCGAAGTAAAAAATTGTAGTGATTGCTGAGTTATTGACAAAGTTAGTAGATGCCAAGTGAGAATAGCTGCTGAGTAAAATGGAGTGGATGTTGAGTTGAAAACCTTTGGAAGCTGAGTGACAGGTGAAGGTACAAAAATGCATTAAATGCAAGGTTTTTGAGCTACTTAAAGGTGAAAATCAATTCATTTTGAGCCATTCAAACCAAGAGTGATTACCAGAAGCACGATTGAGCAATTTTTGAGTATATAACCAGTGATTTGCAACGATTTAGCATCCACCCAAGTGATTTAAGCGTTTAACCAAATATTTCCTTCAGGTGCTGAGTTGTACAGTTTGTGAAGTTTATTTTAAATGTCAAACCCTAGTTTGGTTAACAATGGCATTTGGTTCAAAGTCCACCAAAGGGAAAGAGAGCCATGAAATTCAACTTGTTAGCAACAAGGTTAAACAACCTAAGTTTAGGCTCATACCAGAGGTAGCATACAAAAATGATCCCAGAAGTGCATTATCTATGATCTCCGAAAAATTTGTTATGGTTAAGGATGTGCAAAAGTGTTACAACTATAAGATTGGAGCCATAGGAGACCTAGAAATCTTCAATGCCTATGATAAACTCTATGATAATGATATATTAAAAGATGAGTTTTCAATCATAGAGAAGAAGGGTTTAACCAAAGCCCTAGTTTTTCCAATCATATTCAAAACTAAGTGGATACGCATAATACTTAGAAAAATCCATGATGGATCATTCTGGCTAGAGCAAGGACTAGTCAAGATTACCAAGAAAATGGTTTATAGGGTCATAGGTTTTCCGACCCTAGATTGGCCAAAGACACTGAGAAGTGACAAATAGTAAACAATAGAGAAGAACATAGGTGCAAAATGGAATAACAGAGGCATAACCATAGACACCATAACTGATCCCCTTCTAGATTTTGTTGTAAGGATCATATCACATAAGTTTTATCAATCCAGTAGGTTGAACAGCGTACACTACATAGTAGCGGATGTGGTATATAATCTTGTAAAGAAAGACCACACCTATGACCTTGCAGAGCTCATGTTGCAGTAGATAAATGAAAATCTTGGAGCAATTAGAAAATCCAAGGGAGCACAATGCAAATTTGGATTAGTGTTGGTATGCATATTCTTTTATGTGATGAAGGAATTTCCTTCATTTGGCAAAGTCAACTAGAGTCAGAACAAAACAATTGTTGATCAAATAAATGATTTTATTGCACAAATGGGAGACAATTTTGATGATCAAATGACTATATATTTTGATGATTTTAAAAGCTCAATGAGGATACCAGGTTCACTGGTAGAAAAACATGAGAATGACATATTATTTCTTGTTGACATTGATTATACTTACATCCAAGCAGTCCTTCCAAGAGTAAGATGGCTCAGACCATTGGGATATGAGCTTGATGTTGACCAAGCTTCAGAAGCAATTACAACACTACTTGCAAAGGAAATGGAAAAAATAGACAAGGCATTTGGAACCTATGGCACTGTCAGATCAAGAGTTGTTACAGAACTCAAAACAACCACAACAGTTAAGAAGAAGGACAAGCTAGTGAAGAAAATAAAGAAGAAATTTGGTAAGAAGAAATTTGTGAAGATGAAGAAGGTGATGATGAGAAAGATGAAGATGAGACAGAACAAGGGCCACTTGAATTGACACAAGGCCAAGGTGAAGACAAAGATGAGGATGCCAAGGAAGAAGAAGCCAAGGAAGCATCCATCAAAGGCAAGACCATCAAAAGGAAGGCAAAGACACCTCTTGCTTCTCAGCCTACATCAAAGAAAGTTGTCATGCCAACACCCAAGAAGCCAACAACTAGAGCTACAACAGGGGCCTCTAGACAAAAAACCAAAGAGGAAGCTAGAAAGAAGAAGAAGACAATCAAGAAGGCATAGGAAGAGCCAAGGAAAAGAAAAAGATATGTGGCTTAACCTGATACTGATGAGGAAGATCAGACTGAAAAGGTAAGTCATCCTCCTATGTCTTCAGCTGATACTTTATGAGAAAACATTAGGAATGGAGACTTAAGTAACATGAAAAAGATTGACTTCAATAAGTTCACTAAAGAGGAACAAAATAGGGTAGAAGAATCAGTCTATGCAATGATGGTACAGTTCAAGTATACACCTCTTGAACTAGATGGACACTTGTCAAAAGAATTGTCTAAAATTGTAGAAGACAGATGGCATTTCTATTTGAAAATGGAGAAGGAGATGAGGGAATCAATACTGGAAACCATACTACCTGATTTGACAAGGGAACAAATAACTAAATCAGCCAAAAGGCATAACACTAGGTTTACACCTAAGTATGGGGCATTTTCCATACTTTAGAATAAAATAGAAGAAGTTGTATAGAGAACCACAAGATCATGGAAGAATTTATACAAAAAGGTTGAAGATTTACTTGAAGAAGAGTACAAAGAAGAAGCTACTACTAAGCTATAAGAGAGAAGAAAGAGGAGAGAAGGGAAGATAGAAGTAGAGAAAAAGGTTGAAGAGGAGGAAAGCAAAGATGAAGACAAGGGTACTAATGAGCAGCAAAGTGTGCAAGACACACAACTTCCACCTCCTAGTCCTCCTCACTCTACTACCATGCCTATAGAAATAATAAAGATTAAGGATGTTGTTGACACCTCAAGTCAAAACATCAATCCACTAACTGCAGAGGATCCCACTAAGATCCTTAACCAAACAACTCTTCAAGCACAATTGTGTACAAGTCCCATATTGGTCAATGTAGATGAGCTCCAAAAGTCAATAGATTAACTCAAAGAAGCCAAGGTGTCACCACAAGAACTTCCTCTAATCACTCAAATTACTAGACTTTCATTTCTACCATCTCCATGTTGGCACAAAGTTATTTTCCATTAGTGACAACACTCTTCTCATAGTTCAAACCGAGTAATACAGTGCAGACCGAGCACTAGCAATACAGTTCAAATCGAGCACTGGCAATACAGTTCAAACCGAGCACTAGCAACACAGTTCAAACTGAGCACTGGCAACACAGTTCAAACCGAGCACCAAAGACACAGTGTCAACCGAGTGAGGAAGCACTTAGTTTTAACTGAGTGAGGAAGCACTCAGTGTTAACTAAGTGAGGAAACACTCAGTGTTGACCGAGTAAGGAAGCACTCAATGATAACCGAGCTCAGGAAGTTATCAAAGAAGTTAGTTTCTACCGAGTGACACTATATCTACCGAGTCACCAATGGTTACCGAGTTCCAGGCAACATTGTATGACTAGTATGAACCGAGCCCCTACCTCTATTGAGTGCATGACGATGTCGAGTAATGTTGTGGATGCTGCGTATCAGAAGGTTGTCAAGTCTGTCTGAAGAACCCGAGTTTATTTTACCATTTGGTCGACTCAGTTATATTTTTCTTACTTGTGTTTGGCCGACCTTGCATAAATAATTATTGAAATGGTATATATACAATTGACACATTCAAAAAGGAAAAAGAATATATTGTACAAAAAGGTGACATAGATATTCAAGAAGACATACAAGATATCTGGATGATAGTGTGAATCCATCAGCAGAAAAGAATACTTAGCAAGGTCCATTAGGAGTAGAAATGATTTCATCAATCACAAAAGGTGATCTATAATAAAGAACTCAGTCAAGTTGTAAGTTGATCTGTTGGTTCATCCTAATAGGTGAATCATTTTTGTAAATCCTTTAATAGGGTAGACTTAACTGTCTTTATACAAATCTCCTAACAGAGTGCATACTTATAAATTATGTTTGTAAATCCTCTAACAAGGTGGATCTAGCAATCCTCTGTGCTCCTAACAGGGCAGATCACCAGAAGTGATCATTGTAAGCCTTAACCGGCCAACTTCATACTGCAGTAACGAAGCTTTGTGGGTATCATCCCCACCCCAGTTTTACTTTCTATTTTGGAAGGTTTCTGGGTCACCAAATCTCTGTGCATATATGGTTTTAATGTTTAACAGTTTTTATGCAGTAGGATAGATGAGTAAATGTTGTGTATGGTTGACTTAAAAATTTAAGGTTATTGGTTCACCCCTCCCCTCTCAGTAACCTATTATATCTTGAATATTTCCAACACTCCATCACCACCAAGAATAGCCATGCAAGCTCATCAGGAGCCAAGTGCAATAGCAGGGGAAGTCATAGGTACATCAGTATAGATAAAAAGTACACCCCCAGCAGTAGTGGCACAAGAAGAGGATAAGGAAGAAACATAGGATAAGGAGGAGTCTGCAATACAAACTTTGGTTGAATTGCCAAAAATAGGAACTCCTACCAAACCCATTTAGAAGCCATGTATTGACATGTTGACCTGACAAGACAAGACACCGAGCTCAAGTTCTACTAGGGTAGCTAGGACCATTCATTATGGTATTCTTGAGCTTGATGAGGAAATTCAAATACCCTATTATG
This sequence comes from Cupressus sempervirens, assembly GCA_028749045.1. Taxonomy (NCBI): domain Eukaryota; kingdom Viridiplantae; phylum Streptophyta; class Pinopsida; order Cupressales; family Cupressaceae; genus Cupressus; species Cupressus sempervirens. Next base: position 234,902,786 of record CM053786.1, on the reverse strand, counting down.
ATTCAAGCACTTTAACTAGGGAAAAGATGAATGAGATACAAAGTGCATTAGATAAGAGAAGGAGGAAAGAGGCATTAAGGAAAGACTATAAATAAAATCACGCAATTAATGAGATCAAGGATATATTCATGGATGCCTTTAGCCTACAACCTCCAGATGCAAGCAGGCCAATCCTTGAGCAACTATCTGATATAGTTGACCAAGTAAATAATGAAGACCATGATACAAATATAAAACTCATGGAATGGTCAGAGAAGAAGTTTCTAGGCAAGGTCAACCAAAATATAGCTAATAACATTATTTTGGGACTGGTTGACCTAGCCAAGAAATTGGATAAGTTAAAGATTGTACTAGGGAACATTTTTTCCCTTTATAGAAAATTGTGTGATTTTTCCAAGTTCACACAAGAAATAAATCCTAAAATTCTAAACCTTGAGAGAAAATTAAAGCTCTCCAGTATGCAACTACCCTCATATCCTGCACAAAGTGAGAAGCAATTTTCTCAAATTCTTCACACTCAGAGGGAATTAGCTACATTATCAGCAAAAGAGGCCACTATTAAAGAAAAGTTGATGCAAATACAAGCTTCTATCACCCCCCATTTGGAAGTCTTACACAAGGAGAAAACTTATGAAAAAATAGTCCTGAAGAAGGATCCAAATATTTCTACACATGATGGACTAGTAGATCTAGCAGCAGGCTTGCAATCCAACACAAGTCATTGGATATTACATTGAATAACTGGTATGTAACTCTCAAAATACCCCTTGAGGTAAATAAAATATTTTTAGCCAAGCATGGCATTACCATTTAGAATCCTTTGACATAAGTGTCAAAAAGGGGGAGATAATATTCTAAGGGGCAGATAATATTCTAAGGGGGAGATATATTAAAAGGAGAAATGCATATAGCAAGAAGATAATGAGATAACAAGATCAAAAGGCAAGAATAGGTCAGAAACATAGAACATCAAGCACAATGGCACAAGACATAAGAATTGACATCAGAATTCATGACATGATTTACTCAGGGGGAGTCATAAGGTATATTGTTGTTCACAATATCTTTTTGAAATTTTGTAAGTGAAGAATGTACACATAAAGATTAGATCATCAATGATCAGTTAAGTGTTTTTGACACTCATGTCAAAGGGGGAGATTGTTGACCAAATAAGTAACATTGAAAAATGAGTGTCAACACACTTAACCATCTTCACTATACATGTGGAGTATACAATGGAAGCCAAGAAAAAACTCTAACACATGTTGAGTTACAGATAGTGCTGAGTAGATCAAAAGACAGTATGTGCTAAGCAAAGTCGAAGTCCAATGTGTGCCGAACACAGGAAGTTAATAGGTTTCAAGTAACATAGGAAGTTAATAGGTGCTGAGTAACACAGGAAGTTAATAGGTGTTGAGTAACACAAAAATTCTATAGGAACCTAGTAACTAGGAAACACAACAGATGTCAAGCAATCCAGAATAGATGGTGTTGAGCATTAGTATTACTTCATGTGTCGAGCAAAGCAGGATCAGCATGAAATTTTGTGCAATCAAAAACCAAGATGTAAAATGGTTATGCACGAATCATTACTTAATAAGGAGATAAGATCAAATCCTCCCAACCACCTATGCAATCCTCATGCAACCAATCAAAAAATTGGAGACTGCATGCAACTAATGGGTGAATTTCTAGGGTTCGAGTGAGAACACTTGAATCAAGGATGCATAACAAACCACTAATCTTTATAAGGGAGTCTTGATGCCATTGAATAGTAAGAAGAGAGGAGTTGAAAGAAGAAGGAAAAGTAGAGCCTATTATTAAGGTCATTGCAAAACATTGGTGTCAAAGATTTAGTGGAAAGGATGACATTTACACATCTAGTTGATCAGAACAGAACAAGGAACACAGTCAATAGATCACATCTAGCAGAGATCAATGATAGAAGAGTAGATCAAGTACTTGAGATCAACATCAGAGATTGCATTAGATTAGGTGTATTATTCTAATACTCTCTCACAATAGTATTAGGAATTTGGAAATCCTATTGAGTTAGGTGGGTTTAACAGCTCTAAGTAAATCCTTTAATAGGGTGGCATTCTAAGTTGAATACTCTTAAGTCCTCTAACAAGGCACACTCCTAACAGGGTGTAGAAATCCTTTAACAGGGTCACATTTAATAGTGTGTTGTAGCCTTTAACAGTGTAGGCCTTTAATAGGGAAAACCATCAAAAGTGGTTGAAATCAATTGCTACAGTAATTTTGTGGGTATCATCCCCACCCTAGTTTTACCTTCTTATTCGTAGAGGGTTTTTGGGTCACCAAAATCTCAAGTGTTATGTGGTGATGCATGTTTGTTTATCATGATTTTTTAATGTTTATATGCATGCATGTTAATTTCAATTATATTTTATTAAGGATTTAAAAAAAGAGAAAAGGCTAGTACTTTTGATTCACCCCCCCCCCCCCCCCCCCCCCTCTCTTAGAAGCACTCTTCCCATTAAGACATTCCAATAGATGAGGCTATGACCATAATTGCACTTAAGATGAAGCTACCTTAAGAAGTGAATAGAGGAAAGAAGAGGATAGAGAAAATAATCAAGAATACCAAGTCATTAAGATCTCCTCTCATGCTAGCAGAAGGCAAAAGAGATGATATAGAGCATAAAGTAGAGGAAACTGAATCTTAGAAAGAGAACCCTCCCAAGAAGAAGGGAAAGGTTAGAATAACAAAACCTACCAAGTGTTCACTTGTTTTGTTTATAAGAAGATCTACCAAGTCCAAGAAGAAATTGAAGTTGGGTGAAAATGAAGCTTAATAGATTATCTTTTAGAGGTTTGTACCTACCCTTTAGGAAAGATTGAAGATAATGGAACAAGGAACTGGTATGGCATGTTTTAAGTCTCTTAAGTATGAGACTAGGAGTGAAGAAGAGAAAACAAATATTAAGGATAACCTTCTGAAAAAATTGGTAAGTGGAAATATTCACGTAATGAACTTTCACAACAAGTTCTTGATATACTTTTGACTGTAGTTAAACCTCAATGGAATTATACAATGAAATTTACAAAAGAAATTAGTCAACAAACATTGAGACAACTTATGGTGAGTCTTAGTGAGAAAGAGATAAAGGAATCTTTTAAGACTAATGAGAAGAACCTCACACCCAAATTCAATACATGTATGATATTTCTTAAGGACATTGAATTTGTGGTGAAGTCTACTACTACCACATTGAAAAACATATATGGGTTGCACAAACCCAGTGACTTTGTTGTGCATGTTGATGACAAAGATGGTGAAGATGAGGATGAAGAAGAAGTAGAAATAACAGATGATGAGATAGATGATGTTAATCTTGATGATGATCAGGAAGAGAAAGAATTCACTGGAGGAAGTCTTGTAGAAATTATAAGTAATGAAGAACCTAATGCAAAAAAGATTGTAGCACAAATTACAACTTCTTTCCTTATTCTTCAAGAAAGGCCTTAGTGCAATCAAGCCTAAAAAAGGCTTCTACCAAGTTGGTTGTGGTTACTACTAGATCATCTAGCACCCAACCAATCTCTAGATCTATACTATCTAGTATTTCATTGATTGAAGTGCCTAACACTTCATCTGTCGAGTAGCTAGTCCCTCCAACATCAGGTTCTACCAAGTAGTAGCTAGGTACAACAAGTATTCCATCTATCACATTACATTTACTATTATTCCATCTATTTCTACTATTGTTTCAATATTAAGTGTGTGGAAATCTAGTGCAATGATAGTTGAGACTCAATCTCTATTGAGCACTAAAGATCTCAATAAGGAAAAAGAAATTGTTTATTTTTTCATTTCTATATAAAAGGATAAAGTGGAATAAATTTATCTAGACAAGGACATTGTTATTCCAAATTGGGATACCTCTAACCTCGCTCCTAATCAAATGGATACCCTAGGAGAAGTTTTGAAGAAAAGGGATAAGCAATAGAAGCTTAGAGAAGAGAGGAAGAAGAAAAATCAATTCCTTGTAGACATAAAGAGCATATTTGTTGATGCTCTAAATATTCAGGTTGATAGAAAACAACCTATTCTAGATCAATTAGCTGAAATTATCCACAAATATAATGAAGAATTGAATGGACAAGAAAAATGTTGCAGAGAGTTGAACGAAAATTAAAAAATAAAGTTTTTGAGCAAGTAGCACTAAAGGTTGTTATAGATTAAGTAGAACTATCTAACATTGTTGCTAAACTGTAAACATTTGTTAGTAATTTTGTTTCTTTATTTGTCAAACTGAGTGACACATCTATCTTCACAAAGGAGATCAAGGATAAATTGTGCAAGATAGATGAGGATATGAAGGAAAGTGCACACCAGTTGTCACTTGATCCGAATTATAGTTCTAAAAACTTCACAAATATTAGATATCTAGCAAATCTTCAAGCAGAATTATTGAGGAAAGAAACCAAAATTAGGGCCACACTTGTAGAAATTCAAGGCACAATTCTTCCAAAAATGGATGCACTAAAAAAGCATATTGAACATATAAAGAATATCATGCATGATAATAACTTCTCCATAATTGACCACATGATGGAACTATCAACAAAGGTACAGATAGCCTTGCATGCAAGTAAGTTATTGCAAGAGAATTGGGACAAGACTATGGTACTAACTTTGAAGGTACATTATGATTTCTTGTACATTTTGGTATTAACTTATAGATATTATAAACCTTTGGCATTTATGTCAAAAAGGGGGAGAATACTTTTTGGTAAAAGGGGAGAAGTATATATATGTGTATAGAGAAGATTATCATACTCCAGATATATATTTATATATATATATATATATGTATATATATATATATATATATATATATATATATACATATATATACATATATATATATATATATATACATATATATACATATATATATATATATATGTATATATACATATATATATATGTATATATATATATATATATGTATATATATGTATATATATATATATATATGTATATATATGTATATATATATATATATATATATGTATATATATGTATATATATATATATATATATATATATATATATATATATAGGAGAGATATATGTACGAGGGAGTTGTATAGTAATGTATAGACAAGAAAAAAAAATCTTTACAAAAGAAATTTTGAAAAATAAAAAAAATAGAATATTTTACCAAGATATAGTAGTAGGTATTGATCTTAGATTGGTTCTCACAATTGAGTGTCAACACACTTAGGAAATTTTCTAATTTTATGCTGAATATAATATAGATGTCGAGTTGAAATGAGTATCGAGTCACTCATGTGATGAGTCACAATATGTGCTAAGCCAAAAATTCAATAGGTGTTGAGTCATTCAGATGTCAAGCAAACATATAGTACCAAGAAAATTTTAAGTGTCAAGTAAACAATAGATGTCGAGCAAGGTTTGAGTGTTGAACCAAATAGAATTCCAATTAGTATCGAGCATCAACAATCAACAAGTGTTGAGAAACATAGAATTAGCATAAGATTTTGTGCCTTCACAAACTAAGATGTAAACCATTTTTGAGTTGACATATGGATAGATCTTGAAGCTTAGAGATAAGATACAATCTATTTGGATTCCCTATGCAATCAACATGAAATCAATGAGAAAAATGGAATGATTTAAGTAGGAATTTGATGAATCTCAATCATAGATTCATACCTAACCCTAAGTCATGAAATCATTTTAAGGAGACAAAGCCCCATACTTTGTAGAGAGAGTGTGTAAGAGAGAATGCATGTGAGAAAGTCATGATAGCAGTGAAAAGGGTGAATTGATTCGGTTGAAGGTGACTTAGAAAGAAAGATAGCATTGTAGAATTAATTAGTAGAATAGAGGATCAAGGCTATAGTATTTTCATATTAGATCAGAGAGGATCAAGATGAATTGAATTGGGATATGAATTCAGCAATATCAGATTGTAAGTGTATCAGATCAAACATTCTACTATACTCTCTAACAATTATATTAGCAGAATGAAATCCTATGGACTTAGGTTGGTTTAACATCCATTTTATAAAACCTTTAATAGGGTGATAGTCCAAGTGAGTGTTCTAAAGTCCTTTAGCCAGGCACACTTCTAATAGGGTGTTAAAATCATTTAATGAGGTAGGATCTAACAATCCTTTGTAAGCCTTTAATAGGGCAAGCCTTTAACAGGGAAAATCATGAGAATGGTCAAATCATGTAACTTTAACAGATGAACTTTATTGTTGTAGTAGTGAAGAGTTGTGGGTGTCATCCCCACCCCAGTTTTACCTTCTCATTGGAGGGTTTTTGGGTAATCATATTTGGTGTCAAATGTTTATGTGGATGTATTTTCTTTACATGTTATTTCCATATGTTTATGCATGAAATGTTTTAAAGTTAAAAGTTTTATTGGTTAAAGTTTAGCACTTATGATTCACCCCCCTCCCCCCTCTCAGAAGTATACTTCTCACTTTTAAATCCCAATAGTAGGAAGCCAAAATCAAGTTGAAGATGTAGAATGTTGACAAAGGAATTTTTTTAACTTGTAATTTTAAGTTATGGTTCAATCATCCCATTTTGATAACCAAGAAGATGATACATAAGATTACTAGATTGCCCATGTCAAATAAAGGAAAGACTACTAAAACCCTAGGTTGGGTAGAACTAACAAAGAGAACTCTTGTTGAGTGGGATGGAAGAGGCATGAAGCTAAGTGGTGTGATTGACATGGAATTAAATTTTGGCAGCCATGTAATTGATCACAAAATCTACAACTCAAGCTAGTTGAATAGTGTGTCCTGTGAACCAGTCAACCTAGCATACAAGGTTGTGAAGAATAATTTTTGTTTCAACCTTGTCAAGTTATTGTTGACTCAATTCAACAAGAACATGGAGAGCATCTGAGTGTCAAAGAACAACATGTACAAGTTTGGTTCTCTCTTGACACATTTATTGTTTTATGTACAAAATTTTTTCCCTTTTAAAGGAACTATAGTATGGAAGAAGGATACTCCAATTTTTTACCAAATTAATGAATTCATAGGAGAGATGGGAGAAAAAAAAAATTCAATATCATGGACAACAATTTTTAAAAATTTAAGGAGAAAATGCAAACCAGATTTAGGATTCTCGAGAATCTTGTAGAAGACTATGAGGAAGATATTTGTTTTATGGTTGACTATGATAAGGTTTACATTTAGGTAGTTAGACCTAGAGCTGCATGGGTTAAGCCTCTAGAATATGAGGTTAACATTAATGACACTAAAGATATCATTGAAGCTCTACTAAATGTGCCTACAAAAAATAAAGCTACATATTTTGGCACATATGATGAGGCTAAGACCATAATTGAGCTTGAGATCAAGCTACCTCAAGTAGTGAACAAAGGAAGGAAAAGGATAGATAAAATAATCAAGAATGCCAAGTCATCAAGCTCTCCTCTCATTCTAATAGAAGGAAAAGGAGATTATATAGAGGATGAAGAAGAGGAAACAGAATTTGAGTAAGAGAAACCTCCCAAGAAGAAGGGAAAGGTTACAATAACCAAATCTATCAAGTCTTCCCTATTGTGTTTACAAGAAGATCTACCAAGTCCAAGAAGAAACTAAATTTGGGTGAAGATGAAGCTAAATAGATTATCTTTCAGAGGTCTACACTTACCCTTTAGGAAAGATTTAAGAAAATTGAACAAAGAACTCATATGGCATGTTTTAGGTCTCTTAAGTATGAGACTATGAATGAAGAACAAAAAAAGATGATTGAGGATACCCTTATGAGAAAATTGGGTAAGTGGAAATATTCACCTGAAGAACTTTCATAGAAAGTTCCTAATATGATTTTGGTTATAGCTAAACCTTGATGGAATAGTGCAATGAAAACTAGCAAAGACATTAATGAACAAACCTTGAGACATATTATGCCAAGTCTCGATGAGAAAGAGGTGAAGCAATCTTTGAAGACTAATGAGAAGAAGCTCACACCCAAATTAAACACATGTATGATATTGCTTAAGGACATTGAATTTGTGGTGAAGTCTACTACTACCACATTGAAAAACATCTATGGGTTGCATATACCCAGTGACTTTGTTGTGCATAATGATAAAAAAGATGGTGAAGATGGGGATGTAGAAGAAGAAGTAAAAATAAAGCATGATGAGATAGATGATGTTAATCTTGATGATGAGGAGGAAGAGAAAGAAGCCACTAGAGGAAGTCTTCTATAAATATAGAGTATTGAACAATCTAATGTAGAAAAGATTATAGCATGGATTATGACTTCTTTTCCTTATTGTTTGAGAAAAGCCTTACTGCAATCAGGCTTCTATTTAGTTGGTTGTGGTTACCACTAGATCACCATGCACCCAATTAATCTTTTGATCTATAGTACCGAGTGTATCATTGACTGAAGTTCCCAACACTTCATCTTTTGAGTAACAACTAGATACAAAAATTATTCCATCTGTCACTACATATATTTCTATTCCATCTATTTCTACTATTGTTTCAATATCAAGTGTATCCACATCTAGTGCAATGATAGTTGAGATATAGTCTCTACTGAGCACTAAAGATCTCAATAAGGAAAAATAAATTGTTTATTTTTACATTTCTACAGAAATGGATAAAGTGGAACAAATTTATCTAGATGAGGACATTGTTATTCCAAACTGGGATATCTCTAAACTCACTCCTAATCAAATGGATACCCCAAGAAAATTTTTGAAGAAAAGGGATAGGCAATAGAAGCTTATAGATGAGAGGAAAAAGAAAAATCAAGTCCTTGTGGACATAAAGAGCATATTTGTTGATGATCTAAATATTGAGGTTGATAGAAAACAACCTATTCTAGATCATTTAGCTGAAATTATACACAAATATAATGAAGAATTGAATGGAAAAGAAAAATTTTGTAGAGAGCTGAAAGAAAATTGAAAATAAAGTGTTCAAGAAAGTAGCACTAAAGATTGCTATAGATCAAGTAGAATTGTCTAACATTCTTGCTACACTAGAAACATTTGTTAGTAATGTTGTTTCTTTATTTGTCAAATTGATTGACACATCTATCTTCACAAAGGAGATCAAGGATAAATTGTCCAAGATAGATGAGAATATGAAGGAAAGTGTACACTAGTTGTCACTTGATCCAAGTTATAGTTCTATAAACCTCACAAATATCAGATATCTAACAAATCTCTAGGTAGAATTATTGAGGAAAGAAACCAAAATTAGGGCCACACTTGTAGAAACTCAAGGCACAATCTTCCAAAAATGGATGTATTGAAAAAGCATATTGAACATGCAAAGACTCCCATCCATGATAACAACTTCTCCATAGCTTACCACATGATGGAACTATTGGTAGAGATACAAATAGCCTTGCATGCAAGGATGGTATTGCAAGAGAATTGGGACAAGACTATGGTACTAATTCTAAGTTACATTTTGATTTCTTTTCACATTTTGGTATTAACTTGTAGATATTATAAACCTTTGGCATTTATGTCAAAAAGGAAGATAATACTATTGGTAAAAGGAGAGAAGTATATATATATTTGTGTAGAGAAAATTATCATACTCCAAATATATTTATAGGAGAGATATATGTATGGGGGAGTAGTATAGTAATATATAGATAAGTAAAAAATATGTTTAAAAAAGAAACTTTGAGAAATCATTTAAAAAATAATTATTTTACCGAGCTACACCAATAAGAAGTCAAAACTGAGTTGAAGACATAGAATGTTGATACATGAGGTTTTTTGACTTGTAATTTTAAATATTCAAATTTTCGGTTTGATAAGTGTGTTTGTCACTGATATCAAAGGGGAAGATTGTTGACATTAAGGTCAATTTGTCTATTAATGACTCAACACTAAGTTAGTTGTTTACATTGCTACTGAGCTCTATAATTTCTACCGAGCATATCATTTATCCAGTAATGTTAACCAAGTGTTTCAATTTCTACTGAGGTAAGGGTAAAAGTAAAAACCTATGTCACCCTTTGACAAAGGAAAGGGCTAACAAAAGTATAGATGTTCACCTTCAATGACATAAAACTAGTATTGTTATTTAGAATTTGAAAATGAAGTAAACTAATAAAATGTGTAGAAATGGATGAAGTTTAAGATTTTACTATTTAATAATTATTTGGAATAAGAAATTATATATTTTCCTATATTTTAAAGATAACTTTTAGCTACTGAAAAATGTTGGAAATTAGGGGTCTAGTTCCTGTTGGAATTTACAAGGGGGGAGATTTACTTTTGAGAGGGGGGGTGCATCAAAAGTAACTAAATATAACCATTTCAAAACCTTTTAGCTGAAATCATTCACATGCATCTAATTCATCTAATAAACATGAAAGTAAACACGTGCATGAAAATAGATAACACAAGATTTGGTAACCTATAATCCCTCAAAATGAGTAGGTAAAATTGGGGTGGGGATGACACCCACAAAGTATCACTGCAACAATATGTAACTGTTTAAGGTTACAAAGTTTAACATCTTCCAATGGTCTACCCTATGAAAGGTCTATCGTGTTAAAGACTTTACACCTTATTAAAAGTGACCTGGTTAAAGGATTTAACCACCCTATTAGAAGTGGGCCTGGTTAAAGGACTTTAGTACATTCACTTGGAATGCCACCCTATTAAAGGATTTACAAATGACTGCTAAGCCAACCTAAGTCCATAGTATTTCCAGACCTAATACAATTTCTAGAGAGTATTAGAAATTCTTGACCTAATAACTTGTAATCCTCAACTGTTGATTCCATATCCTTGTTCTACTTTGTCTGCTCTGATCTTTGCTTGGTCTGATATGTCACTCTTTGACATTTTGATACTCTATTCTTGATCAACTGGATTTTGCAATGCTTGTTCTGCTCTTCACTAAGTCTTTACACCCTTTTGCACTTCACTATAATTCACCCATAAACTTCTCTTAGACATTTGCATAATGGGTTTTTGTCCTCCTTTTAAAGATTTTGAAGACTTAGGGTTAGGTAAGAATCTACGATCAATATTAAATCTTCATTTCCCACTCAATTCTTGCACTTTTCCTATTGGTTGCATGCTTTCTCCATTTTTCTTATTGGCTACATGTTGATTACATAGAAAATGCAAAATATTTGATCTTATCTTTAAGATCCTTTGAGATTCATCCTATGTTAGCTTCAAAAATGGTTTACATCTGAGTTTGTGAAGATACAAACTCATATGTTAATTTTGTGTTACTCAACACTTACTAGTTGTTGATGCTTGCCACATATAGGAATTCTATGTCACTTGGCTCCTATAGTAATTTTTTTTCACTCAACATCTATACTCTGCTCGACACCTATAGTGACTCGACATCACTTATCACTTAGCACTTGAACTTTTCTCAGCACCTAAAGATCATTTAGCACCTAAAGTTCACTCGACACTTATTGAATTTTCTAGCTCGACACACACTGTAGCTCAACTTCTATATTATACTCAGCATCATCTTGAGAAATTGTTAAGTGTGTTGACACTCAAATGTCAAAACCAATTTTAGACCAATAATCTCCCCCTTTGACATGAGTGGCAGAAACACTTAATTTATTATTATGAATTTGATCTCTATGAGTATACTAAATATTCTATTTGGCATATGTACAAAACTTCAAGAATTTTATATACCTCAAAATCTTGTAACTCCCCCTAAGCTGATGTGCAACTCTATAACCAAAAGCTCCATTTCTACAACCAAAGATTCTTGTGCTGAATTTGTCTCATGCTAATGTATCTGATACTCTTTTCCTTGTCTACCTTATCATTCTCTATTTCTGTGTACCCTATTTCTACTTCTGCTTTCTTTCCTTATTACTTCCCCAGAATGTGAATGTGAATTTGGATATCACCCCCATTGGATATTCTTTATTACTTCCATCAAAGAATGTATTATGTAAGCATTCTTATTTACATCTCCCCTTATTTCACATAATATCTCCCCCAAAATATTATATCTTCCCCTTTTTGACACTTATGTCAAGGGGTCCTAAGAATGAATAGAATATTTAGCCAAAAAGGTTTTATTTACCTCTGTAATCATATTTAGAGCAGCATCCCAATTATCTAAAGCAATTTCCAATTATTTGTTTTGGATGGTTGTCTCTGCTGCATGATGCACTAGGCCTTCTAGGGTAGAAAGATTAGTATCTTTCTTTAGAACATTTTTTGCATAGGCCATTTCCTTATTGAGTACATCTAAATGTGGGGTAATGGAAGATTGAATCTGTATTAGTTTGGCCTTGATATTTGCCTCTTCTGCTATTAATACAGCTAACTCTATCTATGTGTGAAGTGTAGTTGCAAAATGCTTCTCACTCTGAGCTGGATCTTTGGGTAGCTGTGTGCTAGAAATTTTGAGATTTCATTCTAAGCTCAGTATCTTTTGGCTAGTTTCTTGTGTGAAGAATGACAAGTCACACAATTTTGAGTACAATGAGAAGATATTCTCAAGTATTGTCTTCACTTTCTGAACCTTCTTAGCCAATTCAACTTGTGAAAGTTCTATTTCACTAGATATTTTCTCATTGACTTTCATCTGAAACTTCTTTTCTGACCATTTTGTCGGTCTAAATTTTTGCATGATAGAAGTCCTTTGTCCAAATGTAGAAAATCCAAATTGTATCCATTGATGGATAATAGGGTTTCTAGCTAAGTCACCCTTTTGCTAGCCTTTGAAAATTGTTGTGAAAAACCCTACATCCCATTCCTTTTAAAAATTTTCAAGCGCAAAATATTTGAAAATCAACTCAGGCGAATATTCTGTTTTCTTTTTATTTTTTGCACCCCCAAGTTACCTTTCCTCTCAGATTCCTCACCATCCAATTTGAATAGATCTACCATTGTCATTACCTTGCTATGAAAACATGAGCACTTTTTATGTATAGCGAGATAGTGAGTGCTAGAAAGTTTATAAAATGTGACCAAAAAATGAAGATACGATAGTCAGAGATTTTTTTTCTAGCCACCTTTGCAGTCATGTACACCTTGCAAGTACTGTCAAAATAGGAAAAGGGACCCAATAGAAGCAATCAAAATTTGGCATCAGAATGAGGGTCTTTCCAATACCTCGCTACCTCACTATCAAAAAAATTGAGCATCTTGTCGTTAGTGAAGTAGCGAGGTGCTATAAAATTAAAGACATAGTGGCCTTGAAAATTTTCTATAACCATGGTTTGTCTAGGTGGCATGACAAGTAATAACTGCTATTGTCAGAAGCGGTTGGTAGGAGTGATAATGATTTGATGGGTTATTATATTTCACGGTGTCAATTTTTATTCAAGTCATTGGAGCCCACTACCTTGCTATCAAAAAAATTTGACATCTCACCATTAGTGAAGTAGCGAGGCACCATGAAATCAATAGTCGATGGGACCTCAAGTAACGTGGATGGTGACTAGGACTAAAGTAAGGTCTTGTTGGGTGCTAGCAGTGTAGGATTTCATATGTCATCAATACCCCAAACCCATGCCCCATTCATAAAGTGTAGAAAAGATCTTGATCATCAGATCAAAGTGGAGCCAATAGTCCTCACTATCTCACTATGGAAATTTGCATGTTGTTTACTCTAAGTGACATAGCGAGCATGGGACTCACCACTCTTCAGGTTACTTGGTGCAGTTTCTCCACCTTTGATTTACTCTTAGATTAATGGTCATCACTATCTTGCCATAAAGAGTTGCTCAAACCATACGTATAGTGAGGTAGCGAATGAGGGTCCACCACTATTCTTATAAGCAGTACAGTAATGTATCATCCATTAGATCAAAGATCAAATCGATGGCTATCTTTTGCTTCGCTAGGGCAAGGTGCTTGTTCTTTATGTTTAGCGAAGTAGTGAGCTATTGACACATGTCCTCAGTCACCAATGGGTCAAGAAAAAAGTGCCATCAAGGAAGGAGTTGTGTACACGGGTAATTTTCATTGGATCGATTGGCCAACTTGTCAAGTGCAATGCTTAGTTGTCTTTCTCCATATCCCATGATCGTAGGATTTTTAAAGATCAACGATGCAGATTTAAACACAAAAGGTGGTGCCACTTTGTGTATTAATTAGACATGAAAAATTCACATGTGAGGAAAAATAGAGTATAACATAGAAGATTTTATCAGTTTCACCTTACATGAACAAAGATCTCAAGCCTTTCCTAAAGTAGAATCAATTACTGAAGAAGATCATGCTGAACTTTGGTGAGATTGTAAAGTAGTTTGTTCGCGAAAAAATTTACAGAAATATAGAGGAAAATGAGGACTGAATTCAAGTAAGTAATCCTACTGTAATCTTTTTAAGTATCACAGTTTTGTAAAGCATAATCAAAGATGCCTCCAAAGAAGGGATTTTTCAGGTCAAGTAAATTATTTGGAAAGAAATGTACATGATGATTTGCTTGAGTTGCTTCCTGAGTCTACTATAGAGACAGTGTAAGTTAAAAAGTTGACCAAATTAAACCCTAGGTTGAGGATAGCTGATGGATTATATGATAAGGGTAATTGGGTCCAGGATGCTCAAACCTCACAAACCAGTTTAAATTTTTTCAAGAAATGGTTTGCAGAAAGGAAATTGTATGCCCCACATGCCAATATATGGAATTTTGACCTGGGAAAGCTAGTTGTTCCCAATGTATTCATGGATTATGATCTCCTTGAGGCCATGGAAAAGAGTTATGATCAAGCCACTAGGGTAGTGAGAAGAGTAGATGGTGAAATCCTAATCACCATCAGTCTAGAAGAGATTAGGGAAGTTATCTATTTAAGACCTCTCACTAGGTATCATGTGCCCATTGATTTGATAGATTTAGAAAAAGAATATATGTCAAAGAAAGATGTAGTTAGACAAGGTGCACTGAAGGCCCAAATTGGCAGAATTGGAACCCTACCAGCAATAACATCATCCTCTAAAGAACCTTTCAAAAAAGCATGCTTCAATGCCAAGGCAGTAGAGATGTACAAGACCCTATGTAGAGTTTTTGGAGAGGGTGAAGAAGACTTTATCCCTGTGAGCTTCATGTATACGATAACTCAAATCTCCTCTTTTGATGTGGAAATAATTTTTGATTTTGCTTCTTACCTAGCTGATGAGATTCACAATGGATTGGTGGGGATTGCTAAGGGCAAGGTGGAGAAGGTTTGGGGCCAATACTCCCTATTGATGCACATGTTTCTATTTAAGGGGGCTACATACTTTGGTAAAGAAATGGTTATGAATAGAGAACAAGAGGGGGAAGCACTATGAGTTCAATTATGGAGTGCAGATATGACTAGGGAAGCAGAAAATGCTAGTTTTGTTAGATTTGACAGGCACTTTTCCTCCAAACTGAGGTGCCTCAAATTAAGGGACAATCCTAGGATTCCTAAGGCACTAATGCACCTCATTAGGCCTATGGACAAACCCTATAATTTGAAATCTCCACATAATTGGGGAGATATTATCTCATATTCAGTTTCAACTATTATCAAAATTTATGGATTCAAGGGAACACCCCATGTACTACCTTACCAAGTGCCCTTAAAGGTAGGAGTAGCTAAATTCTTGTGGCAATTGGGAGGAGTAGAAGAAGTGTTTTTGCATAAAAGGGGAACAGGATCAATTTTTCCCACTTGTACAGTAGCCCACCAGTTTGTAATAACCAAGGAAGGGTGGGTCTTCCTCTAAAAATTTTTGGAGCAATATAAAATGGCAATATCTCACCCTCATTTTTGTGATGTAGAAGGTTTCCTTAATTTGGCCCTTAGGCATAGGATCAAGCTTTGTCCAATTGAGCATGAATTTTATTTCCCTGAAGATGTGATAAGGAATGAGTACTCTCTGCAGGAGCAAGAAATGAAGAAAGAAAAATGGAGAGTCTATTCAAAAGTTTTGGATTTTATTAGTTGTTTTGACAAAGATTACAGCCCTCTTAGTAATGTTGTCACTACTACAAATAGAATAAATAAGCTTATGAGTACATTCCCCAAAATAATGGAGGTAATGAATGAGAAGAAACAACATTTCATTGATTTTTTTCTAGATAAAGCTAGGGAAATGATGAGAAGATTGGGTTTCGCTCCCAATATAGGGGTAAGCCCATTGGTTGTGCAAAGGAGGACAAGATATACTGTCATTCAAGAAAAAAGGCCCAATGTGAATAAAGGAAAATAGATAATTGAATCTACTAGTGCTACTTTTGAAGAAAGGCCACCTGAACCTTCTCTTAAGAGAAGAAAGATAATAAGGGAAGAGGAATGACATGATGAAAGCTACTCACCTTCCCAAACCCCTATGAAAATTGAGGAGGAGTAGCTCACCGATGAGAAAATTGAACAAATTGGATCACAAGGGGGAGTTTTTGTTACCCAGGCCGAGATTGATGAAGGGAACCCTCAAGATCCTCCTATGCAAAGTTTTGAGTTAACTATAGCAGATTTCAAGGGAAGGGAATTAGACCCTCTTTTGGAACAAGCTGTTGGTGTTTTAAAATGCACAAAACTACTAAGTGACAAAATTCTTAATACAAAGATAACAGTACATACACAATCTAAAGACTAGCCAATTCTTATTAACAATAGCATATTCAAAGTACTTGGACCCAACTTCAACAAAACCACAGATGGTTTTCTACTCTTTTGGCTCTGCAAAACCAGAGTGGGTATACCCAGGGATGATTCAAAACTGGAATAACTATATGAGGTTTATTCTTAGTTTCATTCTGATTCTCATTTCAAAATCCTCAGACATATAAATAATTCCCATTAATCTTGATAAACACATCCCATAAAATAGATATGACGAGGAATTCTTCTATAGATTTGCAGATATTCTTAATAATAGTGGCTAATTGGAGCTAAAACATTTCATGCAGACAAGTGTTGGCCAGCTTTGAAGATCTATAGGAAAAAAAAAAAAAATTGATTTGATGCTGCATTTTAGATACCTATTTATGATACATTTCTCCTTAAGTTGAAATAACTTGATCACTGCCTAGTCCATTGGAGTTCAGAGTCTATAGAAAGTTCTTAGATCTAGTTTGTTTCCTTACAACAAATTCTGTAAACAATTCTTAACAAAATTTATCATTCAAAATCCTTTTCATTACCAAAGAAACCTCATCATATTCATCAAAGCTTTTATTTAATCCATTGAATTAACAACAATGATAAATAGATATACAACCTAATTGGATTGCATTTAATTGCACAAGCCTTTGCTCATACAATATCAAGGTAGCCAAGTACTTAAAAGGAGACAAGATTCAAAAAGAACTGATATGGGGACAATTCACAATTGTATTTATTTTCTTTGAAAATTTCATACTATTTACAATAGACTCATAATACGTTCAGAAAGAAATATAGCTCATTCTATATTCATGTGTTCTCAGAGCCATTAACAAAGAAAATACATCATAAACTTGTTTTCTAAAAAAAGGAAATTTGGACCAAAAAAAAAACTAAGGATATTCTCCTTGAAAAATAGAATTCGGACCCCTTCTTTTGCCTTGGAATCTCACTTAAATAGTGTGAAATGCAACAATCTTCAAGCTAAAAGAAATGATAGGTGTCCTTTACAAAGAATATTTACATACACCTATCACAAAAAGACAAAAAGTGGGTAACAGAACATGTCCAGATCAAAACATTCTTTTAAGTGAGTCAGCTTTTGTTATACGATTTTGTGTTGCTGATTGGTTATTGATCTATTTTCTCTGTATAAGTAACTTCCAAATTGGCCAACGATGAAACTTGTTCTGATGATGGCATATTAACTTCCACTTGTAGGCTTTCTTCATCTTTATCTCGAGTGGTAGGAACAACTTCTATCTTGTCCTCTTCTTTAGCTGTATCAGCATCCAGTGGTGCCGAGTTTGTAACTAAAAATGATAGGTTTCTCTTCTCTTCTTCTTCTGATTGGATTTGAGAAATGATAGTATTAGTGGTTTGGAATTCCTCATCCTGCACGTTATCACTGTCAATTTCATTTGCATCCAACTATTCAATAGAAGCCATTTCTGCCATCCACCTGTCAAATAATGCATCATCTAGCCAATTGAATTGCAAAATGTCCTTCTATTTTTTTGTTACATAATCAGCCATACTCTTAATATCAATGAAATCATGTTTTGAAGAATCAAAGAATATTTTGGCTTTCACCATCTCCTCTGTTGTGGTGGCCCACCATGCATGCCTGGTTTCATTTACTATCTGATTCATTCTTAAACAGAATGCATCATCAAGTTCTTTCATCCATTCCTCTTTGCTTTTTAAATTATTTTTCTTATCCAGGGCATGAGGAAATAATTTGAAATTTTGACTCCTATATTTGTCTAAGTGATTTATTGTTATCTTTTGTAAATGTGTCCTCTTATTATCAAAGTCAGCAAGGTCAGAAACCATATCAAAGATTTTTTCAATCTGATCATGGGAATTATCTATAACAGATAAACACAAAAAGGTTACTGCTTTTTCCCTTCTTACCCACTTGTCCACAATAGGCTTTAGAGCCTCATCATTTCCTTTTAATTCCTCCCAAATTTTAATCACCCTGACCAATTGATGATGAATTAATGGCCATTCAACTTTGTCTCCCAGATATGTAAGAGCTTTTCTTAGTTTATCTTCATACTTAGATTCCAACTCTATATGTAAGGCCCATAGTTTAGCCTTTTCTTCTTCAAATTCCTTAGCAGTGTAATACCGTGGCCCCTAGGGTGTATCTAGCATTTCAATGAGGGGGGTAGACTTAAAAGGTTCTACAGGGGGATGAGGGTAGGTTATTCTAGGCCTGGTGGATTTTTCCAATAGCTTATTTTCAAGCTCAATCCTCCTCTTTACCTCTTTGTTGTATGCATCCACCACTGTCTCATACTTGGTTTGTAACTCAAACATAACCTGTTCCTCCTTCTTAGTAGTGGCCAAAAGAAATTGGGAAGGCTCCACATTCCAATAGGCTGCCTGTACATTGGAGGTGTCAGCAATGCTTCTTACAAGTAGTTTTCCCATCAGTCCGAACTCATCTAGTTCTGATGATGTGGCTCTAGATCCTTTTTTTAACAACCAACTGACCAAAGCAGCTTGATCCTCAATGAATGTAGTTCCTTGGAAATCCTTTTTATTCGGGTCCTTCAATTCCAATTTACTTGAAACAGAATTGAAAATTAAGGAATCTGCAATATCCCAATTTGGCAACAATAATATGTTAGAAGTCTTTACCATTTGTCTTCCTTCTTTAGGAGTAATGTTCTGGAATTCCTTCATCATTTCTTCTTTAATCTAGTTTTGTATGGAAGTTTCATCCAATTCTAGATGCTCTGTCTTCATCCTTTTACATTTCTCCTCAAAGATGTCCATGTTTGTTCTCCATGCAAAATGTTGAAAAGCTCTTGATTTTACAAAATTGTCATCAGTCAAAAATTGATGACTTGCTTGTTCTAATACAATGTCCAATTCCCTGCCTCTATAATTAGCTCTTGTTAGATCCAAACTTGGGAGAGGAGGCTTTGGAGGGTTACCTTCATCCAATTCTGCTTGGGTAATAAAAACACCTCCTTGTGATCCAATCTCTTCAACTTGCTCACCTGTGAGATGCTCTTCTCCAATTCTCAAAGGAGATTGGGTGCGTGAATATTACTTAGCTTGAGGTCTTCCTTCTCTTATTACCTTCTGCCTCTTTGGGCTAGGCTCATCAGGTCTCTCCTCTAAAGCTATACTGGTGGATCCCATTATTTGTTTGCCCTTATCAATAGGAGCCTTTTTATTATGAATTATAGTGTAACCAGGTTTTTTCTGTACAATTATTTGACCAACCCCTATATTAGGAGTGAAGGCTAACCTCTTCATGACTTCTCTAGCCTTATCAGGAGAAGAATTAATAAAAAATTGTTTCTTCTCATTCATGGTTTCCATTATTGCTGGGAAGTTATTTATGAGCTTATTTATTCTGTCAGCCTCTGTATTAGCATTGTCTGAAGGATTATAATTTTGACCAAAATAATGAATAAATTCTAGGACCTGGGAGTAAACTCTCCATTTTTCTTTTTTAGTTTCTTGTTCTTGTAAAGAAAATTCATTTCTTATAATATCTTCTGGGTAATATGAATCATGCTTTACCGGTCCTAGCTTGATCCTATGCCTCAGAGTTTGATTGGAAAATCCCTCAGAATCACAAAAATGGGGGTGGGAGATAGCCATCATTTATTGATCCAAATTTATGTACAAAAAGAGCCATCCTCCTTTAGTAATCACAAACTGATGTGCCACAGTGCAGGTAGGGAAAATTGACCCTAGTTACCTCTTTGACAAGAACATTTCCTCTACTCCTAATTGACATAAGACTTCTACTATCCCTATCTTTAGGGGCACTTTGTAAGGCAAGACATGAGGGCTCCCTTTAAAACCATAAATTCTGAAAACTATAGAAATAGGGTATGGAATAATATCTCCCCAATTGTGTGAAACTTTCAAGTGATGGGGGCTATCCATAGGTCTTATGATATTCATCAATACTTTAGGGATCCTAGGATTATCACTCAAAAATAGACATCTCAATTTAGAGGTAAAATATCTATCAAATCTGACAAAATTGGCTTTATTTGCATCCCAATTCATATCTGCACTCCACAACTAGACTGGCAATGTTTCCCCATTTTCTTCTCTGTTCAATTTCATCTCATTACCAAAATATGTTACCCCTTTGAACAAGAACATATGCATTAATAATGAATAGTGGCCAAAAGTTTTCTCCACCTTACCTCTTGCAATTCCAACCAAATCGATGTGAATTTCTTCAGCTAGAAAGGAGGCAAAATCAAAAATGACATCTACACTGAAAGAGGCAATTTGAATCATCATATACATAAGGTCAATGGGCATGAAATCCTGCTCATCTTCACCAAGAACATAGTACAGGGTCCTGTATATCTCTACAATCGAGGAAGTGAAAAGGCTCTTCTTAAAAGGTTCTTTAGAGGCTGCAGTTATTACTAGCAGAGTTCCTATGGTACCAATGTGTGCCCTCAATGCACCTCCCCTAATTATATCTCTTTTTGCTTTGTATTCCTTTTATAATTCCTACAAATTGATTGGCATGTGGAAATCTAATAATGGTTCTAAGTGAAAAACCTCTCTAATTTCTTCAGGGTTAATTGACACTAGAGGCACACCATCATTTCTTCTCACAACCCTAATGGCTTGTTCATAGTTTTTGGCAATATCTTCTAGCAGGTCATAGTCCATGAAAACACTAGGAACTACTAACTTTCCCAAGTCAAAATTCCATATATTAGCGTGAGGGGCAAATAGATTCCTCTCTAAAAACCACTTTTTAAACAAAACAAGGCCAGTCTGATTGGTTACTGCACCCCTTACCCAGTTCCCCTTGTCATACAAGCCATCAGCAATTTTAAGCCTAGGACTTAATTAAATTAATCTTTTGACCTGTACAGACTCTGTAGTGGATCCTGGGAGTAATTCTAAGAAATCATCATGGATATTCCTATTCATATAGTTAACTTGCCCAGAGAATGATTTCTTATGAGGCATCTTGATTTTAATAATGGGAATTAGAATGTTACAGAGGTTATGATCGAGTACTTACTTGATTTCACCAAAATTATCCTCTTTTGAACTTCTACAATTGCTTTCAAATAGATATGAAACTGTTTTTGTGTCTTCACCAATGCTTAATCACAACGTGATCGACGGGTGCCTATGCTCAGAGAAAATGAAATTTTTGCTAGAGCAAACTGTAATGAATAATAAAAGAAAATCTTACAGATTATACTCTATTTTTTTCTCACCTGCAAAGTCTCCGTTCATCATAAATGCGCGGGATAGAATGTCACCACACTTCCCTTTTTGAAAAAAAAAATGCACCGTCAATTCTTGGAAAAACTTGCGATCTGGTAATGACAACTAAGCTGGCTCATTTCCTTACTAACATATTTTCAATCAAACCAATAGAATAGCTCCACCTGCACCTTTCCTTCAATGTTGGCACTTTAAATTGGGCCCATGGATGACCATGGACATGTGTCATCACATCACTAACTTGCTATACTTATACCTCGAGCATCTTTCCATGGCGAGCTAGCAATAACCTTTGATCTTATGCCAATCATGTGGCATATATTTGAAACAAGTTTTCAAGGAATAAATGGTGGGCCATCACTCGCTAACTCACTATGCTTACCTTCTGAGCACTTCTCCATAGCGAGCTAACGACAACCCTTGATCTTGGTCCAATCTCATGGTCAAAAAACCTTGTACTACATTCCTGGGAAGTGGGTCCATGGTACTGCTATTGCTGAGCTAGCATAATGCATTGGCATACACATATATATTTTAATCATCCTTTATCTAAGGTTATGCCATGTTTTTGACTATTGGTTCATTCGTTATGTCGCTACTGGAAAAACACAACAATATCCGGCTAGAAATGCAATGACCCACCGAAAAACAAGCGCCAAGAAAAGTAGCACAGCTTGCAAAGAATTTTTTCAAGAATTTCCAAATCATTTCTGGTCATAAAAGAAGGTTGCCTTTAGCGATGCTTTCATCCTCACTATGTCGCTACCGACAAATCGCTTGTATATTCTAATAGTGACTTAGCGACTTGCTGGAGTAATTTGGATGCCAGATTTATTATTCCCAATGACCACGTACACATGTCATCACGTCGCCAACTTGCTAAGCTTATACCTCGAGCATCTTTCCATGGCAAGCTAACGACAACCGTAGATTTAAAAAAAATCCTACGGTGAGATAAAATACTTTCACAAGGATTAAAACAACAAATTCAACATAGGTGAATAAAGATCATCTTCTTAACTTCCTTCCCCCCCTTTTTTTTTAAATTTTCGCACCAAGGAAAATTTAAAAGGAAAAAGGGACTACCCCAAGAAAAACACAAACTTAGTTGGAAACCTAATCACCACTAAAGGATCACAACCTGGAATTTTATCTGGGCAAGACGAAACCTATTATACAAAAATTCAGGCCAACAGTGGCTCTGTCTGGGGATGATAGACTACTCGAGTCTATGCAAGAATTTAGAATTTATGGGAGAGCAGACCACATACTTCGTAAAGATGACAACTTTAGAGAGCACTAGGCAACACACAAAAACAAGGAACCAGACTACACAAGGATACTAACAGAGATTTACAGAATATACAGAATGTACAAAACAATAGGAAACCCTAAAACTACTGTTCATGGAGAAAATAAGTATTTTTCAAGAAAAATACCTCTTCAAGAACTGCCCATGAACTGGCAATTCAAGAATATTGTTGAATACATCTTTGAGTATATAAGAATCTTCACCCCAAGTATTTTCAATTAGATATGGGCCTAACCAAATAGGATCAAATTTGCCATGTTTTCCTTTATCTTCAATTCTAGCATTCCACATCAAGACTAAATCTCCATCTTCAAACTTTCTACTTACAGTTCTTCTATCATAGAGTGTCTTAACTTGTAGTTGCAACTTTTGGTTCTTTAGAGATGCTTCTCTTCTGGTTTCTGCCAATCCTACCAATTCATCCATTCTTTATTGCATTTCATCTGTAGTATCTTCATCATACAACTGAATGTAATTGTAGAGTCCCATCAAGTTGTTCTGAGGCATTCTGGCTTGAATTCCATACACTAAATCAAATGGAGCTATACCAATGGCTTTCTTTATAGTTACTCTATCAGCCCATATTGCCAACTATAAATTGAAATCCCATGCCTTTTTATCATCATCTAGGGTCCTCTTAATGACCTTCAACAGGCTCTTATTTTTGGACTTAGCTTGTCCATTCCCTTGTGGGTGATATGGAGAAGATGATGACCTTGTTATTCCATATTTATCACAAAATTTAATGAATTCCTCAGACCTAAAGCACATAGCATTGTCTGTTACAATTTTCTATGGATAGCCAAATCTAGAAATAATATTATTGAGTAGGAAATTATTGACAACTTTACTTGTTGCATTCCTTGTGGGAATAGCCTCTACCCACTTTGTAAAGTAGTTAGTAGTCACCAGAATCCAAGAGTAGCTAGTGTTAGACTTGGGGAAAATCTCTCCTATGAAATCCAGACCCCATTGTTGAAAAGGCACTTGAATCTCCACTGGCTTCAATGGAGTATTTCCTAAGAATTTCAGTTTTCTAACAAACCTCTGACAAGGGTCACACTTCCTAACCATAACTTGGGCATCCTTGAAAAGGGAAGGCCACCAAAACCCAGCCCTCATTATCTTATGTGCATTAGTTTTGGCCATATAGTGTCCCCCACATACTCCAGCATGCATTTCTTTCAAAACCTCTTTTGCCTTTTCTCTATCAACACATTTCACCAAAACTCCCTCAAAATTTCTCGACCATAGGTTGTTTTGGACAATTATATACCTGATGGCTTGCAATTTAGTATTCCTCTTTTCATTTTCAGGAAAATGGGGAGGAGCTTCCATATGTTGCAAGTAATCTATGACATTGGTGTACCAATCACACTGATCCATGTCACATAAGTCAGCTCTGAGATCATCATTTACTAGATTTATCTGATTAGCCTCTAGATTAGTTTCAGCCATGAGTTTGGCCAAACCTTGACCCCTTACTAACTTTTTTATTTGTATATCAATGTTAAATTCTTGGATTCTATTGATCCATCTACACCTCCTGCCTGATACTTCCTATTGAGATAATATATCCTTGACTGCAACACTAGGTACAAAAGCAATAACAGTAACACCTACCAAGTAACATCTGAAAGCTTTTACAGCCTTTACTAAAGCATAGGCTTGTTTTTCATTTATTTCATACTTCAGTTCAACAGGCTGCAGTGACTTACTAAAAAAGGCAATAGGATGCTCATATCCTTCTTGATTCTTCTACAATAAGACTGCAGCTATAGTATGGAAGGATGCAAAAGAAAAAATATGCATGGGTTTTGCATAATCTGGGGTCCTCAGCACTGGAGCATTTTTTATTGCAATTTTAATATCCTAGAATGCTTGTGAAGGCTCACCATTCCAATCTATAATGGCTCCCTGCTTGAGCATCTTTGAGATAGGTCTACTGATTTCAGCAAAATTGGTGACAAATCTCCTAAGAAAATTGACTTGGCCAAAGAAGGATTGAATTCCTTTCACATTTTTTGGCTTGGGGACTTTATCAATAGCTACTACTCTTTCAAGATCTATTTTTACCCCATCCTTAGACACTATGTGTCCTAATAATTTGCCTTCTGTGACCCCGAATGTGCATTTCTTTGGGTTTAAAGATACTCCATATTCCAGAGCTTTGATAAATATTTTTTCCAAATGTTTGCAGTGATCTTCAGCCTTATTAGAATATGTTGCAAGATCATCCTGGTACACAACCATAAATTTATCAATATAGTCATGAAATTCTACATCCATGGCTCTTTGGAAGGTAGCTCCTGCATTAATTAGGCCAAAAGGCATCCTCACATATACATATGTTCCCCATGGGGTTGTGAAGGCTGTCTTGAACTGTTCACTTTCCTTTACTAGAACTTGATTATATCCAGAGAAACCGTCCATCATTGACATTAATTCAGAGCTAGTCACTTGCTCAACATGGCTTCCATATTAGGTAAGCCATAATTGTCTTTTAGAGATGCAATGTTTAATTTTCTAAAATCCACACATAGCCTAATATCTCCATTCTTCTTCCTAACAGGAACCAAGTTTGAAACCGAGGTGGAATGGTTGATTGGTTTGATTATCCTGCCATCCCTTAGTTTCATCAGCTCTTCTTGCATTTTTGGGGCAAGGGTAGGATTCACGGGTCTTTTTTTTTTCCTGAAAGGTTTTACATTGTCCTTCAATGGTATGACATGCTGGAACAGATCCTCCCTATAAGCTTTAAGGTCATCATATGACCAAGCAAAAACATGTCTATATTTTCTAAGTAGGTCAATCAATGTTTTCCTAATTTTAACAGGAAAATTTTGGCCAATATAAACCTTTTGAGGAACTTCATTAGTACCCAAGTTTATTTCTTCTAACTCCTGAGGTTTGGGGTCATTAACTCTTGATTTTACTCTGTCTTGGTTATCAAAAATATTTTCCAAGACCACTAACCCCTTCGGCATCTTATTTGTTTTCAATTCCATAATCTCTTGACCAAAAATGGTTTCCTTCCCATTTATGGTTTCAATCAGTCCACTGCAATCCATTTCCTGATCGTGGTACTTGTCTTCATTTAACAAAAAATTTGTAATAACTTTGTCATCTTCAAAGACCTGCCAATTTTCAATGTTGTTAGGTATGGAAGGTCTATTTTGCACGTCAATCTAAGAGATTCATGCAGATGATATTTCTTTTGGCTTGATTGTTGCATTCGCTAATAGATCAACCATCTTATTTTGAGTCCTATCTCTCCATGAGATCCCAAATGCATCAAAGAATTCTATCTGATCCCAAACTACATTTCTATATTGCTTCAATCTCTTATTCTTGGACAAGTAGGTTCCTTTGATCTGAGAGATAATTAGTTCAGAATCCCCTATGACACATAATTTCTTAATTCTATGATGTGTGGAAACTTTTAGTCCTAGCAACAATGCTTCATATTCTGCAATATTATTAGTGCAGGAAAACTTCAAAGTGAATGAATACCTAAAAGTGTTATTTTCAGGGGACACAAAAACTACACCTACCCCTGTACCCTCTTTAGAACTAGCCCCATCAAAGAACATTGTCCATAATTTTGGTGAGTTCATGCAACATTCAACTTCATGTTCAATGATAGCAGGTAAATTTTCAACTTCCTGAATAATTAATTCAGCCCTGAAAGAATTGATCACAGTATCTAAGAAACAAGTGGCATTTTTGTCAATTTCTTCTCCAAAAATGTGATTAACCCTTGGTTCTCGATTTACCCTGACAGCTTTGTCCCCTATGTGGAAAGTGGAAAAAGTCAAATCACATTGTAGGCTTCCCCCCATAGCAGCACTCCATTTCTTGGAGAGTAACATTCCATAGTGTAGAGGTATATCTACCACAAGGATAGACATGGTTAACTCTACTTCAAGATATGCAGCAAATTTAAAGGGTAAGGCATTTATAGTACCTATGACTGGGACCTCCCTAGCATCCATTCCTCTGCATCTTCCCTACTTAGTATCTACCTTCAAACCTAAGGCTTCCATTACTTTGAAAGGCATTATAGTGTTGGAAGATCCTGAGTCTATCATGCAATTTTTTAAGGTCTTCCCCTTTATGATCAGGTTGAGGAAAAAAGGGTCAATATCTTCTATAAATGCCACTGAGGAATCATCTTAAAACATCTGAGGAATCTGGGATATGATACATGTTTCCTCCACTACTAATGGGGTTTGTTGGGCAACTGTTTGATCTACAATAGTATGATTGTTTCCTATCCCACCCAACCATGATAAAGCCTTTCTCTTATGCTCTTCAATTCTAAGACGTTTAGACAAGGGCACTTTTACAGTAATTTGAGATAACATAGATATCATATCAACAGGTTCAACAATAGTAGGTTTTACAAGAATACCTAGAGTTGGAATCTTTTGAGCAGTAGGCACCACTATTTGCTTGATAATATCAGGTTCTGATTTCTTTGGTTGCATAACTGGTTTTGTTGCTTCACTTATCTGAAATTGAACCTTCTTCTTTGGTTCTCATTTCTTACCCTTATTGTCCTTGATCTTAGGCACATCTATATTGACTTTCTTGTTTTGATCATTCATCTTATGAGTGATATCTTTGATGAATACACTGGATGGCTTTCCTGCATTATTATTTACTACTCTATTTCTCAAATTGTAGTTACTATGGACTTGTGAAATCATTTATGTTGTAATTATGTCAATCTCCTCTTTGGAGGGCATTCTTAAGCTTGTGAGACCTACATCAAAAAATGTATTGCATACCTTATCTGTATCATACCCTTCATCATCTGAAAGCGCTTGTTGATGGTGTAGATGGTAAGCAATTCTCTGACTAGTAATATCATTCTCAGGCTCTTCTGAATCAGAATCTATCAAATCATCACACATGCTTACCATATTGCAACTTATATCATCATGGCTTTTCTCTTCAATTTCTTCTTCAGGTTGCACTCCTTGAGCTTGGGAAAATGATTGAGCAATAGTGCAATAATCAGTAGAATGAGGTGATTGACATATAATACACCATGGTACATCATCATTCATATTTACAGTGTTCCTTTGCAGGGGATCTGGAGTACCCTTGTCCTTCACATTTTGGGTTTGGTTGGGAACTGGTTTACCATCCTTCCACTGAGTGGTATAAGGGTAATTTTGTATTCTACGCTGCCTATTGAAACTATTGTTATTTATAGGGGGTCTTTCAGCAACATTTAGCTTCTTAAAATTAGTGGGATTCATCTTCTTTAGCAATTCTTTAGTAGATTCTTCGGGCTTCTTTCCTATAGGAGTTTTATTACCCTCCCTTTTGTTATTTTTCTTTAAATTGAAAAGCTTAGGATCATCCCTTCTACCTAGTTTTCCAGATACCTTCCTATTATTCTCTATATTTACTGCAATTTTATAAGCATCCCTTAAAGTTTTAGGATCCTTATCACCCAATTGATAAGCCATTTTGCTATCAAAAGCATTGAAATATGTTGTGAGATAGACATCCTCATTCAACCTCATAACTTGAAATAATCTGTAGATACCTTTCTGGAATCTTGCATTGAAATCAAATGTGGACTCATTTAGATTCTTCTTGATGTTGTTGAACTCATTCAACATGAATCCTGCATTAGTGTTGTCTCCATATTGCTCTTTGAACAATTTTTCCAAATCATTCCATGAGGTAATACTATCATCAAGCAACCTCCTAAACAAATCCCTTGCATCCTCAGTTAGTGAATGCACAAACAATTTCATTACCATATCTTCATATTCAACTTCATAATCATTCAACATATCAATGAAAATTCTTAGATGTTCTTCACCAGTAATGGCATTAAATATTCCTAGAGAACTTAACCACTTTATCTCTTAAATCAAACGATATGGGATGTGGAGCACTAGGAATACTAGCAAATGACATTTGTCTATACTTTTCTAGGTATACAGGTTTCTTCTGGAAACCAAGGACATTTGAGGTACTAGCTATATTAACTTGGCTTAAAGGAGCAGCTTGGGATTGTTGAGGTGGGACAAATGGGACTTGGGAGCCAATAGTGGAAGATGGGGTAGGAGCAGATTGGGGTATTCCCTGAGTTGAGATTATTGGACCACTAGCTGGTGCAAGAATTGCACGTGGGATAGACAAATTGGGCCATGAAGCCAATGCAGAATTAGATTTTATGAATTGGATTTTTCTCCTAGTTTCTACAGCTTGAGCTTCATTCTCAACCTTCTCAAGTTCTTTTGCAAGATCTTCCTTCTCTTTTCGAGCCCTCTCCAAATCTAAATCTAATTTTGACATGGAGGGTTGTATAGGTTTTCTTGGTATAGTTTGAGGCTCATTTATTTGGATTCCTATAGCCTTGCCTTTCCCTTTATCTGAAGCTTTTGCAATGGGCTCTACAGGATCCACTTGAACAAGTTTATAGGCTTGGACTTGAGCAATAACTGGTTCTTGCCTTTGATTTAGGCATTTCTCTTATTCCTGAACTTTAGATCTTAGATTATCAACATCTCCAAAAACATCCTTATGCAGAGTTGTGGTATTTTCTTCTAACTTTTTATTCTGCTCCTTCAAAGCAGCCATCCTTCTTAGCAAAGCATCCCTTTCTATTATGGCATCCAAGGTGGCAGAAGTAGCTTCTAAATCAGCAAGGTCATCTAGATCTATAAGGTTTGGTTCCACATATAAGGCTGCTCTAGGATTAAAAGGAGTATCAAATGAATTCCTAAATCCTAGCCTATAATTCATGTCTGCTACAAGATCTGGCCTTGATGAAGCAACTCCTACAGTGGACACATCCTTATCCTGGAAAACTCTCTCATCGGGTAATGGGGTACTGAAAATGCCTCCTAAGAGTCCTGTAGTTTCATATTCAAAACTAAGTGAAGAAGACTCTCTCCCTAATACTGGTTGATACTAGGAATTAATGAATGGATTGCCTCTGGGTTTCCAAGTGGGATTCGGATCTGTCTTCTTCTTATTTTGATTCCTTCTACCACCTTGGGGTAGATCAGTATACATTGATACATCAAGATTGGCTCTCATGTAAGCTCTTGTGTTCTTTCTCTTGTTAGCCATATTCAACTTCAATTACAACAAGCACTAGCTTCAAAACCTTGACTGAGTCACCACCCTATTTCAGGAAAATATGTAATGACACTTATTGTTGACTCAAGGAAAAACAATACACAAGTAGAAGAAAAAATATCTGGCATAGAAAAACCAATCACTAATGTTGTAAGACTACAACTCTTTCTTGTTAGATAAGACACTTGGATAAGCTGGATATGTTAGTGTGTAGCTATGGTACTTGGGCTCTATCTTTCTCAAGGTTTGTCACTAAAAGATTCCCTTATAACTATGGGAAAAACTTGGATAACATGATACACACATACACAGCAGGACCAAAGAAACTGCAGTACTTTCTCACAGATGTGTTGGACAACTCCCTAGTAGAGTTGCCATTTTGTTGGTGTTTTAAAATGCACAAAACTACTAAGTGACAAAATTCTTAATACCAAGATAACAGTACATACAGGATCTAAAGACTAGCCAATTCTTATTAACAATAGCATATGCAAAGTACTTGGACCCAACTTCAACAAAACCACAGATGGTTTTCTACTCTTTTGGCTCTGGAAAACCAAGGTGGGTATACCCAGGGATGATTCAAAATTGGAATCACTGTATGAGGTTTATTCTTAGTTTCATTTTGATTCTCATTTCAAAATCCTCAGACATATACATAATTCCCATTAATCTTGATAAACACATCCCATAAAACAGATATGACCAAGAATTATTCTATAGATTTGCAGATGTTC
Source organism: Cupressus sempervirens (assembly GCA_028749045.1). Taxonomy (NCBI): domain Eukaryota; kingdom Viridiplantae; phylum Streptophyta; class Pinopsida; order Cupressales; family Cupressaceae; genus Cupressus; species Cupressus sempervirens. Next base: position 234,871,789 of record CM053786.1, on the reverse strand, counting down.
TTAACAATAGTGGCTAATTGGAGCTAAAACATTCCATGCAGACAAGTGTTGGCCAGCTTTGAAGATCTACAGGAAATAAAAATAAAATTTGATTTGATGCTGCATTTTAGATACCTATTTATGATATATTTCTCCTTTGGCTGAAATAACTTGATCAGTGCCTAATCCATTAGGGTTCAGAGTCTATAGCAAGTTCTTAGATCTAGTTTGTTGCCTTACAACAAATTCTATCAGGAATTCTTATCAGAATTTATCATTCAAAATCCTTTCCATTACCAAAGGAACCTCATCATATTCATCAAAGCTTTTATTTAATCCATTGAATTAACAACAATGATAAATAGATATACAACCTAATTGGATTGCATTCAATTGCACAAGCCTTTACTCATACAATATCAAGGTAGCCAAGTACTTAAAAGGAGACAAGATTCAGAAAGAACTGATATGGGGACAGTTCACGATTGTATTTATTTTCTTTGAAAATTTCATACTATTTACAATAGACTCATAATACCTTCAGAAAGAAACATAGCTCATTCTATATTCATGTGTTCTTAGAGTCATTAACAAAGAAAATACATCATAAACTTGTTTTCTAAAAAAAGAAAATTTGGACGAAAAACAGACTAAGGATATTCTCCTTGAAAAATAGAATTTGGACCCCTTCTTTTGCCTTGGAATCTCACTTAAATAGTGTGAGATGCAAAAAGCTTTAGGCTAAAAGAAATCAAAGGTGTCCTTTACAAAGAATATTTGCATACACCTATCACAAAAAGACAAAAAGCGGGTAACAGAAGATGTCCAGATCAAAACATTCTTTTAAGTGAGTCAGTTTTTGTTATACAATTTTGTGTTGCTGATTGGTTATTGATCTATTTTCTCTGTATAAGTAACTCATAAATTGGCCAATGATGAAACTTGTTCTGATGATGGCATATTAACTTCCACCTATAGGCTTTCTTCGTCTTTATCTCGGGTGGCAGGAACAACTTCTATCTTGTCCTCTTCTCTAGCCGTATTAGCATCCAATGGTCTCGGGTTTGTAACTAAAAATGATAGGTTTCTCTTCTCTTCTTCTTCTAATTGGGTTTGAGAAATGATAGTATCAGTGGTTTGGAATTCCTAATCCTACACGTTATCACTGTCAGTTTCATCTGCATCCAACTGTTCACTAGAAGCCATTTCTGCCATCCGCCTGTCAAATAGTGCATCATCTAGCCAGTTGAATTGCAAAATGTCCTATTTTTTTATTACATAATCAGCCATATTATTAATATCAATGAAATCCTATTTTAAATAATCAAAGAATATTTTGGCTTTCACCATTTCCTCTTTTGTGATGACCCACCATGCATGCCCGGTTTCATTTACTACTTGATTCATTCTTAAACAGAATGCATCATCAAGTTCTTTCATCCATTCCTCTTTTCTTTTTAAATTATTTTTCTTATCCAGGGCATGAGGAAATAATTTTAAATTTTGACTCCTATGTTTGTCTAAGTGATTTATTGTTATCTTCTGTAAATGTGTCCTTTTATTATCAAAGTCAGCAAGGTTAGAAACCATATCAAAGATTTTTTCAATCTGATCATGAGAATTATCTATAACAGATAAACACAAAAAGGTTAATACTTTTTCCCTTCTTACCCACTTGTCCACAATAGGCTTTAGAGCCTCATCATTTCCTTTTAATTCCTCCCAAATTTTAATCACCCTGACCAATTGATGATGGATTAATGTCCATTCAACTTTGTCTCCCATATATGTAAGAGCTTTTCTTAGTTTATCTTCATACTTAGATTCCAACTCTATATGTAAGGCCCATAGTTTAGCCTTTTCTTCTTCAAATTCCTCAGTAGTGTAATACCGTGGCCCCTAGGGTGTATCTGGCATTTCAATGAGGGGGGTAGACTTAAAAGGTTCTACAGGGGGATGAGGGTAGGTTATTCTATGCCTGGTGGATTGTTCCAATAGCTTATTTTCAAGCTCAATCCTCCTCTTTACCTCTTTTTTGTATGCATCCACCACTATCTCATACATGCTTTGTAACTCAAACATAACCTATTCCTCCTTCTTAGCAATGTCCAAAAGAAACTGGGAAGACTCCACATTCCAATAGGCTACCTGTACATGGGAGGTGTTAGCAACCCTTCTTACAAGTATGTTGCCCATCAATCTAGACTCATCTAGTTGCGATGATGTGGCTCTAGATCCTTTTTTCAATGACCAACTGACCAAAGCAGCTTGATCCTCAATGAATGCAGTTCCTTGGAAATCCTTTTTATTTGGGTCTTGCAATTCCAATTTACTTGAAACAGAATTGAAAATTAAGGCATTTGCAATATCCCTATTTGGCAACAATAATATGTTAGAGGTCTTTACCATTTGCCTTCCTTCTTTAGGAGTAATATTTTGGAATTCCTTCATCATTTCTTCTTTAATCTAGTTTTTTTTGGAAGTTTCATCCATTTCTAGATGCTCTGTCTTCATCCTTTTACATTTCTCCTCAAAGATGTTCATGTTTGTTCTCCATGCAAATTGCTGAAAAGCTCTTGACTTTACAAAATTGTCATCAGTCAAAAATTGATGACTTGCTTGTTCTAATATAGGTTCCAATTCCCTGCCTCTATAATCAGCTCTTGTTAGATCCAAACTTGGGAGATGAGGCTTTGGAGGGTTACCTTCATCCAATTCTGCTTGGGTAATAAAAACACCTCCTTGTGATCCAATCTCTTCAAATTTCTCACCTATGAGCTCCTCTTCTCCAATTCTCAAAGGAGATTGGATGGGTGAATATTCCTCAGGTTGAGGTCTCCCTTCTCTTATTACCTTCTGCCTCTTTGGGCTAGGCTCATCAGGTCTCTCCTCTAAAGCTATACTAGTGGATCCCATTATTTGTTTGCCCTTATCTATAGGAGCCTTTTTATTCTGAATTATAGTGTAACCATGTTTTTCCTGTACAATTATTTGACCAACCCCTATATTAGGAGTGAAGGCTAACCTCTTCATGACTTCTTTGGCATTATCAGGAGAAGAATTAATAAAAAATTGTTTCTTCTCATTCATGGTTTCCATTATTGCTAGGAAGTTATTTATGAGCTTATTTATTCTGTCAGCCTCTCTATTAGCATTGTCTAAAGGATTATAATTCTGATCAAAACAATGAATAAATTCTAGGACCTGGGAGTAAACTCTCCATTTTTCTTTTTTAGTTTCTTGTTCTTGTAAAGAAAATTCATTTCTTATAATGTCTTCTGGGTAATATGAATCATACTTTACCGATCCTAGCTTGATCCTATGCCTCAAAGTCTGATTGAAAAATCCATTAGAATCACAAAAATGAGGGTGGGAGACAGCCATCATATTCTAATCCAAAATTATGTACAAAAGGAGCCATCCTCCTTTAGTAATCACAAACTGATGGGCCACTGTGCAGGTAGGGAAAATTGACCCTAGTTGCCTCTTTGACAAGAACATTTCCTCTACTCTTCCTAGTTTCCATAAGACTTCTGCCATCCATATCTTTAGGGGCACTTGGTAAGGCAAGACATGAGGGCTCTCTTTAAAACCATAAATTCTGAAAACTGTAGAAACAGGGTATGGAATAATATCTCCCCAATTGTGTGAAACTTTCAAGTTATGGGGGCTATCCATAGGTCTTATGAGATTCATCAATACTTTAGGGATCCTAGGATTATCACTCAAAAATAGACATCTCAATTTAGAGGCAAAATATCTATCAAATCTGACAAAATTGGCTTTATTTGCATCCCAAGTCATATCTGCACTCCACAACTAGACTGGCAATGTTTCCCCATTTTCTTCTCTGTTCAATTTCATCTCATTACCAAAATATGTTACCCCTTTGAACAAGAACATATGCATTAATCAGGAATAGTGGCCAAACGTTTTCTCCACCTTACCTCTTGCAATTCCAACCAAACCGATGTGAATTTCTTCAGCTAGAAAGGAGGCAAAATCAAAAATGACATCTACACCGAAAGAGGCAATTTGGATCATCATATACATAAGGTCAATGGGCATGAAATCCTGCTTATCTTCACGAAGAACACGGCACAGGGTCTTGTATATCTCCATAGCCTAGGAAGTGAAAACGCTCTTCTTAATAGGCTCTTTAGAGGCTGCAGTTAATACTAGCAGAGTTCCTATGGTACCAATGTGTGCCCTCAATGCACCTCCCCTAATTATATCTTTTTTTGCTTTGTATTCCTTTTCTAATTCCTGCAAATTGATTGGCACGTGGAAATTTGATAATGGTTCTAAGTGAAAAACCTCTAATTTATTCAGGGTTAATTGACACTAGAGGCACACCATCATTTCTTCTCACAACCTTAATGGCTTGGTCGTAGTTTTTGGAAATATCTTCTAGCAAGTCATAGTCCATGTAAACACTAGGAAATACTAACTTTCCCAAGTCAAAATTCCATATATTAGCGTGATGGGCAAATAGATTCCTCTCTGAAAACCACTTTTTAAACAAAACAAGGCCAATCTGATTAGTTACTGCATCCCTTACCCAGTTCCCCTTGTCATACAAGCCATCAGAAATTTTAAGCCTAGGACTTAATGAAATTAATCTTTTGACCTGTGCAGACTCTGTAGTGGATCCTGGGAGTAATTCTAAGAAATCATCGTGGATATTCCTATTCATATAGTTAACTTGCCCAGAGAATGATTTCTTAGGAGGCATCTTGATTGTAATAATGGGAATTGGAATGTTACGAAGGTTATGATCGAGTACTTACTTGATTTCGCCAAAATTGTCCTCTTTTGAACTTCTGCAACTGCTTTCAAATATATATGAAACTATTTTCACGTCTTCACCAATGCTTAATCACAAGATGATCGACGGGTGCCTATGCTCAGAGAAAATGAAATTTTTGCTCGAGCGGACTGTAATGAATAATAAAAGAAAATCTTATAGATTATACTCTGCTTTTTTCTCACTAGCAAAGTCTTCATTCATCAAAAATGCGCGGGACAGAATGTTACCACACTTCCCTTTTCTTGTAAAAAAATGCGTTGTCAATACTTGGAAAAACTTGTGATCTGGTAATGAAAACTAAGTTGGCTCATTTTCTTACTAACATATTTGCAATCAAACCAATAGAATAGCTCCACCTACACCTTTCCTTCAATTCTGGTGCTTTAGACTGGGCCCATGGATGACCATGGACACGTGTCATCACATCGCTAACTCACTATACTTATACCTCGAGCATCTTTCCATGGCGAGCTAACGACAATGATAGATTTAAAAAAAATCCAACGGTGAGGTAAAATACTTTCACAAGGATTAAAACAAAAAATTTAACATAGGTGAATAAAGATCATCTTCTTAACTTCCTTCCCCCCCTTTTTAAAAAAATTTTGACGCCAAGGAAAATTTAAAAGGAAAAAGGGACTAGCCCAAGAAAAACACAAAATTAGTTGGAAACCTAATCACCACTAAAGGATCACAACCTGAAATTTTATCTGGGCAAGATGAAACATATTATACAAAAATTCAGGCCAACACAAGCTAGTTAGCAATTTTTTTCTAATGACAGTTTTTTAAAATCTAAGGCTTTCCATCAGTTTTCTTGGAGGGAAAACATGCACATTTTTCAGGAAAGATGTAAAAATATGAAAGCAGAGCATCCAGAAATGGATGAAGCCTCCATTCATAATCAAATAAAGGAACAAATGATGCAAGAGTTCCAGAATGTAACCCCTAAAGAGGGGAGATAGATGGTAAAGGCTACAAATATTTTATTATTGCCCAATTGGGACATTGTTGATGCCTTTATTTTTAATTCTGTGTCAAATAATTTGGGATTGCAAGATCCAAATAAAAAGGAGTTCTTGGGAACTACATTTAGTAATGACCAAGCTACTCTTGTTATGTGGTCATTAAGAAGAGGATCCAAGGCTGCTCCATCATAGCCTGATGATTCAGGACTAACAAGGAGTGTCATTGTGAGGAGAGTTGCTAATACCTCACATATATAGGCAACCCACATGAATGTGAATTATTCTCAATTTGCCTTGGCTACTGTAGAGAGGGAAGAAAAGGAAATGACTAAGCTGTAGAACAAGTATGAAATAGTGGTGGATGCCTACAATAAAGAGGTAAAAAAGAGAATTGAGCTTAAGAACAAGCTATTGGGAAAATCCACTAGGCCAAGAATAACATAACCTCGCCCCCCAGTTGAACCTTTCAAATCCACCCCCCTCATAGAAATACCAGATACACCCCAAAGGCCATAGTACTATACTACTAAGAATTTTGAAGAAGAAAAGGGTAAACTATGGGCCTTACATGTAGAATTGGAGTCCAAATATGAAGATAAACTAAGAAAAGTTCTCACATATTTGGGGGACAAAGTTGAATGGCCACTAATTCATGACCAATTGGCTAGGGTGATCAGTATCTGGGAGGAGTTGAAAGCCAATGATGAGGCTTTAAAGCCTATTGTGAATAAATGGGTAAGGAGGGAGAAAGAAATGACATTTTTGTGTTTCTCTATCATAAGGGGTTCTTATGATCAAATTGAAAAAACCTTTGACATTGCTTCTGATCTTGCTGATTTTGACAATAAAAGGATTCATTTATAGAGAATAATAATAGGCTACTTGAACAAGTACAAGAGCTAGAAATTTAGTTTGTTTCCTCATGCCCTAGATAAAAGAAATAATTTGAAAAGCAAAGATGAATGAGCGAAGGAACTTGATGACAATTTTTGTTTAAGGATGAATAAAATTGTAAATGAAATAGGGCATGCATGGTGGGCTACCATAATAGAAGAAATGGTGAAGGCCCAAATATTCTTTGATTCTTTAAAACAAGAATTTTTTGCTATTAATAATGAAGTTGAGTATGTGCTAAAAAGGAAAAGGGATATTTTACTATTCAATTTGCCAAATGACACACTTTTTGATAAGTGGATGGCAGAAATAGCTCCTGGTGAACAGTTTGATGAAGGTGAAACTGACAGTGATGAGGTGCAAGGTGAAGAGATCCAAATCATTGACATTGTCACTACACAAGCCCAACTAGAAGAAGAAGACAAGAATAAACAGTCACCTTTACTTGCAAGCCCGAGCCCACAGGATGTTGATACAATCGAAGAAGAGAAAAAGGTAGAAGTTACTACCACCATACAGGATAAAGGCGATGAAAACCCACAGGTGGAGGTTAATGTGCCATCATCAGAACAAACTTCATCATTGGCTAATTTGGTTGTTGCATACAAAGAGGGATCAAAATAGCAACCAACTCAGTAGCGTTAGAATATATAACATAAGATGACCCACCAAAAGGAATTTTTTGATTTGGACATCTTTTGTTACCCACATTTTTGTCATTTTGTGATAGGTGTATGTAAATATTTCTTGTAAAGAATACTTGTCAATTTCTCTTAGCCTAAAGCTTGTTGCATCTCACACTATATAAGTGAGATTCTAGGGCTAGAGGAGCGGTCCAATTTTTATTATTTCTAGGTGATATACTTAGTTTGTTCTCAGTCCAATATTTGAGCAAGTTTGTGATGTATTCTCTCTGTTAGTTCTTGAGAATACATGAATATAGAATGATCTTTGTGTCTCTTCTTAAGTTCATTCTAAGTTTACTGTAAATGGATACAATTTTCAAAGAAAATAAATACAAATTATGAGTTGTCCCCATATCAATTCTTTCTAAATTTGTTCTTCTTTGATTACTTGGTTATCTTGATATTGTATGAGTAAAGGCTTGTGCAATTAAATGCAATCTAGTTAGGTTGTATATTTTTTCATCATTGCTATTAGTTCAATGGATTAAGTAAAAGCTTTGATGAATTTGATAAGGTTGCTACAGTAGTAAAAAGGATTTTTGAATGATGAATTTTGATAAGAATTGCTGATAATATTTGTTGTAAGGCAACAAATTAGATCTAAGGATTTGCTGTAGACTCTGAACTCCAATGGATTAGGCACTAGTCAAATTGATTCAGCTAGAAGAGAAATATGTCATAAATGGTTTTCAAATGCAAAATTATAATCAATTTTACTTTTATTTCCTGTAGATCTTCAAAGTTGGCTAGTACTTGTTTGCATGGACTGTTTTAGCTTTAGTTAGCCACTATTACTAAGAACACCTGCAAACCTATAGAAGAATTTTGGCCAGATCTATTATCTGGGATGTGTTTAGCAAATTTTCATTAATTATGCATCTATTTGAGGATTTGAGATGAGAATCAGAATGAAACTAAAATAATCCTCATACAGTGCTTCCTAGTCTTGAATCATCCCTGGGTATACCCACCCTAGTTTTGCAGAGCCTAAAGAGTAGAAAACCACCCTTGGTTTTGTTGAAGTTGGGTCCAAATGGTTTGCACATAGAATTGTTAATAGGAATTGGCTAGTCTTTAGATTGTGTGAGTGATATCATTTTGGTATTGAGCATTTTTTTGCTTAGTAGTTTTAAAATACCAACACATTCTAATAATTTAAAATTTGTATCAAGGTCTTCATTCTATACCTGGTCCACTATGTTGGACAATTTCTCCATGATGGGCTTGGTTTCATCAAGTACTTGCAAGCTGAATGCATCAAGAAATATGTCTTTGATTTCCAGAAGTGTTTGCTTCTATCTATACTCATTTATGAGTATCTCTTGTTTCTTCCTTCTCTTGCACTTCATTTATTTGTGTTGGGTTCATAGTTATGGAGTCATAACTAGGTATGACTATTTCTTCATCAAGTGTAGGGTCTCCATAGTAAAGTAGCGTTGCAACCTTGGTGGAGCTCAAGCCTAGTGCTAACATTTGCCATGGTACTGCATCAGTGCTTAGTGTCTTAGTAGGAGTCCCCAAGGTAGCAAGTTCACTAATGTCTGTATTGCATCCTGCTCCTTTTCTTTAGGGGTTTTCTCCTCTTCTTTCTCCTCTTCTCTACTACCTTGATCAATAATTATGATTTGAGGAGGTGCACCTTAGCTTTGTGCAGTAGGAACATCTTGTCTTTTTTGTTCCTTTGTTGGCTCCTCATAGTTGTTGTTGCTATAACTGTATGATCAACCTTAGTAGTTGTATCCTATCCTACTTTCTCTTTAGGTTGATCTATTGTAGCTATGGGAGGTTGTGGAGATGGTTCTTGTGTATTCACTTGCTCCTTAGTGATTTCTACTATAGCCTTCTGTAGCTCATCCACACTCACCAAAATTAGATTAGTACACAGTTGTGATTGGAGTGCAGTTGGGTAAAGGATCTTTTTAAGATCCTCTATAGTTAATGGGTTGATGTTATGACATGAGGTGTTAGGAAAATCCTTAAAAATTACTATTTCTATAGGTGCAATGTATAGAGGACTTGGTGGTGGCAGTTGGGTGTCTTGGACACTCTGTTCTAGTTGCTACTCTTCAGTTGTTGCCTCTTCACCCTATGTCTTCTCCACTATTTCTTCTTCTTTTTCTTTCTCTACCTCCTCCTCTTTCTCATTTTCCTCTTCTTCTTCATCATTTCTCCCCTCAAATGGGTCTTCTTACCCTTCCTTTATAGTTTTCAATCCATAAATTAGTTTCCACATTTGTGTGGACTTTTGCACAACATCTTCTATTTGGTTTTGCAAAATTCTAGAGGCTCTATAATTGGGTGCAAATTTTCTCCCATGCTTTTTGTTAGCCTTAGTTATTTGAACTTTTGTAAGATCTGGCATTACATGAGCCAATATTTACTCCCTTATTTCTTTCTCCATTTTGAGATAGTAATGCCATTTATTTTCAACTAATGAGCTTGGCTCCTTAGGCATTGAATTGTCTAGTTCAAGTGGGGTGGTCTTGAACTTAGCCATCATAGTGTAGATGGACTCTTCCACTATGTTATGTTTTTCCTTTGAAAACTTATTAAAATCTATGGTCTTTAGACCAGTTAGATCTGCATTGTCTCTAATATTATTACAAAAGTTTTCCAATTTAGAATGGGTAGAATGTCTTACCAATCTAAATTGATCTTCGCCAGACTCTATCGTTTCTTTGTTTGATTTAGGAGGCGCAACATACTTTCTTATTTTCTTCTACTCTACAGGCCCTCCTTATTTTGTAACCTTATTTTTCTCTTGTTCCTTTACCACCTAAGTTGGAGCCCTAGTATCTTTCTTTGTAGTTGGCTTGGCTAGGCTTGGCTTTGTTGCCTTCTTCTTCCCCTTGGGTTGTGCAACTGGCTATTTTTGTGTCTTTCTTTTCTTTGGCTGAGCCTTGGGTGCTTCCTTCTCAGCACCTTCCTCCTCTTCAGCATCTTGTTGCACACCTTAGGTTAAAGCAAGTGGTCCCTAACCTTGTTCCTCTTCATCATCCTTAGCTTCTTCACCTTCTTCTTCTTCTACTTCTACAGTTCCCTCACCAAATTTGGCTTTAAATTTCTTGACAAGCTTATCCTTCTTTTTCAATGTGGAGGCAGTCTTTAACTCCTTATTCACTTTTGATCTAACCTCATCATAGGTTCCAAAATGTGGTGCATCCTTGTCTATTTCCTCTGCTAATAATGTAGTTATTGTTTTTGATGCGTCATCTATGTTTATTTCATAGCCAAGAGGTCTTAACCATATCATTCTTGGTATGGTAGCTTGAATGTATGTATAGTCAATATCTACAAGAAAACATACATCATTTACACATTTCTCTACTAATAACACTAGAATTCTTAGCCTTTGCTTCATTGACTTCTTGAAGTCTTCAAAATAGCTAGTCACAAGAGTCTCAAAATTAGCTCCCATCTACTCTATACATTCATTACTTTGAGCTATGATAGACCTATTAGTTTTCCATGCAAATTTTCCAAAAGAAGGAAACTCATTCTACACATAAAAGAATATACAAATCAAAATAGCACCAAATTTGCATTGGGCTCCCTTGGTTCTCCTGATTGCTGCTAAATTCTCATTAATCTATTGTAGTTGTAGTTCTACAAGATCATAGGTATGATCCTTTTTCACCAATTTGTAGCCTACATCCACTACAATGCAAGGCACACTATTAAGTCTGCTAGATTGGTAGAATTTGAGTTTAATAACCCTAGCAACAAAATCAACAAGAGGGTCTTGAATGGTATCAATTTTCATCCTTCTATTGTTCCACTTGGCGTTAGTATTCTTTTCAATTGCCTCCTTAGAATCACTCCTAAAGGTCTTTGGCCAATCTAGGGTTGGTTACCCTATCACTCTATGAAAAAATCTCTTTCTATTTTTTGCAAGGCCACCCTCCAACCATAAGCTTCCATCATGTATTCTACTAAGTACTAGACTCATCCATTCAGTCTTGAATATTGTAGGGAATTCTAGGGCATGCATCAAACCCTTCTTTTAAACAATATAGTATTCTTCCTTCAACACTTCATTTTCACACAGTTTTTGATAAGCTTCCCTCATTTCCATGTCACCTATGGCTCCAATATTGCAATTATAGCATTTTCTTACATCCTAAACCATAACTACCTTCGAGGGTATGATAGATAGGGCTCTAGTTAGATCATTTCTATGTGCTACCTCTGGTATTGGGTGAAAATTAGGTTGTTTTACCTCATTTGACACTAGTTGGACTTCAAATGGTTCCTTCTCCTATGTCTTCCTAGAGCTAGAAGCCATTTTTACAATCTAGGGCTTGTATGCAAAGAAAATACAAAATTGCATAGCTCAGTATAAACGTAAATACCTCAAGATCGATGAAATCATGCTAAAATGTTGTTGAAATCTACTTAATCACTTGATTCTTTGCTGCAAAGTCACTCTGCACTCTTTTTCATCTTTTCTCTTCATCTGCAATGAGAAAAATGATTGAAATTGCTATAATATACCTTATTTTCATTGCATTTAATGCTTAGTGCATTTACAGTTATCCACTTGGCTTTTGAAGGATTTTTGCACTGCTCAGCTTCCATTAGCTTTTCAACCACTCAATATATATAGGAGTATTCTTTACTTGGCTTCAACTAGTATTTCCCTTTACTCAGCTTCCACTACCAACTCAGCTCCAACTAATCATTTGGCTTCTATTGATTTTGACATTCAACTCGACATGTGCTAGAATTTTACTCAGCTTCTGTGGGCAACTTGGTAATGCTTGTGAAATCTTGAAATATTAACTTTGCATCTTTAATCATGCTAATCTCTCCTTTTTAGTAATTTCTTGTTTAGGAACTAATGTATGATAAAGCTTTGTAAATCAATCTGGCATGCCTCCTCTTTGCTAAGTTTGATGATGTGTGACCACTTGACCTATTAGGTGAAGTGATCCCTTTATTTGATGTGCTACACCCATCTTTCTTCTTCCATGTCTTATTCATTTCTCCTTTGATGTGTTCAACATCTACCTTCTCTTTACCTTTGTTGTTCTTTGAGTTGGGTGCCTTTGACCTTTTTGGGCAATTCTTAATGATATGACCAGTCTTCAAGCAATTGAAACATGTGATTTCGCTCAACCATCTATTGTAGTTCCCTCTGAAATGTGTTCTTATGCAATTTTTAGGAATGTATCCATATTCCTAATAGTAATGATAGCTATACCTAGTGTTGTAGTCCCAATTGTAGTGATATCCATGGTTATTTCCCCTTGCTACCTAATTTGGTGTCCACATAGGCTTTGATCTGCACTCAAAATCTCTATATCCATACTTCTTACAATTGTAGTAGCGACCTTCAAATCTCGGTGTCCTAATAGTCCTAGTCATGCAGTCATGTGCTTGATGTTCTTACTTTTTGTACTTATGACAATGACTCATATTCTTAGGTTTGTCATGTTGATGGGCATTCTTGCTCCTACATACATTAGAGGTATGTCCCTTTTTACCACATAAATAACAAGTAGGTTTAGTGTTCTTACCTTTTTTACTCCTTTCTTCTACAGTCTTGGATGACTCTCCTTGCTCAATGTTGGTAAATCCTAATCCTGAAGTACCATTGCTAGGCCTTGGTGATTTTAGTAGCTTCTCAAAGTACTTGATGGCCTCATTGGGTTTGTTGAAGCTCTTTGCAATCTCCTTTTCTCTTTTTAGTTCATTTTGTAGTTTTTCATTTTGTATCATCAATGTAGAGATCTTAATGTCCTTAAAATTTAGTTCATGATGTGCATTCATCATCTGGCTTAGGGTGTCTAGCTACATGTTTGAATTTCTAGCAAGCTCAATTAACTTTTCTTCCAGTCTATTGGCAAGGTTTCTCTTGTCTTCTTCTAGCATAGCCTTGTCCTCAATGGCTCTTTTCTTTTTTTTAGTCACCTCACAAAGCATCATGGTTTGTGACTCTTGTTCAAGCTTGAGTGTTCTGATTTCTTCTACTTGAGCTCTATTCTTCTCCATCATGTCTGTTATTTCTGCCTCAAACTCTTTGGAATCTCCATTTGAAAATAGGTTTGAGGTGTCAATATGCTTGTACTGTGTATCATTCTCAACTATGGCAATCTCTCTTGTTCTCTTTAAGGATTTTCTCAATTCCTCTCTATCTTCTTCCAAAGCATGTAAAGCAAGTTGTATATCAATTGATTGATTCTCTATGATCTTCCCAAGTTTGTAGACTTCCATTTCCAGATATTTTCTCCAAGTTGTAAGACTCCTTCTTGTGAGAACTTGGCTCTAATACCAATTGTTGGAATTTACAAGTGGGAAGATTTACTTTTGAGAGGGGGGTGAATTAGAAGTGACTAACTTTAATCATTTCAAAACCTTTTAACTAAAATCATTCGCATGTATCTAATTTATCTAATAAACATGAAAGTAAAGACATGCATGAAAATAGATAACACAAGTTTTGGTAACCTAGAAACCCTCCAAATGAGAAGGTAAAACTGGGGTGGGGATGACACCCACAAAGTATCACTATAGCAATATGTAATTGTTTAAGGTTCCAAAGTTTGACCACTTGCAATGGTCTGCCCTGTGAAAGGCTTGTCTTGTTAAAGACTTTACACCCTGTTAAAAGCGACATGGTTACAGAATTTAACCACCCTGTTAGAAGTGGGCCTGGTTAAAGGACTTTAGTACATTCACTTGGAATGCCACCCTATTAAAGGATTTAAAAATGGATGCTAAGCCAAACTAAGTCCATAGGATTTCCATACCTAATACAATTGCTAAAGAGTATTAGAAATTCTTGACCTGATAACTTGCAATCTTCAATTGCTAATTCTAGATCCTTTTTTTGCTTTGTCTGCTCTGATTCGTGGTTGATCTGATATGTCACTCTTCAAATTTCTGATACTGTTTTCTTGATCAATTGGATTCTACAATGCGTGTTCTACTCTTCACTAAGTGTTTACACCCTTCTGCACTTCGCTATAATTCATCCATACACTTCTCTCACACATATGCATAATGGGGTTTTGTCCTCCTTTTAAAGATTTTGAAGACTTAGGGTTAGGTATGAATCTATAATCAATATTAAATCTTCATTTCTCACTCAATTCTTGCACTTTTCCTATTGGTTCCATGCCTTCTCTATTTTTCTTATTGGCTTCATGTTGATTACATAGGTAATGCAAAATATTTGATCTTATCTTTAAGATCCTTCGAGATTCATCCTATGTCGGCTTCAAAAATGTTTTACATCTAAGTTTGTGAAGATAAAAACTCATATGTTGATTCTATTTTACTTTGTACTTACTAGTTTCTAATGCTCGACACATATAGAAATTATTTGTCACTCGACTACTATAGTAATTATGTTTCACTCAATATCTATACTTTTCTTGGCATCTATAGTGACTTGGTATCATGTATCACTCGACACTTGAACTTCGCTAAGCACCTAAAGATCACTCGACACCTGAAGTTCACTCAACACCTATTGAATTCTTTGGCTTGGCACACACTATAGTTCAGCTTGTTTTATACTTGGCATCATCTTGAGAATTGGTTAAGTGTGTTGACACTCAAATGTCAAAACCAATCTGAGACCAACAGTTCCCACAACAAAACTACATGGAAATAAACTTATTTCCCTTTGATCTTAGATTATGTTATAGATAACATATGTAGCTAGAACAATCAAAAATAAAAATTGGCTTTAGATCTACATTTTCTCTTTTATAACAATTCAAATTTCAACTTATTCAAATCGATAGTTTTCATCTCCCACCACATTTTTCAAAATAAATATATTCGAACCAAAAGAAAAATTATAGATTTTGGAAGAGGACTCTCTCCTCTAGAAAATCATATAATTTTTAAATACATACTTCTAAAATTTTTTAATTACGATATACTATATCTAATTAAAACACTATGAACTCTATTTGAGAATATTCTTCACTTTGAGCTCTATAAAATGGTTTTTATATATTATTTTTAAAAAATGATAAAAAATAAAGAGTTATTGAAATGTCAATTTTTTGAAATAATTATATTTCTTTAGTAATTGGATACTAACTAGTATAAAACATGGATTTAATAGACATTTCCAATTGGAAAAACTTGAGACCATATATAGGTTAGCTAAAATAAATTTATCAAGATCATATGTTTGAACAAAATTACTTTTTAGATAGAAATACTCAAATTCAATCATTTTGATAAGTTAGCCTAAAAGGTGACACAACATTGTACTTTTACTCGTAAATAATCAATTTATAGTTCATGTTGAGATACACAGTGTTTACCAAGTAGTTGATACAATTTGCAATATAGCCTGAGCATAGTAGTGTCTATTGAGATATCCAGTAGAAGTGATGAAGACTCTAGTGTTAGCTGATCTATGTTGTGTTAACCAAGTTCAATAGTGTCTACCAAGTTCACAATTTTAACAAAGAGAATCTAGTGTTGACTAAGTCATGTAGTGTCAATCGAGTGATTCAATAGTTACTGAGCTTATCATTCATCCAATAGTCTTAACCAAGTTTTTCTATTCCTATCAAGCTAAACAGTCAGTTTATAATTCATGTTGAGCTATAGAGTATTTACCAAGAAATTGAGACAATTTGCAGTATAGCCTAACCGTAGCAATGTCTACCAAGCTATCCAGTAGAAGTGATGAAGACTATAGTGTTAACTGAGCTTTATAGTGTTAACCAAGTTCTATAGTGTCTATCGAGCTCACAATATTAGTAAAGTGAATCTAGTGTTGACCAAGTCATGTAGTGTCAACCGAGTGATTTAGTAGCTACTGAGTTTCCCAGTGTTCACTGAATCACAAAGTGATGACTGAGTCTGAGCTACTTGAAATTGATTAGTATGGACCAAGCTTCAACTTCAACCGAGTGCCAAAGTTTTTCAAGTGTTGATAGTGTTTATGAAGTATCAAAACATCACCAAGTTTGTCTTCTCAACCTAAGTTACTATAGTTGGGCTAACTTTTTGAATTATGATGAAATTGGTATTGTAAGTGACTCCAGTAAGTAGTTATTTGGATTGATATATATGTAACTCATTATATCATATCCAAGTGTGTAATTAAGAACCTGAATATAAAGTTTATGAGGGAAAATTGAAGAAGGCTACAAGAAGTATAAGGCACATCAAAGATTTATCTATCACAGTCAAGTGATCATTGCAATACGAGGAATCTCATTGAACAATCAAAGTTGTAGATCAAATATTAGCCATTTATTCATCCTAATAGTTGCATCAGTCAAACCTTTTAACCAAGTGGACTTAACAATCTTTTTCTAAATCTCCTTAAAGATTGCATACTTTGCTATATGTTTGTAAATCCTATAACAAGATGGACCTAACAGTCCTTATTGCTCCTAACAAGGAAAATCAACAGAAGTGATCAAATGTAAGCCTCAGCAAGTTAACTTTATACTATAGTACTAAATCTTGTGGGTATCATCCCCACCCCAATTTTACTTTCTAATTGGAAGGTTTTTGGATCACCATATCTTGTGTCAAAGTGTTATGAATGTTTTCTTGTTTTCATTCTTTCATGCATGCAATTAGATGAAAATAATATATGAAGGATTAGGAAGTGAAGTGACTTAAAGTTTTATTGGTTCTTGATTCACCCTTCCCTCTTAGTAACCTAGCCTACCTTATATTTCCAATACATTTAACCTATCCCAACACATTCACAAAACCATTCTCATGATATAGGAGTACTATATCATAGGAATGTAAAGCTATCACAAAATTAAAAAAATTGAAGGATTCAGTATTGAGCACAAAAACCCACGAGACCATTCAATCCTCCCCTTTTCTTTTCTTTGTAGGATTGACTATTGGGGAAACAAACATGTTAGACCATTTGATCCTAACCCTTTTTCTCTTCATAGGATTGACTATTGATAATAGAAACCAACTAGACTATTCAATCCTATCCATTTTTGTGTAATTCATAATAAGGAACATAGGCCTTATTAGGAAAGATGATCACATCCCCCTCTCTTTGTTTCTTTCCAATCAGTAACATCTCTCTTGTTATGATAGTTGGATATGATGAAGACTCAAGATTCTTAAAGGAAAATATATATTCTAAGTATGGCTTAGAGTACTTTATCCTTTATGGATTTTTATGATTTTCATATTATCCTCTAATATGCACATTTCTCCTAGGTTGATGAATAAGTCGACTACTTTTACCTAGTTGATTTTTGAGCATAAGGACTGAATTGTCTCAAACATTCCACTAATTTTATTTTACACCTAAGTCGGTCTAAGTTTTTTTATCGCCCAAAAACTAATATAAAAGGAGCCTTTGGGGATTTATTTTGACATCTCATCTCATAGAATATTTAAAAATCATCAAACACTCAAGGAGTTATACAGCTCAAAAAATCCAAGCATTTAAGAAAGCAAGTATTATTCATATTGAAAACTACACTTAGAATAATTTTTCTATCACATTGATGAAGGTTGGTCCCCTTAATACCTTAAACACATAATAGAAACAAAGAGATAACAAAAAATTGTGAGAACAAAATGTTGGATTCTTATTATTTCCACAAATGTGGAATTACAAAATTCAAAATTAGAACATACTAACCCACCTAGGTGCCTTGATTACAGTAATCTAAAAGACAAAGATGCGAACTATCACCCAGATCTATCCAAGACAATGTACACACATTTCTTTAAAATGTAGTTTTATACCCCTCAAGAAGGTTCTAGACACTCAAACTTCATACCTAGGGCTGATAGACCCTAACAATATATATTGAGTTAAACAAATACATTTTTGACATTTATTTTAAATATTTTGGTCGGCTGAACTTTGGATGGCCATAACTTTCAAACCATTTCTCTAATTGGCTATTATAAGTTCCACTTTCAAAATCCTTGGTGTTTTATCTACAAGCTTAGATCTATGCAAGCGACCATCAATTACATTTTTGGGCCTCATCTGAGCACATTTGGGCCTTCAATGGTGAGCCTAAATTACACACCAAAAATTGATAATAAATCCATGAATACTCATGATATGGAATTAAGTCTCAACCAGTAGACTAATATATCCAAGATGAACATCCACCTCTGAAATTAGGATATTCTAAGCTCATGTAACTAACTTATTAATTAGAAACCCTCCACAGATAGAGAATCTACATTAAGGAAACCCTTATTCAAACAACTTAAATGAAATATTTTTGGTTGATGTAAGGTTTCTCATACACCTAGGATAATTTGAGAAGTGGCCCCATCATGTCTAAAGTATTTAGTGGAAAACCAATATGGTTAACCTCCTCCTTTTCTAGCCATGATGAATTTTCTATTGGCCCCCCTTTCCATTTGACTAGGTATTCTTCATAAATTTTGTTTCTTGTAATTTTTCCAACATCACTATCCAATATCTCCCCAATCTCTTTTGTAGCCAAACTATTTTCTTGAATACTCTGGTACGCTTCTGCAACTTCATCTGCATCACCACCTTCCTAATAATCTTTCAAATCTAAAATGTTAATTACTGGTGAAATATTCAATTCAATAGGAAAATCCACTTCATAGGCACTTCATAGGCATTTCTAGAATCTGATGGGGACACAACCCAAGCACAAAATGGACACAACGGGAAAGGGAAATTTTATTAACTTTTTAAATAAGCTAATACATTTAGTATAGAGAAAATAGACTTCAAAACATGCCCTATGGGCGTACAATAGCATAAATCTGGAGATAATTTCTTCTTTCAATACCTCCTCTCAAACTCCACTCCAAACTCCTTTTACAATGCCAGAAATGTCCTTAAATAGACCCCGGAGGGTTAAGGATTAGGAATTCATTCTAGAAAGTGCTAGTAGGAATCCACCAACCAAGTAGAAGGCTCCAAAAGCCGCGTTAGAAGTTGGTGCAAATCTAGAAGAATCCAAAAATGGTAACCGAACTTTCAGGAGGCATAACTTTTGAACTGTAGCTCTAATTGACAAACCGTTTACATTTCTAGAAAGCTCTCAAAGCACTCTATAGCCCTATGGACCAGCTTCACTCGTCCCCCATTTTTTGGCCTTGTTTGAGGTCATTTAATGCCCCTAACCTAACTTTGAAGCAATCTTAGGAGGTCTCCAAAAACTGAAAAACTATAATAACTTTCAAACCGTGGGGCCTTTTGACCTGATTCTTTTTCTGGAATGCTCTAAATTTCAATTACATTCATCCGACCAATTTACACCTTCTAGTTCACCAAAATGATGGCTCAATTACATACTCCTATTTTTTTGGCATTTACACATATCCCAAGGTGTTCAAATACTATATCCTAGAACACTGATAGTGGAACTGTGAGAGTTAGAACCTTTATTTGACCCAAATGGGTATCCAAAAATGAAAACACATGAAACAGAAACTAAGTCTAAGTACACTTTTTTGGTTGACACAGGATTGCCTTTACACCTCTAGATGCTCCTCCATCAGACACACAGGGTAGATTGAAAAGTGACCCTATCACTTTATGAATGTTAGAGGAAATCCCAAATGGGAAACCTCAGCTGCTGAAATCCAACTTGAGTCCTCTATCTCCTACCCACACGATGATCCAAAATGTCTTCTATCTCCTCTTTCTTTGAAGTAGGAATTGGACATGGCTCTAACATCGGCTCCTCTTCACACCATCATCATGATACTCTGTCAAGTCTACAATGTTGAAAATAGGAGAAATGTGAATTCCATCTAGTAACTCCACCTCGTATGCATTTCTTGAGTCATGTTTCTTCAAAATTTTGCAGGGGCCAAATTTCTTCATTTTCAACTTGCTGTATGTACCGGCTGGAAATCTTTCTTTTTGTAAGTGCACCATGACTAGATCCCCTACTTGGAATTCCTTATGTCTTCTCCTTTGATCAGCCCTAGCTTTATACTCTTGATTCATCTTGGTAATGTGTGCCTGAACCTCCTCATGTAGACGCTTGATATGTTCAGCAAATTCTTCAGCTTCAGCACTTGTCCTCTCCCATTGCTCTATCTTCCTCAATTTGGGTGCAGTCCTTGGGCTACTTCCATATACAATTTGGAATGGTGATTTACTAGTACTCCTGTTTATAGAGTTATTGTAAGCAAACTCTGCTTGTGGTAGAATCAAATCCCACCCCTTGGGCTTATCCCCAACTAAACATCTCAGCAAATTGCCCAGACTTCTGTTTACCACTTCTGTTTGGCCATCAATCTGCGGGTGATGTGTGGAACTAAATTTCAAGTATGTTCTCAACTTCTTCCACAATGTTCTCCAGAAATACCCCACAAATTTAGTATCTCTTTCAGAAACTATACTCCTTGGGAGACCATGTAGTCTCACCACCTCTCTGAAAAATAAGTCTGCAATATGGACAGCATCATGAGTTTTGTGGCATGGAATGAAATGTGCCATTTTGGAGAACCGATTAACCACCACAAATACTGAGTCATTACCCCTTTGTGTCCTCTATAATCCAAGAACAAAATCCATACTTATGTCCTCCCATGGCTTTGATGGAACAAGCAATGGCTGATAAAGTCTAGTATTGTGACTAAATCCCTTGGCAACTTGACAAATCTGACAACTTTGTATGAACTTCTTTACATCCTATGACATTTGAGGCCAAAAATAATGTTCTTTGAGAATGGCAATGGTCTTATCTCAACCAAAATGTCCTGCCATCCCTCCACTATGTTTCTCCTTAATTAGATTTTCCCTCATGGAACTCCTTGGAATGCATAATTGACTGCCCTTGAATAACATACCATCCTGAATCAGATAGTCTAACCACTTAGTTCTATCTACAACAATAGGTTCTTTACAAGCTTTCCACGCTTCAGAAAAATTAGGATCCTCAGGGTACAGATTCTTAAGTTCATCAAACCCAACTACTTCAACCTTCATTACTGTAAACAACAACTATCTCCTACTTAGTGCATCTGCAACCCTGTTAGACTTTCCACTTCTATGCTTCAACAAAAATGTATAGCTTTGCAAGAACTCTACCCACTTCATATGCCTCTGATTCAATTTACCTTGGCTATTTAGGTACTGTAATGCCTAATGATCAGCATATAAAACAAATTCCATTGGCAATAAATAATGCCTCCATTTCTTTAAGGCCTGAACTATTGCATTCTCTGGATCCATTTTAAGACCTTTAGGTGATATACCAAACCCCAAGTAGACTAACTCCCTTTTTGCAAAGATACACTTCTTCAAATTAATTAACAGTTTCTCTTCCCTCAACCTCTCAAGAACACTACGAATATGCAATAAATGTTCTTCCAAAGTCTTTCTAAAAATTAAAATATCATCCAAATAAACAATAACATATTTTCCCAAGAACTTCTTAAGTACCTCATTCATGAGCCGCATGAAGGTGCTTGGGGCATTCGTCAATCCAAAGGGCATGACTAACCACTCATAAAGACCCTCCTTGGTCTTGAAGGCTGTTTTCCACTCATCTCCTTCTTGTATCCGTATCTGATGATAGCCACTCTTGAGATCTATCTTTGTGAAGTACTAAGCTCCATTCAAGCACTCCATAAGATCATCCATTCTTGGCAAAGGAAACTGATACTTGATGGTTATCCTATTTATAGCTTGAGAGTCTATACACATTATCTACTCTCCATCCTTCATTGGTGCCAGTACTGCAGGTACTGCACATGGACTCAGGATCTCTCGAATCAAGCCCTTCCTCAATAGCTCCCGCACTTGTCTATTTAGCTCCTCAGTTTCAGTAGGAGTCATCATGTGAGCAGCCTTGTTAGCCAAACTAGCTCCTGGGATTAAATCTATCTGATGACTGATTTGCCTTACTGGTGGCAATCCTGTTGGAACATTATCAGAGATGATATCTCCAAACTCACCTAGTAAATCTAAAACTTCAAGTGATATTTCACTACTACCTTCTTTATCTTTCCTAGGAATCAAAGCATAGCACATACGCTGATGTTTCATGCCATCTAAAAACTTCCTTCCATCAACAAGACAAATCCTAGCACTGCTACATACCTTTTCGCCTTCCTTTTTCATGGGCTTCCGTTTGTGGCAAACTCCATCCTTTGTTAGAGAGTATGTGTTTGCATGACCATCATGTACTACATGTCTATCAAACTGCCATGGTCTTCCCAACAATAGATGGCAAACATCCATTGGAATAACATCACAGAGAACTTCATCATGGTAACTCCCAATTTTGAATTTCACTAAACATTGTTCACTTACCAGGACCTTATGGTCATCTTTCATCCAAGCAATCTAATAGGGCTGGGGGTGTTTCTCCCTTTTGAGCTTCAACTTAGAGACCATCTTCTTTGATACTAAGTTATCAGTACTACCACCATCAATGATCACATCACAACATTTATCCTCACACTTGCACCTAGTATGGAATAAACTCCTCCTCTGTCTTGGTTCAGTCTCATCGCTTAGTAGGACCCTTTCAATTACTAAGGTCTCTCCTCTTTTTGCATCTTCTGAATGTGATGATTGTGCATCCTCATCCACATGAGAAACCCTGGCTTGACCCTCAGCTCTCCTATCTATCCTTCCTTGTCGTTGAGGGCATTCAAAGGAATGATGACCTTCTTCATTGCAATGGCAATAGGTACCATGGAAGCCTCCTCTTCCTTTTCCATGTCCTCTACCTCTTCTCCTCTGATTTCCAAACTCTTGATCACGGGAGCGGTTGAAACCCTCATTCCTCTGGTTCCTGCTAGTACCCACATCTTCATTTTTCTTTTGGGTTTCATTTTGGCCTCCAAATAACCTACCACTACCCCTTCCTCCTTGATTGCACCCTCTTTTTCTTCCTTCAAACCTTTTATTTAGCTTCTCTTCAACTCGTAGGGCAAACTAGTATGCCTCTTCAATGCTGGTCATTCTTACCAGACTTAATTCCTCCTGGATGCTAGGTCACAACCCACTGATATAACAAGAAACCTTCTCCTTATTTTCTTCTACATGCCTTGCTCTAATCAAGAGTCGATTAAACTCCTCTGTATACTCTTGGCCTGATCTTCCTACTAGCTTTAACCGATGCATCTTCTTAAACAAATCAAGCTCATAATCAATAGGAATGAATTGCTTCTTCAGTTTGTCCACCATACGATCCCACCTTCTGATCTTATCCTTTCCTCTTCTATTTCATTCCAATTGAACCTCTTACCACCAAATTTTGGCATGGCCTTTTAGTTTGGCCTTTGCAAAATTAACCCTATCTGAATCCTTGATATCCTCATACTCAAAGTACTCTTCCAATTCATTGATCCAATCAATCAACTCATCTGGTTTCAAATTTCCTAAAAATACACCAAATTCAATTATAGGTCTTTCCCCAAACTTAGTAATGGCCCTAAAAACCCTTTCCTCTTCCTGATTCAAAACTTTCCCGTCAAATTCCCCTTCTGGTCCAATTTCTTCTTCTTCATTGTCATCCTCACTTTCGTTACCTGCAGCAACATTTGTTCCCCTATGGAGCTCCTCTTGCAATGCTTGGACCTGCCTTTGGAGGACTCTAACCTCCTCAGTATTAATAGCTCTGGCCCTCCCACCACACTCTCTTCATGGAGGGATCTTCTTAACTCAAACCCACGACCACACAGTCCTAGTGCAAACTGCCTCACAGTCGGTGCTCTTTCTAAACACTCAAGAAAACTAGCTTTGATACCACTTGATGGGGACACAACCCAAGCACATAATGGACACAACAGGAAAGGAAAATTTTATTAACTTTGTAAATAAGCTAGTACATTCAGTATAGAGAAAATAGACTTCAAAATATGCCCTATGGGCTTACAATAGCATAAATCTGGAGATAATTTCTCCTTTCAGTACCTCCTCTCAAACTCCACTCCAAACTCCTTTTACAATGCTAGAAATGTCCTTAAATAGACCCCAAAGGGTTAAGGATTAGGAATACATTCTAGAAATTGCTAGTAGGCATCCACCGACCAAGTAGAAGGCTCCAGAAGCCACGTTAGAAGTTGGTGCAAATCTAGAAGAATCCAAAAACGGTAATCGAATGTCCAGGAGGCATAACTTTTGAACCGTAGCTCTGATTGACGAACCGTTTACATTTTTGAAAAGCTCTAAAAGTGCTCTATAGCCCTATGAACCAAATTTTCTCATCCCCTATTTTTTGGCACTGTTCAAGGTCATTTAATGCCCCTAACCTAACTTTGAAGCAGTCTTAGGAGGTCTCCAAAAATTTAAAAACTGCAATAACTTTCAAACCGTGGGGCCTTTTGACCTGATTTTTTTTTGGAATGCTCTAAATTTCAATTACATTCATCTGACCAATTTACACCTTCTAGTTCACCAAAATGATGGCTCAATTACATACTCCTATTTTTCTAGCATTTACACGTATACCAAGGTGTTCAAATACTCTATCCTAGAACACTGATAGTGGAACTGTGAGAGTTGGAACCTTTATTTGACCCAAATGGGTATCCAAAAATGAAAACACATGAAACAAAAACTAAGTCTAAGTACATTTTTTTGGTTGACACAGGATTGCCTTTACACCTCTGGATGCTCCTGCATCAGAATCATGCCTTTCCACTATCTTGCATGGTCAAAACTTTTTCATTTTTATCTTATTATATGTATCAACTTGAAAATACTCATTTATCAAATTAACCATGACTTCATCTCCAATCTAAAATCCCTTAAACCTTCTTTTCACATATGCCTTATTCTTGTACTGTGTATTCATCTTAGTAATGTGCTTCGTTTCCTCTTCATGGATGTTCTTCAAATGTTCAAAAAAATCTTCTACTTCAACACTACTTATTTCTCCTTTATCCAATTGCCTCAATTCAAAAGCATTTCTAGGAATGTTTCCATATATAATCCAGAATGGTTATTTACCAGTACTACAATCGACATAGTTATTGTACAAAAAAAATTCCTATGGAAATTTGAGATCCCATCCTTTTGGTTTATCTCCAACCAAACATCCCAATAAGTTTCCCAAACTATGATTCACAACTTTTGTTTGTCCATGAGTCTATAGATGATGTGATGAACTAAACTTCAAATCTATCTTCAATTTCTTCCATAATTTATGCCAAAAATAACAAAAAAATTTGGTATGTTGATCTAAAACTATACTCTTTGGAAAACCATGTAGTCTCACCACTTCTCCAAATAAACAACTCTACCACATGAAAAACATCACTAGTTTCCTTACAGGGAATAAAATGTGCCATCTTTGAGAACTTGTCAACCACCACAAAAATAGAACTATGCCCTCACTCCTTGGTAATCCAAGAATGAAATACATGTTGACATCTACTCATGACTTCTCTACTACAGGTAATGTTAATACAACATTGTGTTCTACTTCACTTCTTTCCCCATCTGGCATACTTTGTACAAACTTCTTCACACATTTCTATAACTATGGGTAGTAATAACTCTCAACAACTAAAGAAATAGTTTTATCTCTTCCAAAGTGTCTATCCAATCCTCCACTATGATTATCCTTAATGAGATTCTCTCTCATTGAACCTCTTAGAATGCACAACTAGCTTCCTTTGAGTAACATACCATCTTTGATTATGAAATCCAACCACTTCATTCTATTAAGTGTAGTAGAATATATACAAGCCTTCCATGCTTCACTCAAATCAGGATCCCCTAGATACAAATTACCTAGTTTGTTAACCAAGCCACCTTAATCTGTATTTTTTCAGCAACAGTTATCTTCTACTAAGAGCATTTGCAACTTTGTTAGATTTTCCACTCACCTATTTCAAAAAAAATGTAAAACTCTATAAAAACTCAACACACTTCAAATTCCTTTGGTTTAATTTATCCTAACTTTTTAAATATTACAAATCTTGATGATCAGTATACAAGAAAAACTCCTTAGGAAGAAGATAGTATCTCCATGTCTTCAATAATTCAACTATAGCATAAAATTCTTGTTCATAAACATAATTTTTCTTCTAGTGTCATTCAACTTCTCACTTAAATAAGTAACAAGTCTACCTTCTTGGCTCAAAATAGTTGCTAATGTAGTACCACTAGCATTGCAATCTACTTGAAACACCGCATTCAAATTTGGA
The DNA here is from genome assembly GCA_028749045.1 of Cupressus sempervirens. Taxonomy (NCBI): domain Eukaryota; kingdom Viridiplantae; phylum Streptophyta; class Pinopsida; order Cupressales; family Cupressaceae; genus Cupressus; species Cupressus sempervirens. Next base: position 234,845,360 of record CM053786.1, on the reverse strand, counting down.
AGTGTTAAAACATGTTGCTCTATAAATTTCTATTTCAATAGATTAAAACTTTTATTTTCTCCCACAGTCCAGTTAAATTCTTTCAAATCCCCTCTCATTTTTTCAATCAAGGGTCCATAAATACTACTAAAATCTCTTATGAACTTTCTATAAAAACTAGCCAGTTCATGAAAAGATCTTACCTCTGTAGCACTCTTTAGAGTAGGCCATTCAAGGATAGCCTTCACTTTCTCTAGGTCCATTTTTAGATCTTCTACTAAAACTACAAATCCATGGTACATCAACTCCTTCACAAAACTATACTTTTTTAGGTATATCAATAACTATTCTTCCCTCAACTTATCAAACACCTTTTAAATATGCATCAAATGCTCCTCCAACATCTTGCTAAAGATTAAATTATCATCTAAGTATACATTGACAAATGTACCCAAAAACTCCTTCAGTACGTCATTCATGAGCTGCATGAAAGTACTCAATGCATTGGTCAGCCCAAAAGGCATGACTAACAACTCATAAATTCATTCCCTTGTCTTGAAAGAATACTTCCACTCATTGCATTCTCTAATTCAAATTTGATGGTATGCACTCTTCAGATCTATCTTTGGAAATACATGGCTCTACTCAAATAGTCCATAATATCATCCAAGCTTGGTAATGGAAATCTAGACTTGATTTTGATCTTATTGATAGCATGAGAATCTATGAAAATCCTCCATTCTCCATTCTCCTTTGGTGCTAATATAGGTAGTACAACAAATGGATCTAGACTCTCTTGAATCAAACCCTTCTATAATAACTCATGAACTTTACTGTCCAACTCTACTCTTTCTACTGGTGTCATTTGGTGTGCTTCATGTTTGGAAAACTTGCTCCTAGAATAAGATCCATCAAGTACATTATCTGGCACAATATAAGGAAACTCTCCCTAAAAATTTGTAACTTCTCTAGGTACCTCCTCTACTTCTTCTTTACCATCTTCTGGGATTAAAACAAAAAAACATAATCTCATGCTTCATACCTTGAAGAAACTCATTTCCATCAATAAAACATATTCTGGTAGCACTACATACCTTCTCTTCTTTCTCCTTTAATGGCTTCAACTTATGTTTTAGTTCATCCTTTGTTAGAGTGTAGATATTTACATACCCATCATGTACACCATGTCTATTAAACAACCATGGCCTACCCAAAAATCTATGACATATATCCACATGTATGATATCACACAATACCTCAACTTGGTATCTTCCAATCTTGAACTTCAATGAGCATTGCTCGCTAATCATGACCTTGTGGTCATCTTGCACCTAGGCAATACGGTATGGACATGGGTTCTTCTACCTCTTCAGCTTCAAATTCGTGACCATATTTTTTGACACCACATTTTTAATACTTCCACCATCAATGATCACATAACAACACTTATCTTCACATTTGCGCCTTGTGTAATAAAAGCTTCTTCTTTGATCAGGTCCATTCTCACAACTCAACAGGACTCTTCTTTTCACTAAGACTTCTCCTCTTTTAGCATTTTTAGAATGTGATGATCTAGAATCTTCATTTGCATGCATGACTTTGGCCTCACCTTTGGTTCTCTAATCTATCCTTCCTTTGTGGTAGAAATAGTCAAATTCTCTATGTCCTTCTTGTTCATAGTGAAAGGATTTTCCATGGAAACCTCCTCTTCCAGATACTTTTCCTCTACCTCTTCCTCTTTGATCTTTCTAATTTTGATTCTAGAAATGATTAGAATTATTTCCCAACTAGTTTTGACTACTAATTTTGACCTCATCCTTTTTCTTTTGATCATTTTTTTTGCCTCCATAAGAATTTTGCTAGATCTTCCACCATGACCTCTTCCACTATTCTTGTTACCAAAATTTTTACTCATCTTCTCCTCAACTCTTAGAGAAAATTGACATGCCTCCTCAATCTTGTTAATTTGAACCACACTCAGCTCCTCTTAAATGCTTGGCCTTAGCCTATTAAGATAATGGGAAAATTTCTCCTTATCATCTTTCACATGGCCAACTCTAATAGGAACTAAGTAGAACCCTGTGGTATACTCTTGAATAGATCTTCCTGCTTTCTTCAACCCTTATATTTTATTCAATAGATCAAGCCCATAATCCATAAGAATAAATTTATTCTTTATTTTAGCTATCATTTGATCCTATCTGGCGAATTTGTCTTTCCCTCTTCTATTTTTCTCCAATTAGATCTCCTACCACCAAATATTTGTGTGACCCTTCAGTTTGGCTTTCACAAACATGACCCTATTTAGATCTTCAATATCTTCACATTCAAAGTACTTTTCTAATTCATTGATCCAATCGTTCAATTTTTCTAGGTCAAGATTTCCCAAAAATATGGCAACATCAACCTTATATCTTTTTCCAATCATGGAAATGTCCTCAAAAAGATTTTCCTCCTCTAGGTTAAGAACCTCCTCTACTTCCACTTGATCAACATTTCATTCTTCTTCTCTTTTAACCTTGGTTTCATCATCTCCTATGACAAGATTTATTCCTTTGTGTATTTTTTCTTGCAATGCTTGTACTTTCCTCTGGAGGGCTCTAAAACCCTTGGGTGTAACACCTATGACTACTCCACTACACTCTCTTCATAGAGGCCTTTTCACACTTTTGCTAAAACCCTACTAAAAACAAAATGTACAAGACAAACTTGTGAACTATCACCTATAGTTGTTTTACAAAATATATAGGCATTTCTTAAATAGGTAATTTTATGCCTCCCAAGAAGGTTCTAGACAGTCAAACTTAACACATAGCTTTGACAAACCCTAACAATACATATAGAGTTGAACAAATGCATTTTTGATATTTATTTTGGAGGTTTGGTTGGCCCAACTTCAAAGGTCCATAATTTTGAAATCGTTGCTCTGATTGGCTTTTATAACCACATTTTTAGAATCCTCAGGTTCTGGTCTATAGGCTCGGATACACATAAGCATCCATCCATCACATCTTCAAGTCTCATCTAGGCATGTTTAGGCCTTCAATAGTGAGGCTAAAGTTTTTATACCAAAATTTCACACCAAAAATATGTAATAAATCCATGAATACTCATGATATGACATTGAGCCTCAACTAGTAGACTAATATATGAAAGAACATCTACCTCTAAAATTAGGAAATTTTCAGCTCATGTGAGTGACTTACTAAGTAGCAAGCCTTTTTAGATAGAACGTGTGTAATAAGACAACACTAATTCAAACAACTGAAATAAAATATTTTTGTTGATGCAAGATTTCTCTTACACCAAGGATGCTCCTACATCAGTCATTGCAAACCTTACTGGTAAGACATTTACTAATAGTGTAGATTGCCATATCTTATGATTGATAAAGAGGATTTTGAAATAGAGATAATTGGATGAACTAGTGAAATTCCTAAGTAAAGAGGAGTAAGCATGATGGAATTACAATGGGTGCTTGATTGATTGGTATTTGAAAAGATAACATTTTTTTCAATCATTGTATCAAGTGGAGAAGATAGTTGTGTTAAAGTGAAGAAGGAATGATTCAAGAAAATTAAGAAGCTAAGAAAAATACAACATTGGTTGAGTATCATCTTACAAGGTCAATGAAGAAGTTAAAGAAAAAGCTTAAGGAACTCAAGTAGAAGTCGAGAAAAACAATATTACTCAAGTGATAATTGTGCCAAAGAAAGATAAAAGAAACATGATAGTAATGATTGAGCATAATGAAGGTTGAACGAGATAGGGTAAGCCAAGTGATAAAAGAATAGTGGAGCCTAAGTGACCCAATGATGACTAAGAAGAAGAACATAGTGATGACTGTTTGGCCAAACAATGGTATCAAAAACCCAAAGCAATGGACTACTTAATTCAGGATTGGACACCCCAAATGATTCCTAATGCACTATTTAGTCTCATTTAATTATCAACCAGGGATGTAAACTTGGAACGACATCTGCATAGTATATGCTTCAAACCTCCTCTTCTAAGCCTATTTAAGGAATTCAAATGCTTATGCTTTAGGAAAACTAAACTAAAACTGATAAGAAAATGTATTCTAATCAAAGAAGGAAATTGGAATTAGGAATTACTCTAACTGATTGTGCTGCAGGAATAGGCTACTAATTCTAGTATCAATGACTACAGGAACAATAGAGTCCTAAAACATATAAATGAAGAGGAAATGAACTCTATGCTAACAAAGCAATTAAATCATCAAGTGGGCCCCCCTTAAATGATTGAATGGAAGGTACAATCAAGATGGAAGTTGTAAACTTGAACTAAAAATTCTATTCATCCATAAAAATGATTACACTTGATTGAAACGGTATGTAAGAGTTCTATATTAAAAACCAAGTTGTTCGACTAACTCTCAAAAGAGTCACAACAGTCAATTATTTAAAAGGAAAGTACCACTAACTACTAAACCTATGATCACTTCATAATGAGGATCGGTTACAACTAATAAAGTTTCATAATAGAAAGATTATTGACCATGAAAAATCCTAGAATATAGTGCACACTAAATTTGCAGGTTGCATGCAACAGAAAGCATTGACTTGCTTGTGAAGATTCTTCAATCACGTTTGGCTTTGATGATTCTCACACTAATGTCAATCCTTGAATATTCATGTTCAACTCTTACAAAATAATTAATGAATAGACATCCAACCATATACATATATATCCACATCATCAATATTAGGAAAATATTTTAGTCTTAATTATCACTCTTGCAAACCTACGGTTACAGGAGGTAACTACCCAAAACATAGCTGAGGAGATAAAACATTCATTAGCATGTCTAACTATTATATTCACCATTCTCGTCCATGAAATTAAGCAGATATTATGTCTTTAGAGATATCCACATTCCATCTTATGTTCACACACATATATATAATCATATACATAGGAACCATAAGTTCATATGCTTAAAACCATAAATGTATGTCTATGTGTAATCAAATTTCTTAGAAAGAGAATAGGAAGTGGTGAAGAAGATGGCTAATTTAGGAGCCCATCAATGACTTAGTGTTAGAAAATTAAAAGTTTGTGAAATAATTGAGATTTGAGGCCCACATAGTTGAATTTTCAGATTGGTCAAAATGCATGAAAGATGGGGATTGATGAGTTGGCATATTTAATATAAGATTTGAGTTTATTAAGTGATCTAAGGTGAGGATTCAAGGAGAAATTTCTAAATATTCAACAAATAAATAGGACAAAATGATAGACAAATTTAATGATTCTAATCAAACCCTAAGATGAACATTGATTTTAAGTGGAAAAAGATCAAATCTACCTATTTAAGGAGGCATGAGAGATATTTTATGTTAGTCATTGGCTAGTTCAATTTTTCATAGGAAAATTTGTGAAGGAAAAGTGAAGAACATAGTTGTAGAGGAAAATTGAGAAGATTGGTGAAGAAAGTTTTCTTGAAGAATTGCCAAGTAGATTAGAGACGAAGAATGTGACGAAGTCTACACAATGAACCAAGAATGAGATGAATGGAGATCTAAATAAGAAAAGAAAGTTATATTTTATTTTCTAAACATTGTGGTGCTAAAAATCCTTTAATCAAGGTTGACCTAATAGTCATTAGTCAATCCTTTAATCGAGGTGGCATTCTAATGAAATGATCTAAAGACCTCTAACCATGTCACTCCTAACAGGGTGATTATATTCTTTAATAGGGTCACACCTAAATTTTATTTCATAACCTTTAACAAGGTTGGATCTTAACCAAGATCGCTTCATAAGAGTGAAAATTGGTAGTATGTTGTACTTGGTGTTATTTTCCAAATCGAGTTTCCTCATTAAATCCTGGTGTCATACATGTGTGAATATTATTTTAATCTTTCATGCTATTTACTGTTATATATTTCTATTAGTTAGCATATACTAAACATAGATCTAAGTGATGAACAAATAAGTTGTTTGAAGTTGTTAAATTTTTAATTAGTACATCTTGAGCTGAGGAAAAATGATTCAACCCACCATTCATTTGTAGCTTTCCTCCTAATCTTAATTTATCTCTTTCCATATTTTTGTAACCTATTCTTGCATAGAAAAAAGAAGAGAAGTATTGTATATAAATGGGTTCTCTAAATTCAAATCAATATTTATAAACTAGCCTTTAAAATTAAATGAAATATACTTCAAAGGAGGACACATGCTAAGATGTAGCAAAAGTTAGACTTAATAATTTAAATGTCTTATAGTGTAAAGGTGTAATGTTCTTTGGAAATGATAAGATGAGTTGATGCAATGATATTATTTGAAAAAAATATAAAGTAAATTTTTAAATATATGCATAAATAAAGGTTGTGCAAGCTTTTCACAAAGAGGAATATGTAGTGGGACAACATTTCTTAAATACTTACAAAGTTTGTATGGTACTTGAGATGTGAAAATGTATTAGGGTAAGTTTTATAACAAAATGAATATTACTAGAAGATAACCTAGATCTGACAATTGAGAGTAAGAAGTCAAGAATTGATTATAACATGAAGGATTTTGGACCTATCCAAACAAATTGAAGACGCGGAGCTTAGGGTTTTGGGATTTTGAAAGAATAAAAAAGTCAAAACAAAAAAAAAAACAAAGACAAAATTAGATTTACAATATGGATTTTACAAACTATGAATTAAGGAAGTACAAGTGTGTGTGGTGGACATTGGAAGTTGAATTAATAATCTGTCACTTGATGGATAATGCTGAAAGAAGCTACATTTTAAGGAAACTCCTAAAAGATATTAAATAAAGACTTATACGATGTAATTCTTTTGATATATCCTATACTATGATAGTTAGTTCCTTCAAATGGTCCTTTGCATGTTGATTAGAGATGGTGAGTCTTAAACCAAGTTACAAAAGAGCCTTATCTTCATATACTAAATCTTAATAGCAATTCTAATAGTAGATTTATTTAAATTCTTATCATATATATTGTGAGATATATCTTTAATAGTTTTTGACTCATTTAATTTTCCACATGTACTTTTTGGATTGCTATTAAGTGCAATATCCTTTTTTTTTTGCTTGTTAAAGTAATATGTTTTTGAAGTTGAACCAAAGACCTAATATATTAGTAAATATTTATATTCACCTACTTTATGATGTGTTCTATAAATACATATATTCATTCAAATATTTTTTACATTGCTATCGGGAAAAAATGACTTATTTTACTCTTTTAATATATGTTCCATCTAAAAAAATTGGATAGAATTTGAATGATCTCCAACTTACTCATAATATATAGAGACAATATATTTTAGGATAATAACTTCTTTTACAAATAGAATGAAAAAATAATAAGGGAAATGACTTTCCAAATAAACATGTGTCAATCTATACATTAATTTTCAAAACTTACACATAACTTATGCATCTAATCGTGTTTTAATAGATTCTCATCTGAATACAAAATTTAATTTTGTAAGTAGAACTTTTAAACAAGATATCTTAGTATAATCATTACAATTGATAAATTTGAACTATTCAAAAGCGTTGTTACAAATGTTTCCTGAACTTGTTTAGGGGAAATGACTTAGTATTTATATAGGCTAACTTCACGCACCTTCAGTTCCTAAATTTGTTTGTCAAAATTTGTTGTTTTTTTGGTAAACTGTCGTGGGTGAGTGAAGAGATCAACACTAAGCATTTTAAAACGTTCGATCAAAACCTGTCACTAAGACCCCCCAATAGCTACTCACCCAAAAAAAAGTACTTTTGCATAAATGAACCAATCCACAACCAAGAAAACTTTAAAATGATCAACTACTAGTAAATGTGTGATCAACTATTAGTACATGTGCAATCATTTTTTAGAACTTTCTATGAGCAATAATTAAGAAGAAGATAAGAATACACATGGTGATAATACAAATATGAAGAACAACTAGCTTCTTTTCCCTATCTTGACAATTAAAAAACTTTAAATATTTTTTAAAAAATACAACAAAGCCTACCCTCCAACTTTAATATTCCATTTCTATCTCGCACTTATTCTTGAATAACAAGTACTTTTTATTGTCACTATCGCCATGTCAACTCACGTAGTTTTTGATAATTCAAATGACCCTAATTCATGGTGATGTCTACGCAGCAAAATATTTGCACCCGACATGACATTTTTTGAAATTAATTAATTAATTTAAAAGTTACAGAACCACTATTTTGTCACTTTTAAATTAATTAATAAATTTTTTAAAATGTCACATCGGGTGCAAATATTCTGCTATTTAGCCACGGGCCTAATTCATCCCCCTTCTTAACCCAAAAAAATAAAAATAATTAAGAAGTGGAGTGTCGGGGGCGTCAAGAAAGGGGATGATAGGAAGCTGATAGGACAATTATTGAGAGGCTCCATCAGACATAAAGAACCAATCAAGTCACTTTCACATCGGTCTCCTCACATCCCATCGAAAGTTAAATTTATGCAAGTGGTACTCTTATAAGTTCCTGGCATAGGCAGGTAAATCATTGGATTTATTAGGTTCTAAAGTACTATTAATCTGGTCAATTAAATTTTAGAAATTTTTTGGTCTATCATTTGTTATAAATATTTTTATATTTATTAAATAGAAAAATGCTATTTGTCTAAGACTTTGTTGGCTCCTCTAAAAATTAGCAAGCAAGAATTTAAATTTTCAAAAGCAAAATTTATTCAATATTAATATAAGAGTTAACATAAGGTAGTATGCCATTATTCTTAAATAATGATCCAGTTCATACATTGGATTCAAAAAGAAAATGAAAGAAATTTTAAGATAATACAACACATATTTACAACTTTTTTAGCACGCGTCTTATCTGTGCTTAAGTTTTAACTTGATGAATTTTGATACCATGTCGTAAAGCTCACATTTTGAACATTTCAAACATTCATATTTCAATTGAAGCTATCACATCTCCATTAGAACCTTTGTTACACAAATAACACCATTTTCTCAAAGTTAAAGGGTGTAAAAATAAGCACAAGGGCTAATGAAACAAAAGAAATGTTCATTACATCTTTCGTCAACATGCATTGTGAAAAGTGACTTTGTTGTCGGTTCTACCTTTTGCTTCAAGTACACTTGTACCAACATAATACATAATTTTTTTATATAGATATAAAAGCCTTTATGAAGAATAGAAAATGTTTAAACTTATAGAGGTAGATTTGATACAAATGGTCTTCATGAATTTGAAGCCTCCAATATTCTATTTCAAGTATAAAATTAAATGTAGAACTTGACTTAACTCTTACCCTGAAACTCATCCACATTAGAAGCAAAAACTACGACACTTGTGGCCCTTGTTTATTTGATTGTTGGATGTTTTAGTTTTACATTAACGCTATATTATTTTTAATTTCTTGATTGCGCTATTTAATTTGTAATCTCTAATGAATTTATGTGTGGTTTATAGAAATTCAATCCAGTTTAATGTAATTGATTGTAATAATTTGGTTCTTATTTATAAAAAAATTATATAGGTAAAGATTTGAGCTATAACATATATTAAAAATCGAACAAGTAAAATTTTACAAAGTTGCTTCCTATTGAAGCATCATTAAACTTTAGTTTTTTTTTAATAGAAATATTAATTTTAAGGATTAATGAAAACCAAATAGAAGACAAATTCACAAGATTATATCAAACTACTCTTGTAAAGAGAATGATCATAATATATTTGCATATAAAGCGACTGTAGAGTAATATTTTTAAGGGGAACTATACTAAAGTGTATTGTAACATAATGTATAATTTGAAGATATATTTTGGAGCAATCTTATGTGAACTTTTTCTAGACGTGTAAATAAACATGTAAACATTTAGTTAAGAGATTTATGTATAACGGTCTAATTGAATGGGGAAGCAATATACATAATTAATGCATATTGTTGTATTTTTAGAATATGATGTTAATTTGTTTTTTTATAAAGATTTTGATTATTCATAATAATCAATATAAAAGTAATGTATAGATGAATCTAATATTAGATCTGGATTTCATTTAATTAATGTTTTGGTTCACTGGTCGTGTTGTTTAAGTCCCCACTCAGGTTTGAACTTCATTCAACCCCTTGTGACTGCAAGATTGTATCCTCTTTCATAAAATGTGCTCACATGTTTGGGCTTGAACATTGTAATAAGAGGATGAGGTTCCCCATTTGTGCCTCACAACTTCATAGAGCTAGTTCAAAATCACTTCACATTGAGCTAGAGGGCATTTTGTGCTACTATTACTAATCATGTGCAAGAATATTACTATGTTGTTATTACCAAAATAAGATTCAAAATGTCATTTTAAAATGAAAAAAAAGGTTCTTATGTGGAGCCTACTCAGACTCAAAGGTTAATTTTTTTTCCATTTCTTTTAGTGGATCTTCCCCCCAGATTTCTTCTATGGAGGTTTCTGGGTAGTGCCCCTTGTGGGGTCCATGAGTACGAGTGAAGGTAAGACTTATTTTTCTACTAAATGACATACCCTAACCCTAGTTTTGTAACCTCCATAAGTCTTATGCAAAATTTCTTAGGGTGAGGGATTTTATGATGTATAATGATTTAGTAGTTTCTTATAATGGTACTGAATTGGAAGGAATTGTATATTGTAAACATGTTAAAATCACTAGATAACAATATTAGACTTTCAACTTGGTAGACGTAACCTTGGGATTCACCAAACCACATTAAATTATTATTTTAATGTTCACTAATGTGTGCTTTATTCCTTTTGATATTTTTTATATTTGCATCTAATTGTTATTTCTCTCTTTCTAATCCTAGGTCTTGTGCACCAAGATGGTGTACAAAAAAGTGTTCACCAAATGATTAAAATCTTAATTTCCCAATAACCTAATCTGGTTATGAATAACTCAACCAGGTCACTTAGAATACAAAATATTCACTAGGCTTGGTTACAAAGTTTACTAGTTTTTTATATAATATGAAACCTAGTCGGGTTTTGATGTCATACAAAACACAGCTAGATTTTATAAAACTCGATCAGGTTTTAGAGAACCTTGTTTTTCATTTTCCCATGGCTTTGGGTATTTCTAATGCCACAAAGTGTAGAAGAACAAGAAGAACATCAATTTTAAAGCCCTAATTTGATTGATCTTTGTAAAAATTATGATTCATTTCATCCTTGTCTTCTCTATCAGGATATCTTGTAGCAATATAACTAGCTTTATTACATAAAAAATAAAGTATAAGAAGTTTATCTTTGTAGTTTCCTTTGCCTCTTGAAATCCTTCTAGCCATTAGTGCTTCAAGTTCATCAAATTCATCATCAAAAGTGTCACTATCACTTTTCTCATGTTTTTCTTTTCCTTTCTTGTTAAGAACCAATTGTGATTTAAAAGAAGATTCAAAAGTATTAGGAATGTAATTTTCAAAATTGGATATGTATCAAAAGAAGTAAGCATACCAATCACACCTTATAGAGTTCAGGTATTACCTATAGTACATCTCAGTTCTTGTATTGCAGAAGCTTGAATAACATAAATAGGAAGTAGAATTCACAATGTCTTTCTTATTAATGTTTTATCCTCAATCTTTCCATTGGCACCTGTAATAGCATTGGCAACCTCTTTGATTCTTCCATAGTACTGAACTATAGTCTCACCTTCTATCATTTCCATTTCATAAAAATTTTCTCTCAAGCTTTTACATTTGGCTCTTGTGACATTATCATCTTCTCCATATATGGCCTTTAGCTTATCCCACAAATTTCCTTTCTATTCTTCAAATATTTTATGTAATCAAGCTCAACATAGCTTAGGGATGATGAAATCTTTAACGTTGTCTAAATCTATTCTTTATTCTATTTCAATTTTTGACTGGTCAAAGGGACTATTGTTATCCCCACATATAGATTTTCCACAAAATCTAGTGCAACATCACCAATTCCAACTATATGTAACCTCATCAGTCTTTTCCATATAGTAAAATCCTCTTTGTTCAATCTTGGTACCTCCTTTTTGTACATTTTGATCTTTATCTTTCAAGAACCTTGAGACTTTTCTTTACAAGAACCAATGCTCTAATACCAATTGTTAGAATATTTAGAATAACTAAGAGGGCGGGATGAATCAAATATCTAAAGTCTAGATCTACCAATTGAACAAACAAACCCTTAAACAACTTCATATTTTAACATTCCATAGCTTGGTCTCTATAGTCAACTTTCAGTAAGACAACTAGCAATTTGTTGTCCTAAATATAAAAAACTTGTTGAATGTAAACATTAATTAGTAAAACATCACAAATAACTTATGCACAATTTTCACATTGGGATTTATTATGGAAACCCATTTGGGAAAAACCACCAATAACATGTCACAACTTTACATTCTTCTTGAGTGGTCTCTTTTTGGAGCCAACCTTGTTAAAGGTTTACAAAACATACTATTAAATGTGACCTTGTTAAAGTGTTTAATCAACTTGTTCAAAGTGGTTTGGTCAAAGGACTTTAGAACATTTCACTAGATTTCCAACTTAATTAAGGGATTTACATATGACTGTTAGGTCAACCTTGATTAAAGGATTTTAAATACAGATACAATGGTTAGAGAGTAATAGAAGAATTTGATCTATCAAGTACAATTCACTTTGCATATACATATCTCAATTTGGCTCACAACTTGATTTACTATCTAGCCTTCATTGTCATCTTGATCTGTAATTCTCTTAGCAATCCTTTAAGCAATAAATCTTTATCTCCACTTAATTCATCTCAACCAATTAGTTTGGTTCATGAACCAATAACATAAAAAAATTCTCCAACATTCAACCTTGACTAAATTTTATCCCTTGTACCTCCTTAAATAGGTAATTCTAATCTTGTGCCTCTTAAAAATCACCGTAGATCTTAGGGTTATGATCAGATTCAACACATACAATGAATCCATCTACCTTATTTATCTTCATCTTTTTTAGAAACTTCTCTTGGAATCCATTCCTTAGGTTCCTTACTTAATCCTCTTCTAACATTAAATGATCTAGGTCATTGATCCTTATCTTCAACATGCTTTACATATTCCAAGAAATCAACTTAGTCAACTGGAAATTCTAATTTTTCTGAAAACTATTAAAATGTTGTTCCTTGGCCAACACTATGTTCTAGAACTCAATCATTACTAGGTTACTCACTTACTACTAAATTTCTTGATCAGCACATATACTATTTACTATTAAGGACCCTTTTCTTCCATTTACTTAGTTTTGATTGAAACTAGGGTGCAAATTAGTTTCAATAGAAACTATATGGGTACTTTCTATCGAAAGTTTTTAGGCAAAAAAATCATCTTTCATGATTTTGGAGGAATTTCTTCCTCTGAAAAAGTGTAAGCCACTATTGTGGGTTCACCCATCACTCAGTTAATACTAACGTTTGGTCAACACTTTTTTAGCTTGACACATACTATGGCTCGACTGAAACTAGAATTACTCAACATATACTTCAAGTTCCTTAATCTTTTGTGTTGTTGCTTGGTGAAGCCTATGCATTTGGTCTGTATTTGCGTTGTTTCTTGGTGAAGCCTATCCATTTGTAGTTTCTACTTCATAATTCAAGATACCGATTTCCTCTTTATAACTCAACCTATCCCCTAGATACATTTGTTATGACCAACTTCTCAAATTTTCTTCATCGATCAAATAGATATGACACTCAAATCATATAGCAAATCATCCTACGAATAAGGTTTCACATCAATGATAATATAACAAATGTTCCAAACGTAGTTTCCAACTAGAATTAGTTCACCAGTAGCATCATGCATGTTTTCCTTCATGTTTAGCAATTCAACCCTATAGCCAGAATTGATCGATTGTGTCACACTCAATAAGTTATATTTTAGACCATCAACCCTATATGCATTATCACATCTAATTTTGTTATTCAAAATAATTAATCCTTTACCTTTGATAGAACTATGGTGCATCATTTCCAAATTTAGGACATTAACATTGTACCAAATTGACCTTCCAAACTTACTTGGATCATTTTTCATATGGCATAAATATATACTATCAATTATCCATCAGTCATTTTCTCTAATTTATGAAATTAGAGCACTCTTTTTATATTTTCATCTTTATCATAATCATCTTTCACAACATAAACAACTTTGTCATCATTTTCATTAGTAGCACTACTAGAACGTTCTTAAGCAATACAAAACATTTCTGACCTTTTCCTTTTTAGTTTCTTTTACCTCTAACATCTTTTTTATATCTACGGTCTCGATACCTGTTGTCCTTCCTCTCATCCTTATCCTCTTTGTCAGGACATCTTGCAACATTATGACCGAATTTGTTACATGTAAAACATATAATAGGAAGTTCACCTTTGTATTTACCTTTTCCTCTAGGTATTGTTTTAGCTAGTAATGCTTCAAGTTCACCAAGATCTTCATTTGATTCACTATCAATATTTACATGTTTGATTTTCTTCTCCTTTCTATAACATTCAAAAGTAAGTTTTCCTTTGAAATAACTTTCAATGTTAGTAAGGGAATAATTATTAAAATTAGCCAACTCAAAATTTGTGAGTCTACCAACTAGACTATCTCATGTTTAATCATTACCAAGTGTGCATCTTACCTCTTGTATTGTAGAGACTCTAATAGAATACATAGAAAGTAATGTTCTTAGTACCTTTTTGATCATTGTCTACTAAGATATTTCACCTTTAGCACTTCTGATAGTATTTACCACTTCCTTAGTTCTTGCAACTCATTGTGCTATATTCTGACCTTCATTCATTCTCATGTCATCAAACTTTCCTCTTAGACATCTACATTAGCTCTCATTATATTTGTGTCTCCTCCATGAATTAATGCCAGATTTTCCCATACTTTCATTGCACTCACATAGTCTTTTACTTCAACAAATTAAGAATAGTTTAGGGAAGATGAAATCTGAATCATGATTTTTTTATGATCATGCTTCTCTTTCATTTTCTTTACACTCGTAGCTTTAGAAAATTCAATATACTCATTTTCAAGATAGTAAAGTGTAGAATCTCTAATACTTGATGGGTATAATTTCATCAACCTCTACCATGCTAAAAAAGAATCCTTTCTTAGCTTGGGTATCTCTATCTTGCACATCCTTATCTTTACCTATATGTCCTTCAAACTTTCACACAAGCACCAAAAGATCTAATATCAATTGTAAGAATATTTGGAATACCTGAGAGGGGCAATAAATGGAAGCTAAAATTTTCATCCTTAGGTCTAGATGCACAAATCAAACACTTAGAACTTCAACAATTTTAACCAAATAATTCACCGATTAAAATTGTTCACTATAATCCAACTTGTTCATTTTATTTAGATCTCTTTTTCTATAAGTGGGAACTTGCAAAAACTTAATATTTATAGTTGACACTAAACAAAATAAAAAAATAGTGAGCAACATAAACACACAACAAATAGCCAAACAATGTTTGATGCCAAAATTTAACGTGGAAACCAATTGTAGAAAAACCACCAGTAACATGCTACCACTTTTCACTCTTCTAAAGTCAGCTTTATTAGGATCAGACACAATTAAAGGTTATAAAACACATTGTTAGGTGTGACACTATCAAAGGATTTAAGAACCCTATTTAGAATAGCCTTGTTAAAGGACTTAAGATAATTCCATTAGAATGTCACCTTGATTAAAGGATTTACAAATGACTTATAGGCCAACCTTACCAAAAATATTTTTATTACTACTCTAATGGTTAGAACGTAAAAAAAAAAGTTTTGATCTAATAATTTATACAACTCATTTTGCAAATACAGATCTTTGTTTGACTCAACTCTAGTTCGTTGACAAGACAATACCATTCTCATCATCTTAAATCTGCTTGGCAACTCTTCAAGAAACCCTTCACCTTACAAACTTCACACCTCTTTTTACAATTTTATTCATCACTCATCATTTTAAATTGTAGTACAAAAACCCCTCTAAAACATATTAGATATGTCCTTAAATAAGTACCTTTGATCGTTTGTCTCTTAATCATAATCAGAGATCTTACAGTTTATGACTAGATAAAAAATATTCAATAAATTTGCCCAATTTCTTGTTCATCTTTTCTTCTCAACACTTCTAGAAATATCTCCTCAAATGTTAGCCATTGATTTCTGAACTAATTCTTTCTGTACACTAAATAATACAACTCATCAATCCTTATCATCGACACATTTTTCTTATTCTAAAATTTTAACTATGTCAACCACAAATCTTGCTTCTTCTATAAAATGTTATTTTTCTGTCACTTGATCATCATTGTGTTCTTCCGCTTGGTCTTCACTAGATTACTTAGTGATAACTAAATTCTCTTGCTTGATCACCAATGTTCAACTTGGTCGTTATTGTCACTTGACAATCTTTGTCACTTAGCAAATATTGATACTCAACCAACACTATTCTTCTCAACAATCCTTAAGTTCTTTAATTTTTTGTTTCAATTCCTTCATTGACCATGCAACACTTATACTCAGTCAAGCTTATAGTAAAGCTTGTAATATTGATCTCCTTTTCTCTTCAACTGATCAATCTTCTTAATGAAAACAACATATTATCTTGTCAAGTACTAACTTATCAAGTGCCCATTATAATTCCATCTCACTCACACATCTCAATTCAACCTTTCACTAGGTCATCTCATGACCTCTATTTTTCAAATCCTCTTCATCAATCAAATGGTATGTCACTCCACACTATTATTTAATGTCTCTCCGGTAGGTTTGACACTTGGTCTTACTAATAGGTTTCACATCAATGATAAAATAACAATTATTTCAACCAAGCTCTCAATAATTGTAGCTTCAATAGCTACAAGTTGAAGGAATGTGTGTATGTGAAACTAAAGGGGAATCAACAATTCATGAAGGAGTAAGGAGATTGAGAAGTTTGGTGAGGATATATTGCATATCACACACATAGAGGTGATTAAAATTTGGATAAAGAAGATATGTTATCAGTATGTCATTTCAAACTAAATGATCAAGGTACTATTACAGTCTAATAGATGGAGTGGTTGTAACATGCTGATTGTAAATTTCTTAATAGAGTAATCACATAATTGTGATGTTACAAATTCTTGTATAAAGGTAGACTTAATAGTATTATTAGCTTTTTTAAAAGTAGAACCCTCACAGGGTAGATCATCAAAAGTAATCAAAACTATAGCCCTAAAAAGGCCATTTTGTAACTATGTTAGTGAAGAGTTTTTGGGTACAATCCCCATCACAGTTTTATCTTCAGCTTGGAAATTTTTTGCATTAGTGAATCTCATGTCATGTGTTTGATTATTTGTCAGTGTTTTTATCAATATTATTAGCTATTAGATTTGATACAACATGTTATAACATGATGATGCATGGTTAAAAGGTTAAGGTTGATGTGTATGGTAAATTGCATTTTATATGGGTTATGTTTGAACTAGTAAAATTGTTTAGATATCTCGATTCATATGCCCCTCCTCTTAGCATCTCAATTTCCCATTAGATTTCTAGTACAATATATCTGGGTAGAATGGACATCCTAGTTTATTTTGAGGCTTCTCTCAATGTGGTCATTTTCTTGGTAGAGATTAGAAATGCTTAATCTATGACAACATTTCATTCTGGATGTAGTCAAGGATATTTTCTGAGAATAATTCATCTATACCTATCATAAGCATATAGTGAATACTAACTTTATAGGGATGTTCTTAGCTTTGGCACTCAAGAGAATGATACTTAAGGGTTGTGCCAAAAAAAATGCCAAATAGTCTTTGAACATAAGTACCTAGGTGAGATTGATGAAACATTGGATAATGTAGATGGGGAGGGAAACATCCCAATGGTGACATAAGACTATCTTCAAGTAGAGAGAGGCTACCAATGTGTAGAAAAAAAAATCTACCTCATCTTCTTTGTTGAATCAAAGAAGATTTAAGATTGTTTGGGAAACTTCAATAGGAACATAATGTTCCTTCTATTAGAAACAATAGTCCACCAAGATAACTGAGAGGGTGGGGGTGTGATTTAGTTATTCAATAATTAAAATCATTTATCCTCTTAAACAAACTTAACCATTCAACCAAAGTAAATAACAACCATAAAGATGCACATAAACAATAACACTAGATATGTTGACTAGGGAAACCCTTGATCAGAGGGAAAAACCTAGTGATAATGATACCCACAAGGTAATGTACTAATATGAATATTCCTTGTTAGATGATGGACCATTTCAGGAGTCTATTACAACATTTAGTACAAAGATTCCTTGTTAGGAGACTTTGAATCCCTATTAGGAGATTCCAACCCTATTAGGAGTTGTGCCAACCTTGTTAGGAGTTGTGGAAGATAGTTGAACCCACTGTCCAAATAGCTTTAGGATCAAATCAATGAATCCACTATCCAATTGACCTTGGTACTATTCATTTTAGAATAATAGATGTGAAACAAGCTTTTACTTCTTCCTCTATCTAGTACATTGGACTTCTTCTCCTTTAGACCATGCATTCATATTTGAAACTCTGTACTCAGTAACAATAACCCTTAAGGTCACTTACATGCATTGGTATGTCACTTTTCTCTACTACTCAATAATTCGCAAGTATCATCTGCTCACACCTTTTCTTAAACAAAAAAAACATCTTTCCTTTATACCACACTCAATAATAAATCCTTGAGTCAGCTTTCCACTTAATTATAATATGTTAATTAAATGAATACACATTTAATTAATGTTTTTAGCTCATAATCAAAAATAAACTTTCACATGTTTGACTTTGTACATGCACACTCTCTAATGTCATCAATGGCCAGTGAACTATCTCCAATTAACTGCACAACCTTTCACTACATTTTTGATGAACTGTAGCAATCACACAATAGGAACTGCTTTCCTAATACTCCATTTCCATAAGGTTCTCTATAGATCAACCATATCTTTCATACACTATCAAATTAGGTTCTACACACTTACCCTTGTAACAAGGACATACTGTAGTATGCACTGGAAACTGTGCTTAGATAGATAAGTAATATATTTGTTCTTAATACAAATATCACAGTCTGTTGCTCTATCAATCTTTACAAATGTATTAATATGTTGTCATCAATGACAAACACAATCATGAATACATCATATCAATGATCTACAATGTTCCCCCATAGCATCAGCATTCATGCTAACAATCTCCCCCTTTAGCATTGATGGCAACATAAATGAAAAATATCTAGTTCCAAGAATACCAACAAATCTTTTTCATATCCTCTTCATAAATCAAATCTTGCTTCATGCAAATCCTCTTCCTCAAATCAAATCTTGCTTCATGCTTCATTCACCTCAATGCTTCTCCCTTATTGATGTACCTCAATGTTCTCAGTACTTTTCCCCCATAGTGTAATCTTTTGCATGCCATACTTCTGCCCCATTGACATCAATGTTGAAGGTATCTGCAACCAACATCTCTGCATCAAATTCTACAACAACTGATACTTACTCAAAAGACATTGTTCAAAACAATATTAATAGTATTAATGAGAGTCTTGAATGACTCTATCCATCACAGACACTCCCCCATACAACAAGCATCAATATTCAATCTAGTCTAACAATGGTGCTTTGTACCCTAGATTGATGCACTTTTTCAACTTCTATTTTTAAGTAGGTAGGGGCATAACCCTAAGCATACCTCTTCAATACTCAAATGTATCCTTTGGTAAGGTCTTTGTGAAAATGTCTACAATCTGTTCCTTAGTGTTAATATACTCCAGTCTAATTTCTTTCTCTGCAACTTCCTCTCTCAACACATGATACTTTATAGAGATGTGCTTAGTCTTATAATGCAAAATAGGATTCTTAGATATGTTTACTATACTTGTGTTATCACAATAATTAATAACAAGTTCTTTGAATGTAATTGAAATATCCTTCATCATCTACTTCATCCATGTAACTTGATTACAATTGTTTGCTACTGCAACATATTCTACCTCTATAGTACTTTGTGAAGTGCAATCTTGTTTCTTGTTGAGCCAAGAAACTAATCTTCCACCAAGAAAGAATACTCCTCCACTGGTGCTTTTCTATCATCCATATCTCCAACCCAATCAACATTAGTATAAGTGCAAAGAGTAAAATCATTACTTCTGTCACACCAAATGCCATAACCAGATGTCCCTTTCAGATATCTAAATATCCTTTTTACTACTACGTAGTGATATTATTTAGGATCGCCCTAAAATCTTGTAACAATTCTAATTGCATTAGCTATATTTGGTCTACTATGAGTTAGATACTACAACCCTCCAATCATAGATCTATACTTCTTTTGTTCAATAGCAGGTGTCTCGTCCTTGCTTGATAATTTGTGACTAGTTACCATAGGAGTTCCAACATGTTTACAATTTTCTAGTCTAAATCTTTTTAGCATATCCTTCAAATACTTGGTTTGAGAAATAAAGATACCTTCTTTATTCTATACTATTTGCAATCCTAGGAAAATTTTCATCTCTCCTATCATACTCATTTCAAATTATTTCTTCATTTCATTTGCAAACTTCTTACTTTCTTCATCATTTCCTCCAAATATAATATCATCAACTAATATTACCAAAATCATCAAACCATCATTAGTTTCTTTCTAATATAGATTACTATCTGCCATACCTTTACTATATCCAAACTTTGTGAAATGCTTGTCCAACTTTGCATACCAGGTTCTAGGTGCTTGCTTTAGTCCATACAAGGCTTTCTTTAATCTACAAACCATATCCTTCTCTTCTGTTAAAGGAAAACCTTCTGGTTGCTCAATATAAACTTCTTCTTCAAGTTCTCCATTCAAGAATGTTGACTTAACATCCATCTAATATACCTTGAAGTTTTTATGTGATGCATATGCCAAGAACATTCTGACTGCTTCCATTCTTGCTAAAGGTGCATATGTTTCCTCATAGTCTATTCCTTCTTGCTGAGAGTAGCCTTTGCATACTAGTCTTTCTTTGTTTCTTATTACTTCTCCTTGTTCATTTATTTTGTTTCTGAATACCCACTTTGTGCCAATCATATTTTTGTCCTTTGGTCTAGGGACTAGTTCCCATGTGTCATTCTTTATTATTATTTTGAGTACTTCCTTCATTGCTTTCATCCAATGATCATCCTTGATTGCTTCATCTGTGCTCTTTGGTTCTACTTGAGATATTAGGCATAGTTCTTCATTGATTTTTCTTCTTGTCATTACTCTTTACTTCCTATTATCTGATCGATAGGATGAATTTTTATCATATTTTTATTTGGGGTAGGAGTTACTACTTCAATTATTATTTCTGGTATTGCATTATGTTCTTCTCTTATTTTTTCAGTTTGCACATTATTGTTAGTGATGACTTTCATATTTTCATGGTTAGCCTCTAGATCAACAATAGTTACCAAAGTTGTCTCTTCTACTACTTCCTTTTTCTTAATCTTATTACAATCACTCAAGAGTTCTTCATCTTTATCAGAAGGTAAACTCTTTCTAGTTTTTCTCAAACTCTTAGGACATTTACTTGAAAAATGGCCAAACTCTTTATGTGTCCAACAAACAAGAAACTTCATAACTTCAGGTTCTCTCCTTGTCAACAGATTAATACCTTCTTTTATCTTTATATCATTTTTTGTTTTGGATATATCTTTGCTTGTGTTGCTATTCGTTTGTATGTAGCAAAAGGATTATGGATCTATAAACTAATCAATATTCTATTCTTTACACAAATTTAA
Source organism: Cupressus sempervirens (assembly GCA_028749045.1). Lineage (NCBI taxonomy): Eukaryota > Viridiplantae > Streptophyta > Pinopsida > Cupressales > Cupressaceae > Cupressus > Cupressus sempervirens. The sequence goes on along the minus strand of CM053786.1, from coordinate 234,823,602 downwards.
TAACTCACCAAGAATGTCCATAACTTGTGTGTCTAAATTTCTTTTGTTAGATGCAGGATTTTCTTCTTTGAGTATGTTCAGCAGATATACATTACCTCTAGTTCTTGTGCCAGTACCAAGCAATTTTCCTTCCTTGTCCTTGATGATACATGTGTTATACCAAACTATAATTGGTAACCCTTGTCCATAAGTTTTCCAACACTTAACAAGTTATGTTTCAATCCATCAACAAAGAAAACATCATCAATATTTGTTTTACCATCAAGTGTGATAGATCCAATTCCTGTAATGTGATAAGTTGCATTGTTCCCTACTCTGACAATCCCTCCATCATGGCTTTTGAATTTGACAAATTTTCTCATATCACCAATCATGTGATGTGAAGAACCACTATCAATGATCCAATCTTTCCTTTCAACTTGTGAAATTAGCACAGTTTCTTCTCTAATTTGTTTGTCAAGATCATCTTCCTTTATAGCTACAAATCCCAATTCATCTTCACTTTTGCTTTGATTAGATTCTTCTTCTTCTTCTTCTTCATTAGCATATAAGAAATTCCTTGGTTTTCTAGATTTGAATATTCCCTTATACTTCCTTTCTCTTTTAGGACACTTAGATGCATAATGAGCATATTAATTACATGTCCAACACTTAAAGATATTCTTACCATCCTTTTCTCTTTCCACAAGAAGAGCCACTCCTTCCTTGATCTTCCCCAACATAGTTGCTACTACTAGCAATATCTCCTTGTACTTTTGTGTTCCTTGCTAAACCAGGTTTAATATTTAATGCACTGAATGTTGTCTTAACTTTTGTTAATTCTCCCGATTATTTCAAATCGAATTCTAGAGCTTCTAATCTACCAAGCAATGTTTCTTTGGTAAAATTGTTAGTATAGGGTATCATCAGTTGGATCATCTGTGTTATTGTCTTGAAAGGTGGTGTTAGAATTTTCAAGATCTTCCATATTACTTCATCATCCTATTTCTTTCCACCATGAGAGATGATTCCTGCAACAATCTCAGGTATTTTGCATATATAGCTTCTTATAGATTAATCTTCCATCATTCTATCATCTTGAAATGCATAATGCAAATTTTGTAATCTAACTCTTCTTGCATGTGTATCACCATTGTAATTAGCTTCTAAAGTTTTTCAAATTTCATTAGATGTTTTGAGTAGTTTTACCTGACTATACTCACATTCAGGTGGAGCTGACAATATTGCTTCTCTTGCCCTTATGTTGCACATAAATACTTCTCTGTATTCCTCGATACAACTTTCAAGATTGTCTTCTTCTACAATATTCTTAGATGCCTTGGTTACAAGTCAATATCCTAGACCCATGCACAAAAGATGAGTCTTCATCTTGTCCTTCCAACTTTCATAATTGGTTCCATCAAATCTTGGACTTTCCTTTCTAAACATGTTCACCATGGATATCCAAAAGTTGTTAAACTTTTTCTTTAAGGGCTTGAAGCTCTAATACCAATTGTTAGAAATAATAGTCCACCAAGATAACTGAGAGGGGGGGTGAATCAATTATTCAACAATTAAATCATTTATCCTCTTAAACAAACTTAACCATTCAACCAAAGTAAACAACAACCATAAATATACACATAAGCAATAGCACTAGATACGTTGACTAGGGAGACCCTTGATCGGAGGGAAAACCCTGCTGGGAATGATGCCCACAAGATAATGTACTAATATAAAAATTTCTTGTTAGAGGATGGACCATGTTAGGATTCTATTACAAAATTTAGTACAAAGAGTCCTTGTTAGGAGACTTTGAATCCCTGTTAGGAGATTCCAACCCTATTAGGAGTTGTGGAGTATAGCTAAACCCACTGTCCAAACAGCTTCAGGATTAGATCAATGAACCCACTGTCAAAATGACCTCAGTACTATTCCTTTTAGAATAATAGATGTGAAACAATATTTTACTTCTTCCTCTGTCCAGTATGTCAGACTTCTTCTCCTTCAGACCATGTAATCAAATTTGGATCTCTATACTCAGTAAAAATAACCCTTAAGGTCACTTACATGCATAGGTAAGTCACTCTGCTCTGCTAGTCAATAATTCACAAGTCTCATCTGCTCACACCTTTTCTTAAACACAAAAAACATCTTTCCTTTATACCGTGCTCGATAATAAATCCTTGAGTCAACTTCCCACTTAATTATAATACATTAATTAAATGAATACATATTTAATTAATGATGTCGATTCATAATTAAAAACAAACTTCCACATGTACGACTTCCGTACATGCACACTCTTTAACTTCATCAATAGCTAGTGAACTGTCTCTAGTTAATTGTGCAACCTTTTATTACATTTGTGATGAACTGTAGCAATCACACAATAGGAACTAGTTTCCTAATACTTTGTTTCCATACGGCTCTCTGTAGATCAATCTTATCTTCCATACATTGTCAAATCAGGGTTTGTGCACTTACCCTTGTAACAAGGACATACTATAGTATGCATTGGGAACTGTGCATAGACAGATAAGTAATATATTTGTTCTTAATAAAAATATCACAGTTTACTATTCTGTAAGTCTTTACACAATTATTACTATGTTGTCATCAATGATAAACACAATCATGAATACATCATATCAATGTTTTACAATGCTCACCAATAACATCAACATTCATGCTAACACCTTCAAATGGTGACCTCTCTCCTTCCAACCCCCTCAATGATTTGGCTTAAAATTTATCATGTGCACGAAGGCTATGGATCTCTAAATAGTAAAAATTTAACTCTCAAGGATCTGGGTTTTCCAACATTGTCTAATAGTGGGGAAGACTATCTTTTGGAGGGCTCAAGGGACATGTGAAAGTGAATGCTCAAGGATTGACTCACAAAATATGCATATGTGACTATGTGGTTAAGACATATGAAACACATGCAAAAATAATTAAGGTAGATCCATCAAAAGGAATTTTTCTCACCTATTGCAATGTCTTATTCAGCGATGCTTGTGGTCCTAGGCCAAAGAGGATCTACAGGTTCTCTTAGCCACAAGCACAAGTAATCAATGATGCCCCTAGTACATTGTTCCTTAGTTTTTATGTCACTGCTCCTGGGTTGCTGCAACATAGCTGGCTTATTTTTGTTAAGAATTGCATAGGTTTAGTTTAGAATCTATATACATGCATATGTAAAGGCTATCAATTATGGATACAATAGATCTTTGTAGGTTACGGGTTAATTTTCTCAAATGTCTTTTGTTGTTTTGAATACCTCTATAAATTTTGGGTAGAAAAATGGTCAGATTTTGTGTAATGGTTCTTTGTTACTGGAATTTTATGATAGTTACAAGTAAACATATTACATATTAAGTACTATTTTTAGAAATTAATATAAAGGAAGTTTTCCCTAACCAGCTATCAATTTATTCTAAAACATTACAAAATAACGTGGAGTTAAGAATAGCTATCTAAGTTAGACTAATCACATTAAACATATTACATATTAAGTACTATTTTTAAAAATTAATGTAAAGGAAGTTTGCCCTAACTAGCTATCAATTTATATACTAAAAGAGGGGTAAAATTTTTTTTGAATACCAAAGATAACAGAACAATAGAAGAAACAACGAGCACTAAAGAACTTTATCTTGGTCCACAAGTTGAGCCAACTTTTGAGATAAATCAGGGGGAAACATCCTGTGATCAATAATGTTCCAATCCAGTGCATGCTCGGAGGCCCATTTATCCAAGCAATCAGTAACACGGTTCCACTCATTAGGGATATGCATAAAAGACACAAAATCCAAAGAATTGCATAACTGAGTGATCTATTGAATAACTAGAGCAAAATGCCAATCCACATCCACAAGGTTCCTTCTATTCAATAAATTCACAACCACTTGCGAGTTAGTCTCATAGGGAATTCTTCCCTAGCCACATTGATAGCACTATTCCACTGCAACCAAGATAGCAAGTGCTTCTATGAGGTTATTTGAACGGTAACCCTTGTAGATAGAAAATAAAAACTAAACATCACCACAGTTGTCACGCCCAACTCCCCCAATGCCAGTCAGACCAGGATTTCCCCGAGAAGAACCATCAGTGTTGATTTTAAGAACTCCAACCTGGATAGGAATCCAATAGCTATCAATTTATTTAAAAACATTAGTTATCAATTTATTTAAAAACATTACAAAATAGCATATAGTTAAGAATAACTATCTAAATCAGACTAATCGCATTAATTCATCAATCCTTCATTAACACAAATCAAAATCATCTTCACTCTCACGGTATTGACTAGGGGATCATCATCGACAAATCACCAAGAAGACGAGAGTGTGATTAACGTTGACACATGACCTAATAAATGTAGTTTGACTACAGCTAGAACTTGCTAAGCCAAAAGCCTCTAGGCAGGAGGATCGACCACCTGGACTGTTGAGTTCCTCAAATGCCATGCAGATTCTTGCCACGCCCTGCCCCCTCCATTGATAGTGTCTGACGTAAATCATACCCAAACAGGAGCCGGTAATTTGGATAACAATATTAACATCCTTTGTTTTGTGATTCGTTAATACATAAAAATTAAGTTTGTATAATTGTTTATAAAATATTTTTATAATTAAATTAATTTCTATAGACTTAATTTTATGCTTTATCACTTTTTTAAATTATAAGTATATTAATTTTATTTTATAACTTAATTTATTTTGTATTTATTGAAACATTTGTATTAATCGTATAAATAGTTTCAAAATAACGATATATAAATAACATTTCTTTTTATTGAAATAATAAATTTATTGTATAGTTTCAAAAAAATATAGAATATTTAATAAAAATAAAAATAAAGATTATTATTTTTTGATTAAAATGAATTGTCAAGAACTTATTATTTTTTATATTTAATACTATTTAATAAAACAGTACATTCAAATTTAATTTTTTTTAATCTTATTAAAAAGAAATCGTTTCTAATACTTTATTATAAATTTTGCTAGCTAAATAAATAAATAATTTTGTTTAATACTAGCAAAATTTATAGTAAAGTTTTAAAAATTTATCTAATCATTTTTCAATTACACTAAAAGATATATATATATATATATATATTTTTTTTTTCATTTTCTAAATTTTAAATTTATTTTGCAATGGTTCAAATATTTTAATTAATAATCATATAAATAATTAAGAAGTAAATATTTTCATTTTTATGTGTAAACTTTTAAGTATTTTAATTTTAAAAAAATAGTTTTAAATGGTGTATTTATTAAATTATATAGATAATATTAAAAAATTTAATTAAAAATTATTCTTACCTATTTATTTGTGAAATATATAATTAGTATTAATTTATTTTCATGAGAGATGGATTCATGTTGAATCACTACTCATGAAACATGGGTCAATGCGTTTGACTCAAAAATCACACAGTTAAATCCTGATATCAATATCACAATTTGACTTGCTGTGGAAATTATCTCCTACTTATCAATTGATGAGCTTAAGGGGGTTTCTAATGAATGGGTCATAAGGCACAACACTTGGTGAAGGTTTTGCAAATGGGGTTGCAAGCTTTGGGTTTAACCATGGAGGAAACTCTATAGTTAAGCGTGCTCAGGTTGGAGTAGTACTGGGATGGGTGACCTCTCGAGACGTCTCGGTACTTCACCCCTGTGAGCATTACCTAGATCCAATGAGTGCTAAGTGTTCCATTTATTCTCATGGGAGATGGATTCATGTTGAATCACTACTCATGAAACATGGGTCAATGAGTTTGACTCAAAAATCACACAGTTAAATCTTGATAGCAATATCACAACTTAATTGAAATAATAATTGTGATAGATAAAATTTTTGATTGAAACAAATCATAAAATTTAACAAATATCTCACATCCCCTAGATCCAATGAGTGCTAAGTGTTCCATTTATTCTCATGAGAGATGGATTCATGTTGAATCACTACTCATGAAACATGGGTCAATGAGTTTGACTCAAAAATCACATAGTTAAATCTTGATAGCAATATCACAACTTAATTGAAATCATAATTGTGATAGATAAAATTTTTGATTGAAACAAATCATAAAATTTTAAAAATAAAGATATTATCCAAAGAATTTTAAGTAAACTGTTAAACTTTATGATTACAAAGTCACCGGTGGGCAATCAGAAAGATGCTGCCACTGTTTGATATCTACCTATCATGAATGACGTCAAACATGAGCATTTTTCACTTTTTCAAGTTCATGAAACTAGAAGACAAATAAGACAAAAAGAGATTTGGTATTTTTACAACATGGTATTTGTCAGTGTGCAATAATTTCGACTTGAACTTCTATACAAAAGTCAACTTGATTAATTACAATGAAGAAACGGGCTCCGAGCCGAGAAAGGAAAAGACGGGAAAATAAAGGAAAGATCTCTGTTTATAACCACCATTCACGTGTAGCATATACTTTTAGATGGATAGCGACAAATGCTCGTACATACATTAATGGAGGAAAAGTGAGGGAAAGGCTAATCTCCATTTAAAATGTATTAAATACAAATGCTCGTACATATATTAATGGAGGAAAATTGAGGGAAAGGCTAATTTCCTTATAAAACAATATAGATTCAAGAATCTAGAAGAACATGTTTTGAGGGGAAAAAAGAATCAATAAAGAAAGAGAAAAAATTGACAATTTAAAAAGCAACTACAATTTTTTTTAATGTAGAAATTTAATTTTTAATTGAACTAAAAGTTACGAAGTTATTTTATTAATAGAAAAAAACTATTTATCAAAAATAAAAAATTAAAAAAATAGAGAAACAAAATAATTTAATGTAATTGTGATGTGAATATCAGGATTTAACTGTGTGATTTTGAGTCAAACTCGATGACCCATGTTTCATGAGTAGTGATTCAACATGAATCCATCTCTCATGAGAATAAATGGAACACTTAGCACTCATTGGATCTAGGTGATGCTCACAGGGGTGAAGCACCGGGACTTCCCGGGAGGTCACCCATCCCAGTACTACTCCAGCCTGAGCGCGCTTAACTACAGAGTTTCCTCCACAGTTAAACCCAAAGCTTGCAACCCCATTTGCAAAACCTTCACCAAGTGTTGTGCCTTATGAACCATTCATTAGAAAGCCCCTTAAGCTCATCAATTGATAAGTAGGACATGATTTCCACAGCTAGTCAAATTGTGATGTGAATATCAGGATTTAACTGTGTGATTTTGAGTCAAACTCGATGACCCATGTTTCATGAGTAGTGATTCAACATGAATCCATCTCTCATGAATGGTTCATAAGGCACAACACTTGGTGAAGGTTTTGCAAATGGGGTTGCAAGCTTTGGGTTTAACTGTGGAGGAAACTCTGTAGTTAAGCGCGCTCAGGCTGGAGTAGTACTGGGATGGGTGACCTCCCGGGAAGTCCCGGTGCTTCACCCCTGTGAGCATCACCTAGATCCAATGAGTGCTAAGTGTTCCATTTATTCTCATGAGAGATGGATTCATGTTGAATCACTACTCATGAAACATGGGTCATCGAGTTTGACTCAAAATCACACAGTTAAATCCTGATATTCACATCACAATTTGACTAGCTGTGGAAATCATGTCCTACTTATCAATTGATGAGCTTAAGGGGCTTTCTGATGAATGGTTCATAAGGCACAACACTTGGTGAAGGTTTTGCAAATGGGGTTGCAAGCTTTGGGTTTAACTGTGGAGGAAACTCTGTAGTTAAGCGCGCTCAGGCTGGAGTAGTACTGGGATGGGTGACCTCCCGGGAAGTCCCGGTGCTTCACCCCTGTGAGCATCACCTAGATCCAATGAGTGCTAAGTGTTCCATTTATTCTCATGAGAGATGGATTCATGTTGAATCACTACTCATGAAACATGGGTCATCGAGTTTGACTCAAAATCACACAGTTAAATCCTGATATTCACATCACAATTTGACTAGCTGTGGAAATCATGTCCTACTTATCAATTTAATGTAAGTTAGTCTTTGCTGATATTTGTTTTCCTCTTAAATAATACAAGCGGAGTGCGGATCGATCGGACGAGTCCGCATCTGGAGGACTCACTCCAACAAGCTGGTGGACTCCCACTCACCGACGGCAGCATCTATCCACCCAACAATCACATTCATTACTATTTAATAATTTAATTAAATTACAATCTAGACGTCTTATTAATTTTAAATGAAAATAACTTGTGGGCGGCTGCACAAGAATTTCGCTCAATACGTATTTTGTGATGGAGTGAGAGATGGTGGGCTCCCCAAGTCGTGGGAACGAAAGGTGGAGCCCGGTACAGTCCCAGTTTTCAAACTTGGTTCGACGCCATTCGTGGATTCCCTCATGGATCATTGTCCTCTGGCAGTCAGTGCGGTTCTTTCTCTTCCATTTCCTCTTTATTGAGTTGGATTTTCTCTTCCATTTCCTCTTATTGATTTTTCTGTCATTGTGCTACTGTGATGAATGGCGAGGGATTTTGACTCTATGGTTAGGTTTTGACGTGGCAAATTTGTACTTATATAGACAGGAATTAAATGATTTAAGGTCATCTCATTGAACACACCATAGGGGACTAACAAAAATATAGCGTTCACTATAATGGCTTAAATCCTCAAATTGTGTAAGGTGCAGATTTATTCAGGTAACGTATATCATCTAGTAAAATATGTTTAGTCATTATTGTTAATTTTGCATAATTATGAAGTTTAAATTACATATTAGATTTTTATGAATTTTTTTGGTTGTTGAATTACATATTAGTCATTGTAGTAAGAATGTTCTTTATAGATTTTGTCACTCATTGAAAATTTAACAAGTGCTAATTTCAAAGTGTTTGTTTGGTTCATGGATTTTTTTTCGTACAATTACTTTTTTAACAAATAATAAGAAATATATTTTTAAAAAGAATATTACTAAACATAAAAGTACTTATTTATATATTGAATGAAGTGTTGATCCACTCATGTTTATGAATTTAACATTAGGAAGGGAGCCTAATAAAATCATTGAACGCCCTATCACATATTGACTTGTGTTGGCAGGAGTACATGCTCATCACCAAATTAAAAAATGTCAAGTATTTTTATAGTTTCGGGAACTATTTTTCCATTAAACAACATCCCACATGATGTTTCTTATTTTGTGAATGAATTTTAGGTAACATCGATACTCTCTTCCTCCTTGTAGTTTTCTATCATTAATAAATTGTTTTTGGCCATTTAAGTTACTTATTTGACTCATTTTTTGATCATATATTTATATGGTGTCGTGGGTTCGATTGAAATCATTTATTTTACTTTAAACTGAAATTACTATATCACATTTAAATAAAGAGAGCATTTTGTTGTTTATTTAGAATCTTCTATTTAAACCATGAAATATAAAGAGCACACAATTACTATTCCATTTATTGTTTGATTTTAGGACTACTCATCATGCATGTTCTCTAGGTTTCAAGAAGCCTCTACCCACGAGTTCTTTTTATGTTTTACAGATCATAGTACAAGCTAATTTACTTGTATCAACTTATCTTGTAAATTTTTATATCTCCCTATTTATGTCATGTAGGCTTTCTATGATATAATTTTGTGGGTTGTATTAATTTGTTGTTGTTGACCTACTTCTTTGACTAACTTCATGATAACACATGAACAATTATCTCTAGGTTTTAAGAAACTTTAACTCATAACCTATCATTGCATTTTCAAGCCAACGATATGGGATATTCAAAATTATTCATATTTATTGTCAATTCGGAAGCACTATATGATTGATGTTGTGTACATAGTTTGATTTTTTTTTTAAAATTCTATACTATCATTATATTTTGAAGTTGATGTTGTTTGTGATATCATCATTAATTCTTGTCATTGATGTCATCATATCCTATGCATATTATAAATTTTGTGTACGAATTTATGTATACCAATTCTCTTGGTGTATTGGTCAATATACACTGATATTATGTGTGTATCAGTAGAAGTCTTCACTAAAAGATGTACTCCAAATGTTAATTCTTATCCTTTTTGTTGATGATTATGCTAACATGGATGATGATAATATTCCTATGGAAGAGTATCCTAGTGGTGTTAGAAAGACGATACAATGATTTTGCATTTATGATAGTGTTTTTCATTGATGTCAACTGTAATGCCCCGCCAAGTGATCCAAAGGATTAACCTAGAATTTCACTAAGTTTAGCAACATTTTTTTTTCTTCATGAAAGTAAATACCACATATAACTTATGCACAATAACGGAAGCAATAGCAATGTCCATCTGATAGTAAACATAACATACATAATTAGATTACATTCTTTAAGATCCCTTTTCGTTGGATTACATCTAGATACATGAATCCATCTAATACAACATCCACATGAAATAATAATGATAAGTCCAATGTTTATACATTACATTTCAAATATTCAATCGTCCACTATACATGTCACAGGGTATGACAAGCTCAAAAGAATATACATACATAGAATAATGTACATCATCCTATTCTTAATCCATGATACATCAAAGTAAAGATAATCACATGATACACATGATACATCATCATAGAAGTCATATACATCCATCATAAAGATCAAACATAATAAACTAAGTGCACGGTTCCTCCCAACTGTTAATAGCATCATTAGACCATCATGGATCCTTGCCATCCCTCCATGCGTAACATTCCAAATCCTCGAAGAGATCATCGGTATTAACATAGTAGGAATGTCACTCCTAACATATATAACATCATATATAGAAAGTAATCTAACATGCAAATAAAAGCATAAGATAACATCATCTAACATATGCTAACCATCAATGAAAAAGGATACATTTCCACCATCATGAAGAACGCAACAACCACGATGTCTCAATGAATCTCAAAATGATAAGAGTGGAAAATACACTACCACCCGACCGTGTGGTACCTAAGTGGTCCACTCCCACCGTGCTGAGGAGATAATCTCAAGTCCCAAATAGGCTATACAAATCTCCATAAGTCCAAGAATCCTAAAAGTATACTAACTCAAAGGTTCCAAACACAAAATCCGACATCTAATCCTAGAGGCACACAATGAGATGTAGGAACCTACTATGCAAGCGGGAAAGTGTCATCACAATTATCTCGTACAAGTTACCCTGGTAGTTAGCTAAACTCCACGAGTCTATACTGATTTCATGCGGCCACTAGTATCCTCTCATACTGACGAGGCATACTATGGAATGCAAGGTCGCAACCATGCGTCTCACTACTCCCATCCTAGCCTGTACAAGCACTCAAGGCATGGGCGAGAAAAAAGCTCTTACCTTTTTAGGTTCATTCAGTTAGTATTAGGTGTGAATATTATCACTTATTAATCCAACTTACAATGAGTTACCCTGGCAGCCTCTTAGGGCCCCGACCCCCATTGCAAGCCACTTCCCCTCACTACATGCAGACATCCTACCCTAATGCTCATGGAATCATAAATCTCAAAATCACAAAAGATAATCCATAATAAAATCATCAAATATGCATAAAAGCATCAATTCCCCATGAGCAAACATTCATAGAAAATCATGAACACAACAGCTCTCTATTGGCAACTGAAGTATCACTGATAATCAAAGTATCCAATGGATCTCAATAACCAAAATATATCTCAATCAAACTGATCGAAGACTCCAAAAATGGTTGAGTCAAACATGTCACATCATGACATCATCAAGAATAAATCCACATCACAGTCCCATCATGGTGACTAGAAAATAACCAAGGTTAACTGATCGATGACCAAAAATAATGGTTAAGTCAAGTGTCTCATACATAAGAATCTCAACTATAACAATCAGTAATTACAAACAATACATAGAGCATTCCATCACATAACCATGGTTGGGTTTATAAAGATCGAGATTAAAACATCATCATGACATCACAATCACATAACTCCCAAGCCTCTAGTAGACGTCCTATAACTGGTCAACACTAGTCAACCCAAAACCCAAAACAATAGCATAAAGAATACACAATGCAAACACATGTTTTGGTTTTGCTAAATTTACAATTTGAATTTAAATGCAAGAGTCTCGGTTTATGTTTCCAAGTTTAGAAAAAGAATTTGAAGGAACATTTATACATGAATACAAATCCATTCTTGAATTATAATTTTAATCCAAATGTCCCCCACCAATTCAATATTTAATATACTTAATAGAACAATTAATTTTAATCATGAGCCTTGATATAAATCAATTATCAATTTACAATTATAAAACATATAATCGTATTTACATATTATATACATACTTATATATATATTTATTAAAATATATACATATATGAATATATAAGTTAATTTTATCATTCAACAAAATCGAATTAATCAAATTTGATTAATGCGAAATCGAATATGGCAAACATTTTTTTTTTTATAAATGACACACATTATATGATATGACTGCCGGCACGTAGGACCCTGCGGTTGCAGGGCCTACGACGTCAGTGGTACTGCGTACCACTGCCATCGTAGTACCTACCATGGGGTACACTGCGACCGCACTAGGGGTGCGCGTCTCGTCCCCCCCCGACTCAATGTTTATAAAATGTTTATAATTAAAATCGCTAACGAGATTTCCATTTGCAATTTGATTTAAAACGTTTATTAAAACATTTTCGCCCATGGGTATGTTATCCATTTTTGAACGAATATATATTATATATACATATATGTGTGTGTGTGTGTGTGTGTGTGTGTGTGTGTGTGTGTGTGTGTATAAAGGTGTATATATATGTGTGTGTGTGTATATATACAAATATATGCAGAATTAATAATATCACAATATATGAGCATACATACATACATACACATATATATATATATATATATATATATATATATATATATATATATATATATATATATATATATATATATATATATATATATATATATATATATATATATATATATATATATATATATATATATATATATATAAGTATAAGTAAATTGACCATATATCAATACAACTTCAATTTTTTTCAGAATTCTCCCATAAACTTTTGATCTCCCAAAATTTCCAATAATTAATCAAATGGGTTTGACTATGAATCTCAACCCTAGCCCCGTGTTCTTTTTAGATTCATGCATATAAAAATTCTCAAATAAATTAATCTACCCATATTGAGAATGCACAATAAATTATGAAATTCTTCAGAAGACATATGGAAGACACGAAGAAGATAGGGAATGCATGATGCGAAAATAGCATAAGTAAAATCACAAGAATCTACCCGAAATCTTATGCTAATTTGCTCTTCCTCAGAAACTCGTAGAGCAAGCTTCTCCCTTCTTCAGAGTCCTTGAGTCCTCCAATGCTCCAATTTGCACTCCAACCGCTATATCCAAGCCTCTATGAATGCCTGAATATAAAGAGCTTTTAGGAAACATCTAGAATGCTTCTAGAAATAGCTAGAAGGTGTCATCAACTAAGCATGGGTCTTTTCCAACCTTCAAGATGAGCCATAGGGTTGTAGACACCATGTGCTTAATTGATGCACTAACCCCCGTGTTTTTGACACTTGAGAAATAGAAAAGTGCGTTAACTCCCATGCAAACTTATAACTCCAATTCACTTTTTATATAATTTCTATTTAAATATTTATAACTTCTATTTTAATCTTTATAACTTTCATTTTAATTTTTATAACTTTTATTATTATTATTTATTTATTCCTTATTATTATTATTAATTTTAATTTCTAATTTTCTTTTATTTAATTCTTTTTCCTCAATTAATTCTCATTTAATTAATTATAATCAAAATATCAAATAACATGATATTTTATATTAATTTCTTCAAATAATTAATTTATTAATTAAATCTATTTATTAAGACTTAATTAATAGAAAATTCACCATAGATCTCCAAGATAAAATGTGAAAACCCATCATAGAGCAAATCACTCAAAATCAGTCTAAAGGGTTAAAAATCACGAATCATGTCATCCGACACATTCGGTGGGTAAAATATCCAAATACTTGTCCTACCTCACTAGGACAATTGGCTTAAAGGTTTGGGATTTGGACTTGAGAATTTATCTCCCTTCTCTTATCATTGAGATAGTTTAATAGGGTATGCTCATCCTGGCAATTCAGGGAAGTCGATACCCGGTACCTGCAACCTGCAGAAAAACCATGCATGTACATACAATATATAATGCTAAGCTAAACAGACAATGGTAGGAAGTGGTGCATCGTGTAGATCCTGACTAAGCAAGTGACTACGACTCCCTTCCTTAACCACATCAGAAATGCCATAAAATGAGAAAACACGCACACCATACACATGCAAGTATGGGGTAAGTATCCATAATAAAACACATGAGATAATAACCATCAAATAATCATCAACCATAGCTGAAAGCAATATAATGATCATCATGTATGCATGAAATGTAAAGTCTAAATGATCTCATCACATATCAACTGAATCCATAACATAATGTCTGATAGTGTCAAAACAATACCACTAATTCATCAACATAAAACTAGTCCATCATAGTCTGATAATAACAACAACAATGTCTAGAAAATATGTGAACGAGGGTAGGCACTACATCAACATACATGTTATTCTACAAAGTACTAGCATAGACTTAGATTGTGTTTGGTTTCACGAGGATTGAGAATCTCATATTATCTTTTGTATAGTTGAGTTCATATGTTCCATAGAGTAGTTTGATACTATAGTTAAGAGAACATGTGACAAGATTAAGAAAATACATAGTTAATGAAGATTTGGTAAAGATAGTGTTTAGATAGAGTTACTAGTTAAGAAATTGCTATTTTTTTATTTTATCTCCTACATAAATAGAATCTAGTCATGCGGACTTGGATAGAGGTAGAAGACTTGATGAAGATGTTTTGATCAAATGTGCACATCCAAATGATCATCGAGTGTAAAGTTATGAAGATTGAAAGCTGAAAGTTACTTATAATTATGAAAATATGTAATGTAATGGGTAACTATAATATCTTAAGTTGGTCCTATAATATCATTATAAATTGATAAAGCCTCAAGATAACTCAATAATATGTTTTAGGACTTCGTATAAAGGAAAACAGTTTTCCTTTTTGTAGAGTCTGGAATTATGGTTTGTGGTGTAATGTGAGTATGTGAACTTACATGTGAGATCCACTGAACCTGATAGTGAATATATTTTGATAAAATAAGTGTATGGTTTAGCTAAGGCATATTAGGCATACAAAGAGTCTATATTATTTTGAAAAGGATAGTACTAAGGCCACTTGGAAAGTGAGTTTGGTTGTCTTGCCCTATAACTATTTGGATAGTGGATCCTTTTGCCATTCAAAAATCCTAACAAGGTTGGAAAACTCCTAATAGGGTTGGAATATCATAAAAAAATATTTGAAGTCTCGAAACATGTATTGATATGTACTAAATATATTTTAGTGACTCTTAAAAGGGTCAATCCTCTTATGAAGACCTTATATATTAGTACATAATTTAGTGGGCACCATCCTCACTAGGGTTTTCCCTCTAATCAAGGGTTTCCCTAGTTAAAAAATATAGTGTTATTATGTAAGGTAAGGTTTCTATGGTTGTTGCATCTATTGTTTACATGTTTTTGAATTAATAAGGATATTGAGATTTGTCTCAATTGCATGACAAATTAATCCCCCTCCCCCTAGTAATCTTGATGGGAATTACTTTCTAACAATTGGTATTAGAGCATTAGGTCCATGAAGGAAAAGCTTCATAATTAAGAAGATCTATGACATAGTTCAGGAAAGAAAGTCTAAAGTTTGATAGGTTAACTATGATAGCTGGAAAGAAATGATGATGACACATTTTCTATGCATGGCTTTGATTAATTGTTTGATTACTAAGAGTAAGAAGGTTGTGTTGAAGAAAAAGATCTTCAATCTTGTGATGAACCTCAAAGAGATGTATTCATGCTAAATATGCTTACATGGGAAGCACTACTATCAACTCTTCTTGAAATTGAATTTACTCAAGTAAAATATTTGGGACTTGCTTATGAAATTCAAACAATTTTATAAAGTATAGTTGAAGGTGATAATCATGCCATGAAGGTTAGATTGCTAAATTAGACATGCTTATATCATGATGCTAAGATGGTGAAAGATGAATCTATTATTATTTCTTTTAGAAGAATAGCATAGATTACTGTAGGAATTATGACACATGGAGGAGAAAAATATGAAGATGAGATCATATGAAAGGTATTGAAGACTTTGACACCTCCATTCAAACAAACAACATAGATAATTGATCTTGGTTATTCAATTGATAATGGAATTTACTAGAGAGACTCTTCTTGGGAATTTGCAGTTAGTAGAGACATGGATGAGACAAAGTGGAGAATCACCTAGTGTTGAAACTATTTTCAGTGCATTGAGTTTTTATCATATATTGAAAAGAAGTACAAGTACCAACATAGATGAAGCTAGTAGTAGCCAAGTTCAAGAGTATAGTAAGATAAGAAGATTGAGGAAGGGCTTACCCTTCTTATTAAGAAAGTGCCTAAAGGTCCAAAAATATGTAAATGTTGGACATGTGATGAATATGATGATTATTATTTTAAATGTCCTAACAGGGTAACGAATTATAAGAAGAAGACTTATAAATCAAGGATGCCTAACGATTGTCTATTTGCTAATGATGAGAAATTTGATTCTTGTGTGGAAATATTTTTAAGTGAAAGTGATAATGAGAATGATGAAATGGGGCTTGTTTCTATTAAGGAAGAAAGATCTAATAAATAAGAAGTTAGAGAAGAAAAAGCATTATCATTACAAGTTGAAAAAAAGAAATGTGATTGAATTATTGATAGTGGTTGTTCCCATCACATGACTAGAGATATGAATAAGTTTTTTGAATTCAATAATGATGATGGTAGAATTGTTAGAGTTGGAAATAACACAAGCTTCCATATAAAAGGAAAGGTTCTATTACACTTGATGGAAAAACTAACACCGATTATATCTATTTTGTTGATATTTTAAAATATTATCTTTTGACTGTTGGGAAACTAGTAGGAAAGTGATATCAAGTACACTTTAAAGAAAAGATATACACTATAAAGCATAAATATGGTAAGATGATTGGTACTAGTATAGAGACAAGAGTTAATATATTTGATTTCAATCTAATAGAGATGACATGATTAGTTTCTAAGGTGGATGATAGTTGGTTGTGGTATTTATAAGAGATTTTGTCATATGAACTTTGATAATATTGTGAAGGTTACTATTATGCTTATAGTTAGAGATTTTTCTAAAATTGTTAAACTAGCTAACATGGTGTGTAAGGAATTTGTGATGGCTAAGGAGAAGAAAAACTAATTTTCTAGCAATAAATTTTCTACATCTATGAAGTTAGAGATTGTGTACAATAATTTGAGTGGTCCTACTAAGATAAAATCATTCTAGAGTGAAAGGAATTTTATTATTTTTGTTGATGATTTCACTATAATGATGTGGGCTACATTTCTTAGAGAGAAATATAAAGCTCTTTATAAGTTTAATATATCTAAGAGTAAATTTTAAAATGAATCCAATTTGAGAAATGTTACAGATCTGATAGATCTAGAGAGTTTATTGCAAATAATTTTAAAAAATTTTGTGAAGAAAATGACATTAAAAGGAAGCTTTCAGCCCCTAAGACACCTGAACAAAATGGGATAGTAGAAAGGAGGAACAAAATCGTGACAAAAGAAAAAAGAGTGATTCGTCTTGAGAACAATATATCTAAGATATTTTGGAGGGAAACAATATATACACTAATGTACATTATGAATAGATTAAAAATGAACCAAGACATTGGTAAGACACCTAGTGAACTCTGGTTTGGATATACATGCTTAGTTAAGTATTTCATTTAATCTTTGGAAGAAATGCTTACATTAATAGAGATGATGGAATTGGAAAGTTTGATTCAAGGAGTGATGAATGTATATTTCTTGGATATTCATTGAAAAGTGAAGTTTATAGATGTTTTAACTAGAGAACAAAGATTATTGTTGAGAGTGCAAAAATAAGAGTTGGTGAGAAGTTTATAGTTTAGGAAAGAATTCTTAATTACAATTCTAATGAAGACACCAATCCAAAACCTAACCAAGAACATGTTGACTTACACACATCACTAATCAATGCTATCATATAGGATTTCAAAGATGTGTTAGGTCCACTTGGTTAAGAGTTACCTTCTCTAAAGGACTTACAAACATCACTAATCAATGCTATAATATAGGATTTCAAAGATGTGTTAGGTCCGCTTTGTTAAAAGTGACCTTCTGTAAAAGACTTACTGACATCACTAATCGATGCTATCATATAGGATTTCAATTAAATTTTCTGTTACTCTACTGAATTACCCACCACTAATCGATGCTATCATATAGGATTTCAATTAAATTTTCTGTTACTCTACCGAATTAGCATAATTTCTAAACAATGAAGGCCATTGAAAAGTGCCTGGGGGGATTTATTTGAATCCCCCTTGGTATCACTCACCTAACCGTTAGGGATTCAATCAAAGACCCCTTAATTTGAAGGTCCCAAAATACATTTTTTTACAAACTTCTTGAAATTCTTGAGATTTCTATCAAATTTTGCCTTTCAAAGGACTCAAACAAGGGCTAAAGAGGTCATGTTTTGAAATTAAATATACTAAACTATTGTACTCTAAATAAGCTTTCTAGTGACTATAGTTTTAATATACATTGTGTTTATGGTGATGTTTTATTTTTAATTTTATTAAATATAGGCTGGTTTTTAAATTCAAAAACCTTTGTTTGAAGCTTTGGGAAAAATAGAAAAAAAGAGAAAATAATTTTTGAAACATATGTGGAACAAAGGTATTCATGTTACCTTTCTAGCATAGCAAGAAAAACTCCATGTTGGTTCATTCAAAAGAAATTATATCAATCAAAAAAAACGTATGTCTAGTTTATTGATAACATGACTTCACCATTAAATAAAATCTACAGGTTTTAACAAAACTGAATGAAACCAACTAGAGTTTCTAGGAATTGATATTGACATTCTAGCCTTGAAAGATTTTTATCATTAACTTAATTTTCAAAAAAGTTATGTTGATCAGAATAGCCATCACTCTATAAAAATGTTGATTTTTCATATAAACTACTTCTTGAAGGAGAAAGAAAAATGGGTTTCAATCACTTCATAAAAGAAAAAACATTGATAGAAATAGAAAGAAAATTTTATAAATCACTAGTTTACATCATCTCCAAAATCTTTATGGGTTTTTTAGTAATATGCATTTTAAAGTGACTTTTTTATAAAAATGTTTATTTTAGAGTCAAAGTTGGCCAAAAAGTTGCAACAAGTATTATGGGACCAATAAGACAAGTGCAAGTTTGCTATCATCATGTATTGTTAGATTTGGGTGGTATTCAAAGCACAGATGAAGCATGAGTCATCAAGAAAGAATATCACTTCTCCATAAATGACATAGGAAGATCTTATACCAAAGAAAAAGTATGGAATAAAAACCCTACTAAGAGTTGCACATGAAAGCTTTTACTTAGAAAATCAACAAGGAACAAGAGGTCATACACAACATTTCAATAGGTGTAATTATTTCACTTCACTTCTAATGAAAACAACACTGTACCCAACTGTGAGGCCTTCTAGGTTACGACCTTATACAAAGAAAATTACAAAGCTAGAGTCCAAGCTCACATCTTCTATTTTCTTCTATCTAGGATGATTATTTTCTACATCTAACCAAGATTCAATTATAGCTAGCTAAGCCACAAGTCAACTAGTTAGGAGTTTAATTATACTATAGGTCCAGTCTTGGAAGAATAAACTGATACCCAAGAAAATGATAACATAAGATCATATGCTCTTAGTAATAGGTCCAAATCCAAGTTAGGATTTGACTCCCAACTATGAAAGATGCCACATCAACATAGGAAACTACACCAAGAGAAATAACACATCTCATTGGATGCAAAATAATGAACAATGTCTACAAATTGAATATATGTGATATATCCATATCATTTGGTAATTCAACTTAAAAAGCATTTTGATTGTAAAAATTTCTCAAGATCTTGCAATGACCAAATTTCTTCATTTTCAACTTGTTGTATACACTATCTTGAAATCTATTCTTCTTACAATGACTCATAACCTCATCTCCAACCTCAAAATATTTATGTCTCTTCCTTTTATTTTCTCTTTGTTTATATTTTGAATTATTGTACTCCAAATTCTTTTTCAATTTCTCATGCAAAGTCTTCATGAAATCTATATGTAAATCCCTCAACTTCAACACTTATTTTTATCTTAGTGTAAATAGATCCCTTAATTCAATTATTCCCTTAGAATTTATTCTAGTAAAAATCCCAAAAGGTGTCTTCTTAGTGCTTCTATTAATAGAATTATTAGACATGACCTCTTCTTGTGCCAAAACCAAATCCCAATTAGCAGTCTTATCTCCAACCAAATATCTATTTGTAAATTAAATGTAGAACTAAACTTCAATTCTATATTCATCTTCTTCCAAAGTGTCATGTAGAAATAATTAGTAACTTAGTAGCTCTATAAGAAGAAGTTAAATCTTCATCAAAAGATGACAAAGGAAAATGAGTTGGAGGTGGTAGCAACCTTCATGGACCTCCAACCCCATCTTCTTCATCTTTGTCATCCTTATCTTCTTCTAAGTTGTTTACATCTTCTAAAATGAAACAACATGTGCAAATTAATGCACCTTTGCTAAAACTTGATGTGAATTTTGATTTTCCTATATATAGTGGTGAATTGGATGCATAAAAACTAGATAATTGGCTTACGAAGATTGAAGCTTACTATAAGGTACAAAAGATTTTGAATTATTCTTCCAAAATTATGCTAGCTACTCTCTGAATGAGAGGTACCACATTAGTCTGGTGGAAGAGTAAGATCAAGGATGATCTTTCTACACATGGTAAAATCTTTTCATATTGGTATGAATTTACTTATGCTTTGAAGAAACTATTTTATTCTTTAGGTTATATGCAACAAGCCATTATGGATTGGCAAAATCTCAAATAAGCCAAAGGGAAATTTGTGCAAGAGTAGTATACATAGGTGTTTAGAATGAAGGTGTAAACTCTTGGAATTCATATTTACACACAAAATACTTTGTTAAATATATAGGTGGAATGCATTCATATTTGAAACATACAATATTGTTATTTAGTCCTTCTAACATTGATGAAGTGTGTGTTCAAGAAACCCATATTGAAGTAGGTGGAGGAAACACAAGTTTTAGTTCAAAGATGAAATTTGTTCCTCTTTAATGAAACAAGAAGGAAAAGAAAAAAGACACTATGAAGAAAGAGGAATTTGAGAAAGCTACATGTTCACATTGTCAGGAGGAAGGGCATGCAAATGCAACGTGTTGGAAATTGCATCCAAAGCTGAAACCTAAGTGGTTTAAGAAGGATCATAAAGGAAGGAAAAAAATTATAGTTGTTGTTCTGGATCTTGTATCAGATTCTAATGATGAAACCAAGATATCATTTGTGGGTCTAAAAGGTAAAAATTTTGTTGGTACTGATTCTACTACTAATGTTTTATGTTCTACCTCCAAAAGTCATGTTGTTCTTAAAGATACTAAAAGGTGTGAAATTTTTCATATAAAGGTGATTTCAAAGAACATTAAAATCAACACATTGATAGATAGTGGTTCGAAAGTTAATTTGATTTAGGAGGAAATTGTTAAAGAAATGGGATTGGAAACTAAGCCACATAAGAGACCTTATCCATTAGGTTGGGTGTGCAATGATAATATATTGCAAGTAACCAAACAATGTAAGTTTAAATTTGTAATAACATTGAAGTACATAGATGAGGTTGATTTTGATGTGGTTCCACATGACATCTATGGTATTGTGTTGGGCAACCCATACTTAAATGATAGAAAGGCTATCTTCTATAGAGAGCATAATAGGTACCATTTATTTAAGGTAGGAATTGGATACATTATAAGAGCTCATCACAAGAAAAATGAAAGATTGATTATAAACATGTGCAATATTTGAAACTGATTGTAAATATAAGAAGTAAACTAATTCTCACGTCTGTAGTAGCTAGTAAGGTTCAAGTGCAAAAAGAATCAAGTCTTTAGCTAGTGCTGATAAAAGATGATTTGAATGATTCATTTTCTAATGGTTTTCCTATGCAGGAGATCTAGAGAGTTGGTACTTTTTCATCAGTTTATTCAATTTTGTTGCTTCTTTCTCTACTAGTTGGCACTATGTAGGTAATTGATGTAATAATGCATATTGGTGGATATATTGTTAATTATGTCAATGATGTTATTTCACTTCTCACAATGTTTATAATGAGTTAGATATTCAAAATTCTAGCAAAGTGCACGTGATAGTGGACAAGGGAGGCAAACATACCCTCACTTTTATTGTATGTAAAATAGACTTTTGGAGGTCCAAAAGCTTCTTAGTGGGGAGGAATGGTCCAGGTGGATTCAGAGAACTTGAAAACTTTATAGTCTTAGAATCTCACAGAATCAACACCATTGACTAGAGCTTGCTAATACAATCCTGACAAAAATTGAATCACGTTGAAAGGAGGTTGTGATGAAAAGTTATGCTTGGTCAAAGTTTAGGTCAAACTAGTGAACTAGGAATTGACTTAACAAAAAAGAGGTGAAATTTAACCATCTCAAAAGTGGTCAACAATGGGAATTTTTTTGATAAAGAAAAAAAGAGCAAGTAAGTTGTTGATCACATCAACATGATGTAGAAAGCTTGAACGTATGAGATAAGACAAAAGGAGAATCCAAGTGACTTGAACCTCTAACCTTCCATCATCTAATAACCTCTTTTATCATTTCACTATTAACCCTAACATTATGGTCAAGGAGAATAAAGAGGGCACAATTCAAATGGAAGAGCTGATTGACCCAACCCTTGTGATCTCAAGTGACACCACTAAGGAAAATCCTCAGATGGATGTGCTCAACAATGCTAAAAATAGTGCAGTGGATAGCTATCGAACTACTAAATGGATTTTCCATGAAATAAAGGAGCTCAAATATAGAGTGAGCAGATTGGAGAGGGAGAATTACAACTTGCTGAATAGGAAAATAGAGGAGGAAATGGACATGGATAATAGAGTGGAGGAAGTGAAGAGTAGGGTACAAACCATGGAGAGCTCTATGCAAAATATTGTTGAGAAAAGCTACAACATCCTCAAAGAGGCTAATGAGAACATACAGGTGATCATTAACAAAATTGAAGAACAAAGGGCCAACAAAGAGGATGATCTTTCTCCTATTAGCACCAAAGAAGGGTCTCTTGAGGATGGCTCAAGGAAGAGAACCAGATCCAACACAAAGAAGAAGGATATCTAGGAACCTAATAAAGATCTGTCTGACATGAAGAGGTGGCTATAAGAATGTTTGAGCTGGAAATTTGTGCTGTGGAAATACTCAGAGAAATAACCTATGCAGCCTTCTTGGCTTTTGGGCCTCTCCTGGTTTTCCCATGTTTCTATCTGGTTTATTTCTTTTCTTTGTGGGGGGGGCTATTTCAACTTGTTGCTTTTAGTTTGATTGATACTTTAAGTATTCTATATATGTTTTACTTTTTTAGTGTAAGGGTTTTAGGGCCCCTTTAAAACCTATTTTACTTAAGCAAAAACATTAATAAAGTCATGTACACTATGGTAATTATCTATTAATTTTGGTTGTTAAAGTCAATGCCAAGTGGCCCACGCGTAAGAATCCAAGACACATAAATTGCCTTGATTTTTGCAATTTGAATTTCTACCATAAAATTTTGGGATTTTAATTGACTCCACATTTTTTGGAATTTTAGTGCAAAATATAGAATTTGTTATTTTTTGCATGGTGATCCGATAAGCTAGAAGTTTCAAATATATTCCAAAGGGAGAAAATTGGATTTGGTAGAGTTTTGTAGGAATTTTGAATCCTCTTTGGGAAATAATTCCATGTGGTTTTTTAGAGAGAAACTTATTGTGAGAATTTACAAGGTGTTATTCTACACCAAATTTTTTAAAGAGAGACACTTTGATCAAGTTCTTGAAAGCTTGGGTGTTGTGACAAGGTGTTTAATCTGACGACGTTAATAAACCAATCCCCTAAATTAAGAAGCAGACCTGGAGATGTAGTTGAAATAGGAAAAACTCTATATCAAATTGTTTGTCTCTCTTTGATCTCTTTATTATTCTCTCTTTTATTTAAATTTTATCTATTGTTGTCTTTATTGTGAATTAAACACATTATTAAATCAATTTTTAAAGCATAACTCTTCTTTGATTTTCAGTGGTTAAAATACACACCGAACAATTATTGCCTAGATCAAGGATTAAACTTGTAAATCCTAGTTTTCAGAACAAGTTTTCTATCAACGCCTATTTTGTAGAGAAATTGTAGGTGGTGATTGTTAAATAGATTGAAGTTAAAAAAAGGATAAGGTGAACTTGTAGAGTTCAATCTAGAGATTGGAAAAAGAAGAACTTTTTTGCGAGTCATGGCATCTGAACAAATTCTTCCTAAGTTTTATGTAGAATCCTTCCAGAGATATTTTCTAGAGTTGAAGGCATTAGTGGATATTCTTCTCCAAGAAAGGAAAGAACAATACTTTGAAAAGGTGGGCAAGGCTAGAAAGAAGGAAGAAGCTAAATCTCTGTGAAAAGATGACAAAGGAAAAGGAGTAGGAGGTGGTAGTGACCCTCCTAATCCTCCATCCCCATCTTCTTCATCTTCTTCATCCTCTTCTTCTTCTAAGTTGTATTCTTCTTCTAAAAAGAAACAACATGTGCAAATTAATGCACCTTTGTTAAAACTTGATGTGAAATTTGATTCTCCTATATATAGTGGTGAATTAGACAAAGAACAACTAGATAACTGGATTAAGAAGATTGAGGTGTACTACAGGGTTCCAAAGATTTTGAATGATTCTTCCAAAATAAAGCTAGCTACTCTCAAAATGGGAGATACTACATTAGTTTGGTGGGAGAGTAAGATCTAGGATGATCTTTCTACACATGGTAAAATCACTTCATCTTGGTATGAATTTACTTATGCTTTGAAGAAACAATTTTATCCTTTGGGTTATATGCAACAAAATCTCAAACAAGGCAAAGGGAAATCTATGCAAGAGTAGTATACATAGGTGTTTTGTGTTAGGTGGTATTCTAAAAAGGGTTATTTTTAGTGTTAAAATCATGGGTGGTGGTTTCAAGAGGAGAGAACCAGAGAATAGTGAAAAGTGGATAAATGAACTAGAGGTCTAGGAGAAGCTTGAAAATGGATATTATAAATCTTTCTAAGAGGTAATATCATAATTGCTGCTTGTGTATGTGTTAAATATGGGCCTATGATTCAACCACATACTTCAACATGATCATTATTTGTCAGGTATATATAGAAAAATTAGATACCTCACTTAAGTAGATTGAAGTGTACTATAGGGTTCAAAAGATTTTGAATGATTCTTCTAAAGTAAAGCTAGCTATTCTCAAAATGGGAGGTATAATGCATTAGTCTGGTGGGAAAGTAATTTCTAGGATGATCTTTCTACAAATGGTAAAATCATTTCATCTTGGTATGAATTTACTTATGCTTTGAAGAAATAGTTTTATGCTTTGTGTTATATGCAAAAAATCATTAACTCTTGGAATTCCTCTTTATACACAAGATACTTTGTTAAAATATATGGGTGGATTGCATTCATTTTTGAAACATTCAATATTGATGTTTAGTCCTTCTAACTTTGATGAAGTGTATGTTCAAGCAACCCATATTTAAGCAAGTGGAGGAAACAAAAGTTTTAGTTCAAACAAAGAATGTGTTCCTCTTTAAGGACACAAGAAGGAAAAGAAAGTAGCCACAATGAAGAAAGAGGAAGGTGAGAAAGCTACATGTTTACATTGTTAGGAGAAAGGTTATGCGAATGCAAGGTGTTGGAAACTAGATCGAGAGTTGACACTTAAGTGGTTTAAGAAGGATCATAATGGAAAGAAAAATACTATAGTTGTTGTTTAGGATCTTGGATCAAGTTCTGATAATGAAACCAAGATATCAGTGGTGGGTCTAAAAGGTAAAGCTTTTTTTGCTACTGATTCTAATACTAATGTTTTATGTTCTACTTCCAAAAGTCATGTTGTTCCTAAAGATAGTAAAAGGTGTGAACTTTTTCATATAAGGGTGATTTCAAAGAATGCTAAAATCAACACATTGATAAATAGTGGGTCCAAAGTTTATTTGATTTCAGAGGAAATTGTTCAACAAATGGGATTGAAATCTAAGCTACATAAGAGACCTTATCCATTAGGTTGGGTGTGCAATGATAATAGATTGCAGGTAACCAAAGAATGTACATTAAAATTTTGAATAACATCTAAGTACATAAATGAAGATGATTTTGATGTGGTTCCACTTGACATCTATGAGACTATTTTGGATAACCCATACTTATATGATAGATAGGCTATCTTCTATAGAGAGAATAATAAGTATCACTTTTTTAAGGAGGGAATTGAGTACATTATAATCTAACTCATCACATGAAGATTGAAGGATCAATAGTAAGCACATGAAATTAGAAAATGATTGTAAATGCAAGCAATAAATTGACTCTCATGTTTGCAGTAGCTAGTGAGGGTCAAGTGCAAGAAGAATCAAGTCTTTAGCCACTAATGATAAAAGTTGATTTGAATGATTCATTTTTTAATGGTGTTTCTTGCTGAAAATAATTGGTTAATTGTGTATTGTCTTTGATGTTACACAAAATGTCATATCATTGCCAGTTAGTGTATGCCAAGCCCACTTAGGTAATGAAGATAGTTTCCTGTGTTTGCTAAGTATTCTAGAGTTTTCCAAGTTCAGAAGACTGTGTCTACCAAGTTCACTCAGGCATCAAAGGAAAGTTTGCAGAAGTTGGTGTTAACCAAGCTCACTCGGGTAATGAACAAAATTTTGGATGGAACCAGTGTTAACCAAGCTCACTCTGTTGCCAAAGGAACTTTTTGAATATGCAATGTTCACTAAGTTCACTTGGTTAACATAGGAAAAACATTTCTAAGCTAGTGTCTACCAAGTAGGGTCAACTAAAGAAGTATTTTATTGTTTTGGCATATTGAGTTCAATTGATTTGTTTCTTGGTTCTAGCTAAATGAGGAGATGAATATTAAGTATTCTAAGTTATATTCAAGTTGACTTGGTTGAATGTGTAAGATATAAATATAAGGTCAAGTTGAGAATTGAATGTGTGGAACATAATAGAAGATTTGAAGATGCTTAGAGGAAGCGAATTAGAAGGATAAGAGGAATATCCTTGTTGAGCTAAAAAGATACATTCAATCAGAAAGGATCTAGCATACAATCTAGAATTGAGATCTATAATCAACAATTTAGTTGCATCAGAAATTAGGTCATATCATTATTACTCTCTAAGCATTGTAGCAATGATCTAAATCTCTTAATAGAGTTGGTTTAATAACTATTTGTAAATCATCTAACAAGGTGGCATTTCTATTTGAAGTGTCTTAAAGACCTCTAACAAGGCCACTCCTAACAAGGTGATCAAATCCTCTAATAAGGTCACACCTAACAATGTATTTTGTAACCTTTAACAGAGTTGGCTCTGATGGCCTAATTTTTTTTCCCACCCAATTTATGTAACATTTTTTGAAAAATCAGGAAGAAATGTGTTGAGAATAAGCTAGGGTTTATGAATTTCGTTAGCCCTTAATAAAAACCCTAGGTGAGTTCTTTTCTGATCATTTGAAGCTCATGCAATATAATTTTAATATTTAAATGGATGTATGTATTTTCCATGCATGCACTGTTATCCTAAGTTATGAAATATTTTTGTTATTGGGTGATCCCACAATAATGAGTTCCACTTTTTGACCATTTTTTACACTAAAATCAATATTTTTGAAACAAACCTCACATTCGAGTGACTATATCTCTAAAACTATGAATAATTTAAAGATGAAATAAACTAGTGATTTCTGGTACTTTGTTCCTACTTAGTAAACATATTTGTTAATTTAAAAAAAATAAATTATTTAGGTCAAATTTTTCTTCTCCTCCAAAATGTGGTACATATGAAAAATCAATATTTTTAAAGAGTGACACTCTACTTGACACACATAACTTATTTGCTAGAAATGATAATGAAGTAATTCTTTTGGTGTTGAATTTGCAACATAAATATCCTAAGGATGCATTTGGTTTCATTGAATTTGGTTGAATTTTGTATAGTTTATGAAGTTTTGAAGTGACATCAATTGTAAATTAGACATACATTCATTTTGACATAGATAACTTGAACTCAATTTATCATCAATCTAATTTTCTGTTTTTTAATAGAAAGTTATCTCAACAACCTATTTCATAGATATTTTTCATAAAATTTTTGAGCTAATTTACAAATTTTCCTAAAGTGTTGAAGTCAATTGATGTTCAACTGTTGATGAACCTATAATGAGTTAAACTCATATTTTAAAGTCTTAATGAACATAATACCTATTAAAATTATAGTTGCTGGAAAGCTTGCTCCGAGCAACACAAATTGGCATTTTTTATTTTATAGTAGGAGATCATTCAATCTCAATTTTTGGGGTCAAAACACCATTTTTTCTTTAAAAAAAAAGAAAATAGCAAAGATTTTAAAAAAGCATATGTTTGCGGGAACATAGTGTTCGTGCGAACATATGTTTTCAAAAAATTGTAACTTTACAATGAAAATAGTTACTTTTGTATGTTTGTGTGAACATTTATAGCAATTATGTTCACGTGAATGTGCCTATTTATATTTATTCATGTTTGTGCAAACATAAATGTAGGGAATGTTCGAACAATTAAAAATTGGAAATTGGAAATTTCCATTTGTTTCCAATTTTGTTCATGCCAGAAAAGTGGCATCCAATATTGTGGGATCACCTTATTATATTTCATGAAAGCTTCATGTTTTCTAAGTTGTGACTATGCAAAGCAAAGAAAAGTGCATGATCACAAGCTTATTTTAGCTTAAGGCACTGATAGTTGGGATTACATGAATATAGGAAGATAGTGAATCCAAACTGTTAATGCGACATTGCAACGGGTTCGTTAGATGGTCAAGGATAAGTTGTGAGGGTGCGAGGAGTAAATGTTGAGTTAAGGCTTCTATAAGCACATCATTGTAGGTAGTGTAAATGAACCATGGGTTAGAGAAGCAAAGTTGTAAATTCTTGTAGTCACACTATTGTAGGGTTTAATTGCAATTAATACTTTTAGGTTGCGAAATGGCAAGGTTAGCTAAGTTTAAGGCTATCAAATGGTTGCATGCAGTTTAAGTAACACCCTAAGTTAATATGTGAAGCCATGAAAGTAAGATGAAAGTCAAAAAAAGCATTAATCACGCCTCTGTATATTAGAATCAAAAGGGAATAGGTTGAATTATGAGCATGCGAATAGAATATGTGTTGCGGTTAAACTTGATATCGCATTCTTGCACGGTTCTGAATGATGTTAATTTTTTCAGATGCAAAGTAGTGATTGATAGTGAAGTGCACGTTCACAAGCTTTCATAAGCAATTAGAAAACTAAGTTGCAAATTTGTGAGGTAAAAGAAATGCTAACTTAGCCAGTTGAGTGTATCACTACACAGTTAAGTTGAATGCCTAGTTCTGGAGTTGTGAAGGAGTCATAAGGTGAAATCTAAAGCATCACATGGTCTCAAGCATAAAATGTTCCAAGGACTAAACCATGGAAAGGTTGCAAAATATATAATGGAAGGGCTTGTCACAAGGTCGCAGCGGTCACAAAGGTATGTTAAAATGTAGCTGCGAAACCATGATTAAATGAGAAACATAAGGTTCACAACATCACAAGCCATTTTAGCATGGAGAAAGATTAGGCGCGAGGATGCGAAGCATTAGAAAGAAAACCCTAATTGCATGGGTGTGGTCTAAACAAAGGATAGCGTGAAAGTTATGGAAAAAATGCGATGAGCTATATTTTTGCATCATTGTGACTGCTAGTTTTAAAGAATGAAAATAGTTTTAACAACTATTATCTAATTTGGATAAAAGGATGTGAGCTGGAGGTACAAAAATATGAAAAAAGAAAAGATTTCACCAGCCTTTTGAGGATTGGTAGGTTTTCAAGTGTGTTGGGTTTTAATTGTCATTAATGTTATGCTCCCATTGTAGAAACATATAAAGTTTGAGAGATAGAGAAGTTTTCTTTATGGTTTTCATAATTGCTCAAAGTTTCTAGGGTAAATTTTAAATTGTAGAGTGATTCCTAGTGTTTTGTAGTATTCAGTGCACAGAGTTGACAAAATTACTTGTAGAAATAGCCTAAAGAGAAGGTGAATTGATTGCACATGTAGTGATTGAAGAACCATCTACACCACCAAAGGCTCCCAAAACATTTGTAGAAGAATAGATACACATTTTTCCTAGTTCCACAAATGCTCAGAATGCCAATGAACTTGCATTCAAAGACCCATATGCAATGTGTAGAGATGTAGTTGTCCCTGATAGAAATGGGTATGAATTGTTCGGGTTTTTCTACAAGAATAGAGTGAAAGAAGTCCCAATATGCAACCCTTAGGTATGAAATTTTGGAAAATTGATCATGCCAGAAGTATTTGTAGATGTGGACATGGTCAAGGCATTAATCAAGTGTTATAATCTTTTTTAATCAGTCGTTCCACAAGAAGGATACAAGTGTTTTTCTAGCATTAGATAAGGATACATTCATAGAGGCATTCAATTTGGGTAGACCTATGTCATTTCCCATTGATATTGAAGAGTTGAATGAGAATTTCAAAAAACATAAGAGTTTTTACATGGGTAAAAATATGACCATACACATTCCCATTGTGAAGAAGGATGTAGGAGAGATTTCAAAGAAGTAAGATGTTAAGAAAACTATGCTCCTAGATTTATCTCAAAGGTACTTTCAAAATATTGTGTTTGGGTTTGAAAAAGCTCTAGGTTCAGATGGAACAATGAATGCTTTAGGGGCATATTATATCAGGGTCTAAATATTGAAGACCCAAATCATTATGTTGGATATGATTTTGTAGAATACATCATTGAGAGAATTCACAAGGAAATCAATGCTGCTTAGTAAGGTGAGTTGAAGGATTTCAAGTTCCATCACTACTCTCTAATCATGCACCTTATCTTGTCAAAGAATGCTGACATATTTGATCAAAGATTTTTTGAGTCAACGCAAGAGTGGGGAGAGAGATTTCCAATGCAAAGATAGACATGGGTATGGAAAATGTACTTTCTATATTCAAATTTTATCTCTTTTTATAATGATTTTGTTCATCTAGTTTTGAAAATGATAGGATGTATAATTGAAAGAGTCCCTAGAAATGTTAGGAAAGTTGTTAGACCTAAATGGTGTTTTGATGTTGGAAAACAATTGACTCATGATTGAGGAAGTATTTTTGTATTTGAAGAATATACTGTTATAAGAATTTTTGGATGTCCTTAGCCACCCCACATTTTGCCTAAATATGTTCCTAAGAGGCTAGGGTTAGTAGAAATATTTTGGCAGTTGATTTCTTTAAATAGGGAATACCTAGGAAAAGGTGTCAAGAAGGGAACATTTCTATGTAGATGTAATAAGGTGGGGGACTTTGAAATTGGCAAAAATTCCATTGAGAAAACTAGTTCATTTTTGCAAAATTATAAAATGCCAATCGGGCCAGCTAGAACATATGACCCCTGTAATATAGTAAGGCATGCTTTGAAATGGACGAGAGGATATAACCTGCCCCCTACAAAGCCTATGTGGGAAGAAGATGTTGTTGCTGATGTGTTGAGTGAGGATGTTTGTAGGGAAAGAATTATTAAGTGCAGAGATATTGTTGGTTATGAACATGAAATGAGAAAGGAAGACTCATATTTTAAAGGGTTTTATCCTAATGAAGAATATTGGGTTAGATTGGATAAGTGTGTAGAGAACTTTGATGAGTTGGTGTCTCAAGTCCTAAAGGAAATTAGAAAGAAGATTGACCAAGACTATGCTGATGATGAATAAATAGTGGAGGTATCTAATGAAGAAGATCAATCTAAAGATGGCCAACATAGACGAGATGTTCCTAAGAGTTTTGCATGGGTAGAACAAAGACATAAGAAGTAGAAAAATGGTAGAAATAACAGATAAGGCTCATCAGAAGGCTCTCCAAATTTTGCCAAAGAGGAGAAAATACTTTAATGATGTTAGAAGAAGATTCTTAATATCCTAGGTATCTAAACATGACCAAAGAACACAGAAATTGCAACTAGAAGCTCAAATGAATGATGATAGAATCATTGAAGATAAGGAGTTTATGAGTGATGACAATTTTATCAACTCAAATGAATTCAAAAATTTCACATTTAAAATAAAAAGTAATGAGTTAAAATTGTTGATGAAGCTTGGAGATTCAAATGAAGTAATTGTTGGGTTGGTGCAAAAGTTGTAGGAGTATGACCCTACTAGTGAAACCCTTATTGTTTAAGAGGCTAGAGATCTAGTAACAAGGAGTGGAATGATTATCTTCCTAGGATGGGATTTGACCTCTTCCTTTTTACTCGATCAAATAAGAAGACAAGAAAAATCAGTCTCATTTGAGGATAAGAATCAGTATGGGGAGATGATGGGATCAGTGTTCAATGTAGATGCCCAAAAAATGGCAATTTGGAGTTTAGCTCCAGAGGATGATAAGTCCACTCTCATGAAAATCAAAGAATCCTGTTGGGGAAATGTTATATTTTGGCAGGTGCAATCTACTTCTAGTGACTAGATTTTTGGGATGCATACTTTAGTAGCATTAATGAGTAAGCACAAGATGGACACTCTTCGAGCCCAACTTGAAAAAAATGTATGAAAAAATTATTGGAACAAGGAGGAGTTATGAAGAGCAGATGAAGAAAACTTCTTTCTTATAGAAAAATGTTATTAAGTTGGAGATGGAGGTGGCATCACTAAAGAAAGCTATTAGAACTATTAGAGAAGTTCATGACAAAGATGTACAAATGGAGGGCCAAAATTTTGAAATATGGGAAACATCGAACAGTGTTTACAAAGAGAATCTAGTGTTGACCAACTCATGCAGTGTCAATAAAGTGATTTAGTAGCTATTGAGCTTATCATTCATCCAACAATGTTAACCAAGTGTTTCAGTTACTACTGAGCTAAATAATTAGTTTATAGTTCATGTCGAGCTACATAGTGTTTACTAAGTAGTTGAGACAATATGTAGTATAGCCTAAGCGTAGCAGTGTCTACCGAGCTATGTAGTAGAAGTGATGAAGACTCTAGTGTTAACCGAGCTCTATAGTGTTAACCAAGTTCTATAGTGTCTACCGAGCTCACAATGTTAGTAAAGTGAATCTAGTGTTGATCAAGTCATGTAGTGTCAACTGAGTGATTTAGTAGCTACCGAGTTTCTCAGTGTTCACTGATTCACATAGTGATGATCGAGTCTAAGCTACTCAAAAGTGATCGGTATGGACCAAGCTTCAACTTCAACCGAGTGCCAAATTTTTTCAAGTGTTGATAGTGTTTGCCAAGTATTAGAACATCACTAAGTTTCTCTTCTCAACCTGAGTTATAATAGTTGGGCCAACTTTTTGAATTATGATGAAATTGGTATTGTAGCTAACTTGAGTAAGTAGTTATTTGGATTGATATATATGTAACTCATTGTATCATATTTAAGTGTGTAATTAAGAACCTGAATATAAAGTGTATGAGGGAAAATTGAAGAAGGCAACAAGTAGTATAAGGGACATCAAAGATTTATCTATCACAGTTAGGTGATCATTGCAATATAAGGAATCTCATTCAACAATCAAAGTTGTAGATTAGAGATTAGCCATTGATTCATCCTAATAGGTGCATTAGTCAAATCCTTTAACCAGGTGGACTTAACAATATTTTTTCTAAATCTCTTAAAAGAGTGTATACTTCATTGTATGTTTGTAAATCCTTTAACAAGTTGGACCTAACAATCCTTATTACACCTAATAGGGTAGATCATTAGAAGTGATCAATTGTAAGCCTTAATAGGTTAACTTTATACTATAGTACTAAAGCTTGTGGGTATCATCCCCACCCTAGTTTTACTTTCTAATTGGAAGGTTTCTAGATCACCATATCTTGTGTCAAAGTGTTATGAATGTTTTCTTGCTTTCATTCTTTCATGCATGCAATTAGATCAAAATAATATATGAAGGATTAAGAAGTAAAGTGAGTTAAAGTTTTATTGGTTCCTGATTTACCCCTCCCCTCTTAGTAACCTAGCCTACATTATATTTCCAATATATTTAAGCTATCCCAACACATTTACAAAACCATTCTTGTGATATAGGAGTACTATATCATAGGATTGTAAAGCTTTCGAAATATAAAAAATTGAAGGATTTAGTATTGAGCACGCAAACCCACGAGACCATTCAATCCTCCCCTTTTCTTTTCTTTGTAGGATTGACTATTGGGAAAACAAACATGTTAGACCATTTGAACCTACCCCTTTTTTTCTTCATGGGATTGACTATTGAGAATAGAAACCAACTAGACTGTTCAATCCTATCCCTTTTTGTGTGATTCATAATAAGGAACATAGACCTTATTGGGTAAGTTGATCACATCCCCCTCTCTCTATTTCCTTCCAATCAGTGATATCTCTCTTGTTATGATATTTGAATATGATGAAGACTCAATATTCTTAAGGGAAAATATAGATTCTAAGTATGTTTTAGAGGACTTTATCCTTTATGGATTGTTACAATTTTTATATTATCCTCAAATATACCCATTTCTCCTAGCTTGATGACTAAGTCAACTACTTTTACCTAGTTTGGTCTAGGTTGATCTAGTCAATGTTGATCTTCCCCAAGTTTACCTTGACCCTCCCAAGTTGACCTTGTCCTAGTTGATTTTTGAGCATAAGGCCCAAAGTGTCTCAAACATTCCAATAATTTTATTTTACACCTAAGTCAGTCTGAGTTGTTTTATCACCCAAAAACTAATATAAAAGGATCCTTTGGGGATTTATTTTGACATCTCATCTCATAGAACATTCAAAAATCATCAAACACTCAAGGAGTTATATAGCTCAAAAAATCAAAGCATTTAAGAAAGCAAGTCTTATTCATATTGGAAACTACAATGGTATAATTCTTCTATAATCGTTGATGAAGGTTGCTCCCCTTAATAAATTTAACACATAATAGATAGAAAGAAATAAAAAAAAATTGTGAGAGCAAAATGTTGGATTCTTATTATTTCCACAAATGTGGAATTACAAAATTCAGAATTAGAACATACTAACCCACCTCAGTGCCTTGATTACAGTAATCTACAAGACAAAGATGCAAACTATCACCTAGATCTGTCCTAGACAATGTACAAACATTTCTTAAATAGGTAGTTTTATGCCCCTCGAGAAGGTTTTAGACACTCAAACTTAATACCTAGGGCTGATAGACCCTAACAATATATATAGAGTTGGAAAAATACATTTTTGACATTTATTTTAGAAGTTTTGGTCGGCCCAACTTTGGATGGCCATAACTTTTGAACCATTTCTCTGATTGGCTATAATAAGTTCCACTTTCAAAATCCTTGGCTTCTAATCTACAAGCTTAGATATGCACAAGCGACCATTAATTGCATTTTTAGGCCTCATCCAAACATGTTTAGGCCTTCAATGGTGAGCCTAAATTGCACAGCAAAAATCCATGAATACTCATGATATGGAATTGAGTCTCAACCGGTAGACTAATATATCCAAGATGAACATCCACCTCTAAAATTAGGACATTCTGAGCTTGTATAACTAACTTCCTAATTAGAAAGCCTCCACAGATAGAAACCCTTATTCAAACAACTTAAATGAAATATTTTTGGTTGATGCAAGGTTTCGCGTACACCCCAGATAATTTGAGAAGTGACCCCATCATGTCTCAAGTATTTAGTGGAGAACCAAGATGGTTAACCTCCTCCTTTGCTATCCATGATGAATCTTCTATTGGCCTCCCTTTCCATTTGACTAGGTATTCTTCATAAATTGTGTTTCTTGTGCTTTTTCCAATGTGACTATCCAATATCTCCCCACTCTCCTTTGTAGCCAAACTATTTTCTTGAATACTCTGGTATGCTTATGCAACTTCATCTCCATCACCTCCTTCATAATAATCTTTCAAATCTAAAATGTTAATTATTAGTGAAATATTCAATTTAGTAGACAACTCCACTTCATAGGCATTTCTAGAATCATTCCTTTTCACTATCTTGCATGGTCAAAACTTTTTCATTTTCATCTTATTATATGTACCAACTAGAAAATACTAATTTCTTAAATAAACCATGACTTCATCTCCAATCTAAAATTCCTTATACCTTCTTTTCACATATGCCTTAGTCTTGTACTATGCATTCATCTTAGTAATGTGCTTCATTTCCTCCTCATGGATGTTCTTCAAATGTTCAAAAAATTCTTCTACTTCAACACTACTTATTTCTCCTTTATCCAATTGCCTCAATTCAGAAGCATTTCTGGGAATGTTCCCATATACAATCTAGAATGGTTATTTACTAGTCCTCCAATCGACATAATTATTGTATGAAAATTTTTCCTTTGGAAAATCGAGATCCCATCCTTTTGGTTTATCTCCAACCAAACATCCCAATAAGTTTCCCAAACTACGATTCAAAACTTTTGTTTGTCCATCAGTCTGTAGATGATGTGATGAATTGAACTTCAAATCTATCTTCAATTTCTTCCATAATGTATGCCAAAAATAACCAAAAAATTTGGTATCTTGATCTAAAACTATAATCTTTGGAAAACCTTGTAGTCTCACCACTTCTCTGAATAAACAACTCCGCCACATGAAAAACATCACTAGTTTTCTTAGAGGGAATAAAATGTGTCATCTTTGAAAACCTATCAACGACCACAAAAATAGAACCATGCCCTTGTTGAGTCCTTGGTAATCCAAGAATGAAATACATGTTGACATCTGCTCATGACTTCTTTGGTACAGGTAATGTTTGATACAACCTTGTATTCTACATCACTCCTTTCCCCATCTGGAATACTCTGTACAAACTTCTTGACACATTTCTGCAACTATGGTCAGTAATAATTCTCAACAACTAAAGAAATAGTTTTGTCTCTTCCAAAGTGTCCATCGAATCCTCTATTATGCTTCTCCTTAATGAGATTCTCTCTCATTGAACTTCTTGGAATGCACAACTAGCTTCCTTTCACTAACATACCATCTTGGATTATGAAATCCAACCACTTCATTTTGTCAAGTGTAACAAAATATGTACAAGCCTTCCACACTTCACTCAAATCAGGATCCCCTAGATACAAATTACTTAGTTCCTTCACCAAACCACCTTAATCTGCATTTTTTTCAGCAACAATTATCTTCTACTAAGACCATTTGCAACTTTTTTAGACTTTCCACTCACCTATTTGAAAACAAATGTAAAACTCTGTAAAAAATTAACACACTTCAAATGCCCTTGGTTTAATTTACCCTAACTATTCAAATATTGCAAATCTTGATGATTAGTATACAAGAAAAACTCTTTAGGAAGAAGATAGTATCTCCACTTCTTCAATAATTCAACTATAGCATAAAATTCTTGTTCATAAACATAAATTTTTCTTCTAGCATCATTCAACTTCTCACTTAAATAAGTAATAAGTCTACCTTCTTTGCTCAAAATAGTTGCTATTGTAGTACCACTAGCATCACAATCTACTTGAAACACCTTGTTAAAATTTGGAAGTGTTAAAACATGTTGCTCTATAATGTTCTGTTTCAATAGATTAAAACTATTATTTTCTCCTATAGTCCAGTTAAATTCTTTCAAATCCCCTCTCATTGTTTCAATCAAGGGTCCACAAATACTACTAAAACCTCTTATGAACTTTCTATAAAAACTAGCTAGTCCATGAAAAGATCCTACCTCTGTAGCACTCTTTGGAGTAGGCCGTTCTAGAATAGCCTTCACTTTCTCTAGGTCCATTTTTAGACCTTCTACTAAAACTACAAATCCACGGTACACCAACTCCTTCACAAAACTGTACTTCTTTAGGTCTATCAACAACTTTTCTTCCCTCAAATTATCAAACACCTTTCGAATATGCATGAAATGCTCCTCCAACATCTTACTAAAGATTAAAGTATCATCCAAGTATACAATGACAAATGTACCCAAAAAATTGTTCAATACCTCATTCATGAGCTACATGAAAGTGCTCAGTGCATTGGTTAGCCCAAAAGGCATGACTAACGAATCATAAATTCCTTCCCTTCTCTTGAAAGAAGTCTTCCACTCATTGCATTCTCTAATTCAAATTTGATGGTATCCACTCTTCATATCTATCTATGGAAATACATGGCTCTACTCAAACAATCCATAATATCATCCAAGTTAGGTAATGGAAATCTATACTTGATTTTGATCTTATTGATAGCATGAGAATCTATGATCATCCTCCATTCTCCATTCTTCTTTGGTGCTAATACAGGTAATACAACATGGATTTAGACTCTCTTGAATCATCCCCTTCTATAATAACTCATGAACTTGTCTATTCAACTCTACTCTTTTTGCTAGTGTCATTTTGTGTGCTTCATGTTTGGAAAACTTGCTCCTAGAATAAAAGCCATCTAGTAACTTGCTGCTAGGGGTAATTCATTAGGTACATTATCTGGAACAATATCAAGAAACTCTCCCTACAAATTTGTAACTTCTCTAGGTACCTCCTCTACTTCTTCTTTACCATCTTTTGGGATTACAAAAAAAAAACATATTCTCATGCTTCATAACTTGAAGAAACTCATTTCCATCAATAAAACATATTCTTGTAGAAATACATACCTTTTCTTCTTTCTTCTTCAATGGCTTCAACTTATGTTTCAGTCCATCCTTTGTCAGAGTGTAGGTATTTGCACGACCATCATGTACACCATGCCTATTAAACTACCATGGCCTACCCAACAACACATGACATATATCCACATGTATGATATCACACAATACCTCAACTTGGTAGCTTCCAATCTTGAACTTCAACGAGCATTGCTCACTGATCATGACCTTGTGGTCATCTTGCACCTAGGCAATATGGTATGGACATGGGTTCTTTTGCCTCTTCAAATTCAAATTTGTGACCATATTTTTTGACACCACATTTTCAGTACTCTCACCATCAATGATCACATCATAACACTTATCTTCACATTTGCACCTTGTGTAAAACAAGCTTCTTTTTTGATCAAGTTCATTCTCACCACTCAACAGGACTCTTCTATTAATTAAGACTTCTCCTCTTTTAGTATTTTTAGAATGTGATGATCTGGAATCTTCATCTGCATTCATGACTATGGCCTCACCTTCATTTCTTTGATTTTTCCTTCCTTCATGGTAGGAATAGTCAAATTCTTTATGTCCTTCTTGTTCATAGTGAAAGGATTTTCCATGGACACCTCCTCTTCTAGATCCTTGTCCTCTGCCTCTTCCTCTCTGATATTTATTATTTTGATCCTAGAAATGATTGGAATTATTTCCCATCTAGTTTTGACTACTACTTTCAACCTCATCCTTTTTCTTTTGATCATCGTTTTGGCCTCTATTATACTTTCGCTAGATCTTCCACCATGACCTCTTCCACTATTCTTATTATCAAATTTTTTACTTAGTTTTTCCTCAACTCTTAGAGAAAATTGACATGCCTCCTCAATCTTGGTAATTTGAACTAGACTCAGTTCCTCCTAAATGCTTGGCCTTAACCCATTAAGATAATGGGAAAATTTATCCTTATCATCTTTAACATGGCCTAATCTAATAGGAACTATGTAGAACTCGGTGGTATACTCTTGAACAGATCTTCCCACTCTCTTCAACCCTTACATTTTCTTCAACAGATCAAGCCCATAGTCCATAGGAATAAATTATCGCTTTATTTTAGCTATCATTTGATCCTATCTGGTGATTTTGTCCTTCCCTCTTCTATTTTTTTCCAATTAGATCTCCTACCACCAGATATTTGTGTGACCCTTCAGTTTGGCCTTCACAAACATGAGCTTGTCTAGATCTTCAATATCTTCATATTCAAAGTACTTTTCTAATTCATTGATCCAATCGATCAATTCCTCTAGGTTAAGATTTCCCAAAAATATGGCAACATCAACCTTATATCTTTTTCCAATCATGGAAATGTCCTTAAAAAGCTTTTCCTCCTCTAGGTTAAGAACTTCCTCTACTTCCACTTGATCAACATTTCATTCTTCTTCTGTTTTATCCTTGGTTTCATCATCTCTTATGACAAGATTCATTCCTTTGCATAGTTTTTCTTGCAATGCTTGTATTTTCCTCTGGAGGGCTCTAAAAATATTAGGTGTAACACCTATGACTACTCCACTACACTCTCTTCATAGCGGAATTTTTGTACTTAAGCTAAAACCCTAGTGAAAATTACCTCATAATCAGTGTTAGTCTACATGTTTAGCCCAAACCATAGTTTTGGTGCAAACTACCTCAGAGTCAGTGATCTATCTACACACTCAAGAACTCTAGCACTGATACCACTTGATGAGGGGTGCTCCCCTTAACACCTTACATACGTAACAAAAACAAAGAAAATAACAATGATTTGTGATAACAAAATCGACACTTCTTATTATCACTGTAAATGTAGAATTACAAAATTTAAAATTACAACATGTTGATCCAAATGGGTGCCTTCATTATAGTAATCTACAAGACAAAGCTGTGAACTATCACCTAGAGTTGTAATACAAAATATACAGACATTTCTTAAATAGGTAGTTTTATGTCTCCTAGGAAGGTTCTAGACACTCAAACTTAATACATAGGGTCGACAGACCCTAACAATACATATAGAGTTGACCAAATACATTTTTGACATTTATTTTGGAGGTTTTGGTTAACCCAACTTCAATAGTCCATAACTTTGAACTCATTTCTCTGATTGGCTTTTATAACCACTTTTTCAGAATCCTCAGGTTTTGATCTACAGGCTCGGATCCACACAAGCATCCATCCATCACATCTTCAAGTCTCATCTGGGCAAGTTTACACCTTCAATAGTGAGGTTAAAGTTTTTATACCAAAAATTTCACACCAAAAATATGTAACAAATCCATGAATACTCATGATATGACACTGAGCCTCAACTAGTAGACTGATATATGAAAGATGAACATCCACCTCTGAAATTAGGAAATTTTGAGCTCATATGAGTGACCTACTAACTAGCAAGTCTCCATAGATAGAAAATGTGTAATAAGACAACCTTTATTCAAAAAATTGAAATAAAATATTGTTGTTGATGCAAGATTTCTCTTACACCAAGGATGCTCCTACATGAGTCATTGCAAACCTTACTGGTAAGATATTTACTAATAGTGTAGATTGCCATATCTTATGATTGATAAATAGCTTTTTAAAATAGAGATAATTGGATGAACTAGTGAATTTCCTAAGAAAAGAGGAGTAAGCATGATGGAATTAAAATAGGTTCTTGATTAGTTGGTATTTGAAAAGATAATATGTTGTTTGATCATTATATCAAGTGGAGAAGATAGTTGTGTTAAAGTGAAGAAGGAATGATTCAAGAAATTAAGAAGCTAAGAAAAATACAAGATTGGTTGAGTATCATCTTACAATGTCAATGAAGAAGTTAAAGTAGAAGATTAAGGAACTCAAGTAGAAGCCAAGAAAAACAATATTACTTGAGTGATAGTTGTGCCAGAGAAAGATAAAAGAAACATGATAGTAGTGACTGACCATAGTGAAGGTTGAATGAGATAGGGTAAGCTGAGCAATGACAAGAATAGTGGAGACTGAGCGAGCCAATGATGACTAAGAAGAACATAGTGATGACTGAATATTAGCAAATTAAAAGTTTGTGAAATAATTGAGATTTGAGGCTGACATAGTTGAATTTCCAGATTGGTCAAAATTAATGAAAGTTGGGGATTGATGAGTTGGCATATTTAATATAAGGGTATGTGTAGGATCATGGTGTACCAAACTATGGCCTTAAGTGGCAGTGAAAAATTAGCAAATTAGGGTTATGTCAACTTGACATATAATTTTAAAGTGGTTATGGAATTTATATCAAAAAGTTGTAAGAAAATAATCTGTAGGAAATTGAATGTAGTTTCTAAACTACTAGGCCTTATCTCGAGAAAAAAAAATTGATTGGTCAAAAGTTTAGATTTTAATGCAGTATTATGA
The DNA here is from genome assembly GCA_028749045.1 of Cupressus sempervirens. Lineage (NCBI taxonomy): Eukaryota > Viridiplantae > Streptophyta > Pinopsida > Cupressales > Cupressaceae > Cupressus > Cupressus sempervirens. The sequence continues at coordinate 234,781,255 of CM053786.1, read as the reverse complement.
AAATTTCAGGGCAAAAATAAAAAGTAGGTGTATGTCTAACCACCTGAATCAAAATCAAATGATAATATTTTTTTAATATAATTATAGATATAAAAAGTAGACTCATGCTCGGATGTGACACATATTTTTGGGTATTTTAATTCTAAATAAATAATTAAATATGAATTTTGTACCAAAACTTTTTCGGCAAAAAAAACTCCCGTGTCTAACCACCTTAACTAATAGAAAATTTTACTAAATTTATTTTTTAAAACATTTTTCTTATACTAGGTGAAGCATAGAATGTGACGCAATTTTTATATTTAAAAAATGTTATACCGTTTAAAAGTTATACCCATTTCTCAATCAATATGTCAATCAACACTTTACAACAATTTTCATTGAAACCTAACTAATAAATAAGTTTATCAAACTCAGAATTTGATAGTAATTATATCGATGGAATCTTGAGTGTGATATTAAAATACCCTTTCCATTTCATTCAATTTCGAGCAAAATAACATTGTCAGATGGCTACTCGAAGTCTAAGTGTAATTGAAACCCTTCTCAAACACGTTTTTTGGGTTGACTGAATAGGCTTGGTAAATACTAGGCCTAATCAAATATCTAATTTGAAATTGGATATCTGATTCCAAATCGAATATCCGATTAGGCCCAACAACTTTAAACCCATATTTGGAGGGAAATTTCAAAAGGGAGTTTTTTTGAATTTTAAATTTGGAGGGAGACAAATTTAAAAGGAAATAAACTTAAGAGGGTAACTTTAGACAGTTTTAGAGGAAATTTATTTCGTGAAAGTGTGGACATTATTATTATTATTACATTATAGTAATATGTCTGATTATTATTATTAAATATAATATAGTTCTAAATATAATATAGTGATATATATGATATATATTATTATTAAATATATATAGTAGTATTATATGACAAAATTATTCTATATAATAATATATATGGTTATTGTTATTATTAAATCTATAATCTAATAACATATATGATTTGTATTGTTATATAATCTATTAATATATTATTATTATATTAAAATATACAATATAATATTGTCCCTTCGACTCATATGAAGGATTCTAATATGTTGCTAGGGGTCCTAGGACCCCTAGGGACATATGTCATCATGTAATGGGTCGAAGGGGGTCATAGGTCGCCCTATGACCCGCTTCAACCCATATGAAGGATTCTAATATGTCTCTAGGGGTCTTAGGACTGTTAGGAACATATGTCATCATGTAATGTGTCAAATATGTCCCTAGGGGTCCTAGGACCCCTAGGGACATATGTCATCATGTAATGGGTTGAAGGGGGTCATAGGTCACCCTATGACCCCCTTCGACCCTATGACCCCCTTCGACCCATATGAATGATTGTGATATGTCCCTAGGGGTTTTGGGACCCTTAGGTACATATGTCATTATGTAAAGGGTCGAAAGGGGTCATAGGTCACCCTATGACCCCCTTCGACCCATATGAATGATTGTGATATGTCCCTAAGGGTCCTCACCCTATGACCCCCTTTGACCCATATGAATGATTGTGATATGTCCCTAGGGGTCCTCGAACCCCTAGGGATGTATGTCGTCATGTAATGGGTCAAAGGGGTTCATAAGTCACCCTATGACCCCCTTCGACCCATATGAATGATTGTGATATGTCCTTAGGGGTCCTATGACCCCTAGCTGTTAGAATTCTTTAGAATAACTAAGAGGGGGGGGGGGGGGGGGGGATCAGTTATCCAAGGTCTAAATACCCTAATAATACTTTTTCACAAATTATAGTGAGCCCATAAACTTTTCATCCATCCAAGTTTAAATCAATCATCTTAGCAAGTTACAACAAATCAATATGCAGGGATAAAACATGCAAGATCAACACATGACACAGTGATTTACGTGGAAACCCAATTTGGGAAAAACTATTAGTAACATGCTACTTAATTCTCACTCCTCTAAAGTGATGCCCTGTTAAAAGCCTGCCCTGTTAAAGGCTTACAACACACTGTTAAATGTGACCTTGTTAGAGAATTTCACCATACTATTAAGAATGGGCTTGGTAAAAGGACTTTAGAACATTCACTTGGAATGTCACCCTATTAAAGGATTTACAATATGGCTATTAAACCAACCTAAGTCCATAGGATTTAAACTAACTGTTACAATTGCTAGAGTGTAATAATAATGGCTTTTTGATATGATACAACTTACAACATATTTTGTAGATTACAGATCACACTTCAGTTCAATACTTTTCTTGGCTTTTAATCACTTTAGCTCTGACAGCTTGTCATCTCAACCTTCATCTCTTTGAGTCTTCTTACTCATCATACCAATGCAACCATATATGTGGTCATTTGTTGAAGCAGAGTAACTGTGCTCTCTTACTCCTTAGCACTTCCTTTAGCACTTTATGCTTTCATGCTTGACCTTCTCCTATGTTTCTTCATAGCCTTATGACTCCTTAAATAGAAATCTGGATTGCCTTGCCCGCTCGATTCTCCCTCTCCAACTTTAGGGTTTCAAATAGATTAGGTAGGATACAATGTATCTACCCCATATCTTGCTCTTATCTAGAAACTTCGTCTAGAGTCCAGTTGTACTCTCCAAAAATGTTCTACATGGTGTTTTGTGCCACCAGCTCATCATTCTTATCTTCTATTTGATTCACATAATTCTACATAACAACCTTGTGAACTCAGATCTGGGGAATCTCCGATCTTCGAAATAATGCACCAACTTGACATTATTGGTATACTTATGCTCAACACCTTCTGTGTTACTCGACACTTGTATCCTGCTCGACATCTGATCTTCACTCTGCACTTGATCTTCACTTGGCACTTATTTCTTGACTCGACACTTGAAGATCACTCGGCACTTGTTTCTTGACTCGGCACTTGAAGATCACTAGGCACACACTAAAGTTGAACTTGCTTAACTTCAACTAGGAATCTGTTCGGCACTAACTAGCTTGCTCGGCTCTCTCTCTAATAAACTTAGTTAGGCTTATTAGATGACTTAGCTAAACCTTACATCTTTGATGTGTTTTAGAGTGCCCATTCTCTGTGTCTTAGATTATGTCATCAATGCACTATTTCATCAATGGCTTAACTGATCCTTGTACTTCATTACAACATCATAACTTCAACCTTTCTCTAGGTGTTCTAGTTACATCTTATTGATTGCCTCCTCCTTGTCAATCAACTAATTGATAGTACTTGGATCACTAAAGAAATTGTCATTCCTGCAAGTAGCAAGTTTGACATTGATGACAAAACAATGATTGAGAACATTTCTTACCAGTTCCATTACTTTTTATGTATGATCTCTTCAATCATTTCCAACAATCTCCCTCATGATCTTTTCAATCATTTCCAACAATCTCCCTCTTTGGCATTGATGGCAAACCAGACTAATCAATTGATCAACTTAGTTACCACCAAAATTATATACGTTTTCTGCTTCTTTCTGTTTCTTTCTATTTCTTCCTTTTGACTGTTGCATCCTTACTACTAATCTCATATATCTCCCTCTTTCATATATACCTCCCTCTTGCTTTGTATTGATCAGTTTTCTACTTATATCTCCCTCTTAGACATAAATGCCAAAGATGTAGCATCTTTAACATGCGAAATATAAGATTTGGCTCTTATGTTTTCCCCCTCTGTCACCATGCTTGTGACTAATTTGGAGTTTCTATTCCTGTTGTCATCCTCTGCATAATTCTTTAGATATTTCAATGATTTGTTCCTATTGATGTAGGGCAGCTTCCTTGTTTCTTTAAACTGCTTGAGTTAGGGGCATTACCCCAAACTTGCCTCTAAGATATTCATAAGCATCCTTGATCAATGGTTTGGTGAAGATATCTACAGTTTGTTCCTTTGTGTGAATGTACTCCAACTTCACTTGTTTATCTTCTACACTTTCTCTGACATAGTGATACTTGATTGCAATATGCTTGGTTTTTGCATGCATTACTAAATTTTTGAATATGTTTATAGCACTTGTATTATCACAATAAAATATCACAGGTTTGGTTACCTCTTCTTTCATTCCTTTCAATAGATGTGTAAGCCACACAATGTTTGTGTAATTAACTACTGCTGCCACATATTCTGATTTTGCAGTGGACTGAGATGTGCATGTTTGTTTCTTGCTAGTCCAAGTAACTAGCCTTTTACCTAAAAATAATGTAACTCCACTTGTGCTTTTTCTGTCATCAATGTTTCCTCCCCAATCTGCATCTGTATATGCATTGAGCTCAAACTTCTCATTCTTTTTGTAATATAGACCAAAGTTATCAGTTCCTTTGAGATACCTCATTATTATTTTTACTGCTATGAGATGATTTTCTTTGGGATTAACAGAGAATCTAGGCACTATTCTCACTGCTAATGTTATGTCTGGTCTGCTATGTACAACATATTATAGTTTTCCAATCATGGATTTGTACATTGTTTGATTGACTTCAGCTGATACATCATTTTTGGATAGCTTATTCCATGTTTCCATTGGTGTTTTGATTGGTTTGGATTCCTCCAATCCAAATGTTTTAAGTATCTCTTTGATGTACTTTGATTGTGTCACAAATTACCATGCTTTAGTTGATGTACTTGTAATCCAACAAAAAATTTGATTTCTCCAAACATAGACATTTCAAACTCATGTTTCATTTTGTCAGCAAAGCCTTTGCAAAGCACTTCCTTTCCTCCAAAAACTATGTCATCCACAAAGATTTCAGATATAATAATATCCTTACCTTCTTCTGATTTGATGTACATGTTGCTATTATCATCAGTTCTTTCAAATCCTATTTGCACTAGATACTTGTGAAGTCTCTCATACCACGCATTGGGTGCTTGTTTTAGACCATAGAGTGCTTTATGTAATTTACAAACCATATCCCTGTTGTTCTCATCAAAAAATCCCTCTGGTTGTTCAATATAGACTTCCTCTTCCAATATACCATTTAGAAAAGTAGATTTTACATCCATCTGATAGACTTTAAAACCTTTATATGCAGCATATGCAAGTAAAGTTCTTACTCCTTCCATTCTAGCAACAAGAGCAAATGTTTCCCCATAGTCTAATCCTTCTTCTTGAGCATAACCCTTGCATACTAGTCTAGCTTTATTTCTAGTAATCTCACCATTCTCATCTAGCTTGTTTTTGAATACCCCCTTGGTGCCAATCACATTTTTGTCAACTAGTCTGGGAACCAAACTCTAGGTTTTGTTCTTTTTAATTTGATCAATCTATTCTTCCATAGCTTTATACCAGTCATCATCTTGTAATGCACCATATGCTGTCTTAGGTTTAGATTTACTGATTAGACATGATTCATGTCTTAGTCTATTCCTTGTCATTGGTCTTGCATCTTTGTCACCAATTATCTGTTCAGCAAGGTGATGTCTTTTTACATATTTGGATAATCTTGGTTCTGTCCTTATTTCCATGTTTGATCTTTCAGATTCAGGGTCACTATGCACTGAGTTGCCAAGTTGTTCTTCATCTCTTTCATGTGTACTGATATCAGGGTCAGATTGTGCATTTTTTTCATTCTGCAACTCGGCTTCTGAATGTAACTCGACATTCATTGGTTATGACTCGGCTGAAACTGAAACTTGTTGTTGAATCCCAATTTGATTGATAGCATCCTTATCAATAGGAATTCCTTCATAAGAATACAAAAAAGTTTTGTATTCATCCATTCTCTTTGGTTCTTCAGTTTGGACTTCTATATGCTCATCAAAATTTAGATTTGCACTTTCCACAATTTTGTTAGTGTTAGTATTCAAACACTTATATGCTTTACTTCTAGTGGAGTAACCAAGGAATATGCCTTCATCACTTTTTGCATCAAAATTTCCATTTCTAGCATCTTTAAGGATAAAGCATTTGCAACCAAATACTTTGAAATATTTTACATTGGGTGAGTGACCATACCATAATTCAAAAGGTGTTGTATTTGTACCTTTCTTGACTTGTACATGATTCAGTGTATGAACAGCTACACTTACAGCTTCTCTCCAGTATTTTAGAGCAACAATCTTTTCCATCATTAATGTTCTGGCACAGTCAATCACAGATCTATTTCTTCTTTCAGCAATTCCATTCTATGGGGGAATTTTAGGAGCTGATGTTTGTCTTTTGATTCCTTTTTCATTACAAAATATCTCAAATTTATTTGATGTGAATTCACCACCTCTATCTGATCTCAGACATTTCAAACTCTTTCTTGTTTCCTTTTCAACTCTAGCCACATATCACTTAAAAATTTGAAAAGCATCAAATTTTTTCTTTAAGAACATAACAATCATCATCCTAGAATAGTCATCAACAAACAACATTATATATTTATCTCTTTTATAGATTTGTACTTCTATTGGACCACATAAGTCAGTATGGACTAACTCAAGTACTTCTTTAGATGTATAGTTTTTACTTTTGAAACTTGACTTTGTCATCTTTCCTAGCTGACATTGTTTGCACATGATATTATCAGGCTTCTTTAGTTTAGGTAAACCTCTAACTTTCTTCATTTACTTATATTGACCAGATTGTCAAAGTTGACACATGACATAGCCTTCTATGCCATAACCATTCATCATCAAATTTTGCAACAAAAGAAGAGACATCATCCATATCAAGGTAAAACAGATTACTTTTTGTTTGATCTCCTTTTCCTGTCAGTTTACCATCAGTATCATAGATTTTTGCAGTCTTGTTTTCAAATTCTACTTTGCATCCTACATTACCTAATTGTAAGACACTCAACAAATTGTAGTTTAATCCTTCAACATAGTATGCATTATCACATGAAATTTGTTCTGAAAACTTAATGGAGCCTTTTCCTTTTATTTGACATGGAGCATCATTACCAAATCTAACATTATTTCCATCATACTGAGTAAAGTTAACAAACTTACTTTTCTCTCCTGTCATGTGTTGTGAGCATCCACTGTCTATGATCCATCTGTCATTCTTGTTCATACATGTTACCAGTGTTATAGGTTCTTCTTCATCAGATTGGTCCTTCATGGCTACATAAACAACTTCATCATCATGATCATCAGAATTCTCTTCAACAATATAACACTTCTTGTCTTTGTCTTTGTAATCTGTCTTATCATCTTCTCTTCTATATTTGTACTTGTTTCCTTCTTTATAATTCTTTTTCTGTGTACACCTTGTAGCAATATGTCCTACTTCGTTGCAATTGAAAAAAATGATAGGCATCTTACCTTTGCCTCTATGAAATCTTCTAGCTAGCAATGCTTCCAATTGTTCCACATCTTCCTCATCAGTGCTACTGTCATTGGATACATATTTCATTTTTCTTCCTTTATTTGATTTCACTTGTTCAGTATCTTTTAGTGATAACTTGTCCTTGAAAGAAGATTCAACATTCTCAGGTTTGTAGTTGTCAAAGTTAGATAACTCAAATGTAGTCAGTCTACCCACTATACCTTCAAAACTTAGATTATTTCATGGTACACATCTTAGTTCTTGTATTGCTGATACTCTAATAGCATAGATAGGGAGCAAGGTTCTTAAGAACTTACTATTAACAATATCTTCATCCAATTGACCACTCAGACATCTTATTGCACTTACCACTTCCTTTATTTTTGTGCCATACTGAGCAGCATTCTCACTTTCCTCCATTTTTGTATCATCAAACTTTCCTCTGAGGCTTTCTCTTTTTGCTCTTTGGACATTCAGATCTCCTCTATAAATGTCTGATAGGGCTTTCCATATTTTGAATGTACTGTAAATCCTTTGATATCATCGAATTCAGCATAGTTGAGTGCAGAAGCAATCTCTTGCATTGTCTAGTTGTGTTCCTATTTTTTTTCAAATCTTCTGCAGTAAGAGTACCAGTTGGATCAACATGTTCAATAACAATTGAATTTTGGGCATAATCTCCTATGGATCCAAGATGTAGCTTCATCAAAATTTTCCATGCAACAAAATTGTCTTTGTTGAGCTTGGGGACTTCTCTCTTAGGCATTTTGATCTTTTCTGCTTCTAGTCCCTTTAAACTAAATCAGCAGTAGGGCTCTGATACCAATTGTTAGAATTCTTTAGGAATACCTAAGAGGGGGGGGGAATCAGTTATCCAAGGTCTAAATTCCCTAATAATACTTTTTCAAAAATTATAGTGAGTCCATAAACTTTTCATCCATCCAAGTTTAAATCAATCATCTTAGCAAGTTACAACAAATCAATATGCAGGGATAAAACATGCAAGATCAACACATGAAATAGTGATTTACGTGGAAACCCAATTTGGGAAAACCCACCAGTAACATGCTACTTAATTCTCACTCTTCTAAAGTGATGCCCTGTTAAAAGCCTACCCTGTTAAAGGCTTACAACACACTATTAAATGTGACCTTGTTAGAGGATTTCACCATACTGTTAGGAATGGGCCTGGTAAAAGGACTTTAGAACATTCACTTGGAATGTCACCTTGTTAAAGGATTTACAATATGGCTATTAAACCAATCTAAGTCAATAGGATTTAAACTAACTGTTACAATTGCTAGAGAGTAACAATAATGACTTTTTGATCCGATACAACTTACAACATATTTTGCAAATTACATATCACACTTCAGTTCAATCCTTTTCTTGGCTTTTAATCACTTTAGCTCTAACAACTTGTCATCTCAAGCTTCATCTCCTTGAGTCTTCTTACTCATCATACCAATGCAACCATATCTGTGGTCATTTGTTGAAGCAGAGTAATTGTGCTCTCTTACTCCTTAGCACCTCCTTCAGTACTTTATGCTTTCATGCTTGACCTTCTCCTATGTTGCTTCGTAGCCTTATGACTCCTTAAATAGAAATCTGGATTGTGTTACCTGCTCAATTCTCCCTCTCCAACTTTAGGATTTCAAATAGATTAGGTAGGATACAATGTATCTACCCCATATCTTGCTCTTATCTAGAAACTTCGTCTAGAGTCCAGTTGTAGTCTCCAAAAATGTTCTACATGGTGTCCTGTGCCACCAGCTCATCATTCTTATCTTCTATTTGATTCACAAAATTTTAGATAACAATCTTGTCAGCTTAGATTTGGCGAATCTCTGATCTTCGAAATAATGCAGCAACTCAATATTACTGGTTTACTAATGCTCGATAACTTCTGTGTTACTTAGCACTTGTATCCTGCTCGGCATCCGATCTTCACTCTACACTTTTTTCTTGACTTGGCACTTGAAGATCACTTGGCATTTGCTTGTTGACTCGACACTTGAAGATCACTCGACACTTGTTCCTTGACTCGGCACTTGAAGATCACTCGACACATACTGAAGTTGAACTTGCTCGGCTTCAATTAGGAATCTGTTCGGCACTAACTAGCTTGCTCGGCTCTCTCTCTAATAAACTTAGTTAGGCTTATCTAATGACTTAGCTAAACCTTACATCTTTGATGTGTTTTAGTGTGCCCATTCTCTGTATCTTAGAGTATGTCATCAATGCACTATTTCATCAATGGCTTAGTTGATCCTTGTACTTCATCACAATATCATAACTTCAAACTTTCTCTAGGTGTTCTAGTTACATCTTATTGATTGCCTACTCCTTGTCAATTAACCAATTGATAGTACTTTGCATAGTAAAGAAATGTTGGAGGATTGTGGTGCTAGTGGGCTTCCAAAATCATCAAGAGACTTGCTAGATCAACTTTTATGTCATAGAGTTGATGGTTGTTTCTTTTATAGAAATGCTTGCTTAAATGAGAAGTGTTCAGAATGTGGTGGCTTATCTAAGTTTGAAACATGTTTCCATGAGGGGTGCGAACAAGATCTTGGAAAGACAATAGTGAAAAAAGGGGTATATGAAATGGTGAAATACACATTGAAGAGTGGGGGTGAGAGCTCTAGATGTGAATTGGTTGGAAAAGATATCAGTGTGGCTAGTTTTATTTCAGATTTCAAGGCAAAACTTTTCTACAAGTATGCAAGAAACAGTCATAGGTGTCAGTGGTTGGATCAACAATTTAGAATGTGTAAGGAGACTTTTCCCATTGGCACTATTATAATAGTTGTTGATTTTGCTGGGAACTACACATTGCAACCTCAAAATGAGACACAATCTCATTATTACAACTGCATTTAGATTACTAATTTTGTTCACATAACATATAGACATGCCCCTAATAGTGTGTAAGATAATCAAAATATTATTAGAGAGTATCATTTTTATATGAGTGATGATAGATCTCACTCTCATGAGTTTATGCAACATTGTTTCGAGAATTATTTTGATTTCTTACATGAGAATGCAATTGCTATGGATAGACATATCATTTGGTCAGATAACTGTACAAGTCAATTCAAGAATGCTCGCATGTTTTATTGGTTGTCTAGGATGCACGTAGAGAGAGGGGTGCCTCATATTTGGATTTTTTTGAGTTTGTCCATGGAAAAGGGGAACATGATGGAGCGGGGGCATGTGTGAAGAGAGCTATAGTCAAGGAGCAATTGAAGATTTCAACAACAAAGCTTCTTGATGCTTGTAGCATTGTTGATTGGTGTAGTTTAGCATGATCACATGGGGGGACTCTTGATTTAGTGGTATGTAGGTTCTTTTAGTTGGTTGAGGAAGGGTCTGTAACTGATAGATTAGATTGTGCTACAGTGAGAGACTCATCAAAAATGCATTCATTCTGGAGCTCTGCTTCTAGTACATGGACCATTTGGACACGATAGCTAGCTTGATTTTGTCCTAGTTGTTTTTAGTTGGATTGGGATCACTGAGTCAACTGAGTGGGTGGACACATGGGCTCCACATTATCTTACTTCATTGTCTATCATATCCTCTATCAGAAATGATGACATGGAAAGTTCACTTGAGCATAACCATCTATCAGATCTAATTTAGCGAGGACATGTCTTTGCATTGGTTGCACCACAAGGGAATGATGAGAAATATGATTATTGGTTAGCACATTGTCTAAGAGGTAAACAAAAACTTGCACAACTGATCATAGATGATGATGGATTCACATATCCTACTGGTTCAGTAGTTTTCACTGGAACATGGCCGTGGACATACATTCTTAGAAGGAACGAAATTCCTATATTCGAAGACTATTAGAAGCACAAAATAATTCTTATATATTCGCATCTTATTATAGCAACAAATGTAAAGTTGTTGAAGCATCAAGGAAGACCAAAAGTAAAAGAACTTTTTACTATTACTAATGCTAATCATGAAGCCCTGTTCGAGACCCTAAAATAGAGAGAGGACCCTACTGGAACACTTGACTAGGTATATTTACTTTTTATGTTATTTTCTTCATAATGATTCAATGAACTGATGATTATCTTGTTTAATACAATAAGTTACTAATTTTTTTATGGTATTGGAATGTAGGTACATCATGAAGAGTTGTGGGGGGGGGGGGGGTGTGGTGTTGGGTAGAATTCCAAAGATTTATGATGTATTATGATGTAAAATGTGAACCTTTTTTGTATATGGTTTTTGTAATAATGAAAAAGATAGGTAAAATCAGTTGCACATTCTAATTTGTATTTTGGTAGGTTCTTTGTAAGAAATTATAAGAGGAAGATATTGAACAAGTTCTTGCAAATCATATTTCCATGTGATACAAGGCTATAAGGACAATTTTAAGAGCATTTATAACTATATGAAAGATAATTGCTTGCGGATATCTTATTACAAGTTTGGATTTTTTCTTATTTGACATAGAGCTAACATTATGATTATTAAAACTATTTTTATCAAACTAATCAAATAAGAAAAATATAGAAAGTAAGAAAAATCTAATAAAAATAATTTTCAAGAATGCATGACATGTTTCCAAATGCATATCCATAAAAATGCACACAAATTAAATTCTACGATATTAAAGGATGGTAGTCCCTTTGCATACACCATTTAGCATCTCTAGAAGAGCAAGTGATTTCTGTGTGGATTCAATATCACCCAAACATGTTGAGCCCTTAGGCACACCCATTTGAATTAGTAGGAAAATGGATTGGTTATCCAACAATTCTCATCCTAAGAAAGCTTGTTAATTGATCACATACCAACCACATCTCATCAAAAAAATAGAATCAAGTAATGCATACATGAGGTATGCACAATCACTAACCATTCTATGCACTTTTTTATCACATCAATACATGGAACACTAGTGCAAAGCACCTAATCTTTTTTATTTTCTTGATGTCATAAGGTCTAGGGATAGATCTAACGATCTCCCTATGACTATCCACATTTGTAATGGACACAAGACCCCATGGTGTAACTATAAGCCTTGGCCATCAATTGGTCCAATAAAGTGGATTTTTTGTAAATTCCATGTTTTTTAGTTAAGTCTAGATGTTTAGAACATTATTAGGGTCCCTAAGAGTTTGTAGAGTCCATTTGCAAACAAATTTGCAATAAAACTTATCTTAGCACAAAAATTGCAAAAATTGCAAAAAGTTGCTTAGCAACTTTTGCAATTTTCTTAACAACTTTTCAAAATCTAACTCCTAACGGCTAGAACTATTCAAATCGTCAGAACCATTAGCTCTGGGTGGGTGGGTGAACCCTAGTGACACCCTTGTTCTGGGCATGGAGACCATTCATCATCCGCGACCACCACGTACGAGGAGTTTCTAAGGTGCTCTAAGTGCGTTTCGAGGTTGATCTTTTGAGGGTTATAACTCGGAGCTTGTGAGGTCTATAGATGAACTATCAAATGCTATAGGACAGTGATACTAAGACCTAAAATAACCTAACTCATTTTTGAAAGATCACATTCTATTTGGATTCGGCACAACAATCTTGCTCGATGCCAAAACTCGCAGTGTGCCTTAGTTCATAGGTGCACCAAAGCGTAACTTTGAAACCATTGATCTTGACATTGAATCATCAGTGCCATTAGCTCCAGGTGGTTGGGTGAACCCTAGTGACACCCTTGTTCTGGGCACAAAGACCATCCATCATCTGCGGCCACCCTGTACCGAGGAGTCTCCAAGGTGCTCTAAGTGCGTTTCGATGTCGATCTTACGAGGGTCATAACTCAGAGCTCATAAGGGCTATTGATGAACTATCAAATTCTATAGGATGGTGATACTGAGGCCTAAAATAACCTATCTCATTTTTGAGAGATCACATTCTGTTTGGATTCGGCACAACGATCTTGCTCGATGCCAAAACTCGTAATGTGCCTCAGTTCATAGGTGCACCAGAGTGTAACTCTGAAACCGCTGATCTTGGCATCGAATTGTTAGTGCCATTAGCTCCGAGTGGGTGGGTGAACCTTAGTGAAACCCTTTTTTTGGCCATAGAGACCATCCATCATACGCGGCCACCCCGTACCGAGGAGTCTCCAAGGTGAGCTAAGTGCATTTCGAGGTTGATCTTTTGAGGGTCATAACTTGGAGCTCATGATGGCTATCAATGAACTGTTGAATGCCACAAGACAGTGATGTTGAGGCCTAAAATAACCTATCTCACTTTTGAGAGATCACATTCCATTTGGATTCAACACAACAATCTCCCTTGATATCAAAACTCATAGTGTGCCTTAGTTCATAGGTGCACCAGAGCGTAACTTTAAAACCGATGATCTTGGCATCGAATCATTAGTGCCATTAGCTCCAGATGGGTCAGTGAACCCTAGTAACACCCTTTTTTTGGCCATAGAGACCATCCATTTTTCGCAGCCACCCTGTATCGAGGAGTCTCTAAGGTGCTCTAAGTGTGTTTCGAGGTCAATCTTTCGAGGGTCATAACTCAAAGCTCGTGAGGGCTATCGATGAACTATAAAATGCTACAAGACGGTGATGCTGAGGCCTAAAATAACCTATATCATTTTTTAGAGATCACATTTCATTTCAATTTGGCACAATGATCTCCCTCGATGCCAAAACTCATAATGTGTCTCAATTCATAGGTGCACCACAGCGTAACTTTGAAACCGCTGATCTTGGCATCGAATCATCAGTGCCATTAGCTCTAGGTGGGCAGGTGAACTCTAGTGACACCCTTATTTTGGGCATGGAGACCATCCATCATTCATGGCCACCTCATATCGAGGAGTCTCCAAGGTGCTCTAAGTGCATTTCGAGGTCAATCTTTTGAGGGTCATAACTCGGAGCTCTTGAGGGCTATAAGTGAATTGTCAAATGCTACAAGATAGTGATGCTAAGGCCTAAAATAACCTATCTCATTTTTGAGAGATCAAATTTCATTTGGATTCAGCACAACGATCTCGCTCAATGCCAAAACTCGTAGTGTGCCTCAGTTCACAGGTACACCACAACGTAACTTTGAAATCGTTGATCTTGGCATCGAATCGTCAGTGCCATTAGCTCTGGGTGGATAGGTGAACCATAGTCACACACTTTTTCTAGCCACTGAGACTATTCATTGTTCATGGCCACCATGTACCGAGGAGTCTCCAAGGTGCCATAAGTGCGTTTTGAGGTCAATCTTCCAAGGATCATAAATTAGATCTCGTGAGGGCTATCAATGAATTGTCAAATACTACAAGATGGTGATGCTGAGGCCTAAAATAATCTATCTCATTTTTGAGACATCATATTCAATCTGGATTCGGCACAGTGATCTTGCTCAATGCAAAAACTCACAATGTGCCTCAGTTCATAGGTGCACCACAGAGTAACTTTGAAACTACTAATCTTGGTATTGAATCATCAGCACTATTAGCTCCAGGCGGGTGGGTGAACCCTAGTGACACCCTTGTTCTGACCACGGAGACCATCCATCATTCGCGGCCACCCCATACCGAGGAGTCTCCAAGGTGCTCTAAGTGTGTTTTAAGGTCGATCTTCCAAGGGTCATAACTTAGAGCTCGTGAGGGCTATCAATGAACTGTAGAATGCTATAGGAAAATGATGCTGAGGCCTAAAATAACTTATCTCATTTTTGAGAGATCAAATTCCATTTTGATTTGGCACAACAATCTCACTCGATGCCAAAACTCACAGTGTGCCTCAGTTCATAGGTGCACCACAACATAACTTTGAAACCGCTAATCTTGGTATCGAATCGTCAGCACCATTAGCTCCGGGTGGGTGGGTGAACCCTAGTCACACCCTTATTCTCGCCATAGAGACCATCCATCATCTATGGGCACCCTATACTGAGGAGTCTCCAAGGCACTCTAAGTGTGTTTTGAGGTCAATCTTTCGAAGGTCACAACTCGGAGCTTGTGAGGGCTATCGATGAACTATCAAATGCTACAAGATGGTGATGTCCTAAAATAACCTATCTCATTTTTGAGAGATCACATCCTATTTGGATTCTGCATAGTGATCTCACTCGATGCCAAAACTCATAGTGTGCCTCAGTTCATAGGTGTACCACAACATAACTTTGAAACCACTGATCTTGGCATCAAATTGTCAGCACCATTAGCTCCAGGTGGGCGGGTGAATGCTAGTCACACCTTTTTTTTGACCACGGAGACCATCCATCATCCGCGGCCACCCAGTATCGAGGAGTCTCCAAGGTGCTCTAAGTGTGTTTCAAGGTTGATCTTCCAAGGGTCATAACTCGGAGCTCATGAGGGCTATTAATGAACTATAAAATGGTATAGGATGGTGATGTTGAGACCTAAAATAACCTATCTCATTTTTGAGAGATCACATTCTATTTGGATTTGGCACAGCGATCTCGCTCGATGTCAAAACTCACAGTGTGCCTCAGTTTATAGGTGCACCACAGTGTAACTTTGAAACCATCGACCTTGACATCGAATCATCAGCACCATTAGCTCCAGGTGGATGGGTGAACCCTAGTCAAACTCTTGTTCTAGCCATAGAGACCATCCATCATCCGTGGGCACCCCGTACCAAGGAGTCTCCAAGGTGCTCAAAGTGCATTTCGAGGTCGATCTTTTGAGGGTCCTAACTCGGAGCTTGTGAGGGTTATCGATGAATTGTCAAATGCTATAGGACGGTGATGTTGAGACCTAAAATAACCTATCTCATTTTTGAGAGATCACATTCTGTTTGGATTTGACATAGCGATCTCTTTCAATGCCAATACTCACAATGTGCCTCAGTTCATAGGTGCACCATAGCGTAACTTTGAAACCGCTGATCTTGGCATCGAATCGTTAGCACCATTTGCTCTGGGTGGGTGGGTGTACCTTAGTGACACCCTTTTTCTGACCACAGAGACCATCCATCATCTGCAGCCACCCCGTACCGAGGAGTGTCCAAGGTGCTCTAAGTGCATTTCGAGGTCGATCTTTCGAGGGTCATAACTCAGAGCTCGTGAGGGCTATCGATGAAATGTAGAATGCTACAGGATGGTGATGTTAAGGCCTAAAATAACTCGAAGCTTGTGAGGGCTATCGATGAACTATCCAATCAAGTCTCTTAAGTCGAGATATTTTGAGGTTATGTTGAAATTGAAAAGTTGTAGTATGAGGATAGTAACAAAGTGAAGTGCTAGTTATCAAAGATTATGAATCTATGAATGAGTTCGAGGTTGAGGAGTGGAGTCCTTAACTATGTTGAGATTAGATTTGAAGCCAAGAGTTAGTTTCAAGGTTGAAGGTGGAGTTTAAAATCAGATTTGGGGTTATCTGAACCTTGTGTAGGAGGTTAACAAGTGTGTTTATGTCATGATAGCACTTCAAATTATACATTGCATCCAAATTTGATAATAAAGGTTGTTAAAATGTTATTAAAAAATTATTGCATTTGAATCGAATATAACAAACATAATAAAAATTAATGATATTCCATAAACATGAAAAATACACATGATCCATGATAAATTGAACAATACTAGATACTAAATTAACATGTATATCATTGTGCACATAAGTGACAAAAATATATATCAAAATACATGTATCCATAGAAATTTTTTTACACAAATATATATCAAAGATCATGTATCTATAGACAAAGTACTCAAATCTATATCAAAATATAAAGATCCATATACAAAAGGTGGCTGATCATGCCATCAGAATGTGTATAATATCAATGTTTCTATATACAATGTGGCATATTCCATCTGAAAATGTCTCATAATGCATCCTACGACAACTATACTATCCTAGGGTGTTGGTGGATGATCAAAATGTAGCCTCTTCACTGCACTAGGTGGATTGGATGCCTCCTACATAAACAAAAAAGGAAAACCCAAAGTTAGACTACTAAATTTAGATGATTCTTTGTATCTAACATTGAATTACTCAAATGCATAATGATCTTTTTTGTAATGAAGATTTATACTATCAAAATTTCATAATAAATACCTCTCTTGTTGACCTCCTGCGCTGGTCAGGAGTCCTCTCATATGCCCTTGACAATGCTTGTACCTCATTGATTGTGGGCTGAATATGTTCAAATATATTTGTTAGATGAATCTACAATTTAAACTATAACATTATAATTCATAGCATGCTAAATTTATAACATATTTAATCATGAATTCAAACTATAACTTACTATTGTCGGATCCTACTTAGGAGAGAGTGGTTGCATCATCAAATCTACATAACTCTACCGTCGGACCTCATGTGCACTAGGAATCTCCTCTGAGATACAAAATAGTACTTGTTAATATCACAGAAATCAGTTTTGAATTTATTTATGAAGATAAGGAAAATGAAAATTAAATGATACTTATACATACAATGGGGCTCTCAGTACGAATGGAAATCCCTGATGGTCTATGAGGCAGAATATATAGGCTCATTGCCAGTAGCCACACCCTATATACAATAAAGAATGTAATTAAATGAGATTACCACAAATATTTTACAAGAATGCATCGATATTTAATCAAATAGAAAGCACCTAATTAGCTATCCTTTGTCAATGCGTATTGGCTCACCCCCCACACTTTGTCCCCTCAGGACAGGTGGTACCTGGAAGATAAAAGAAAATATGCTACAATATCAAATAGAAAAAAAAATGCGAACACAACATAATGTACCGTAGATGTCTTAAGGCCAAATGAAATGGCTGAGAGTGTGGCATCATCAATCTATCTGAGCTCCTCCTCGGTCATCAACTAAACATGAATGAAGATCACATACATGTAAAAGTCAGTATGGCTTAAAAATTAAAATTACTCTATTATAAAAATTAACTTTAAATCACATATGTCATAACAAAAAAATGTACACATGTATTGACACTGAAGGAGTCCATGCCTCTACATTCCCCTCCTCTCTCGCATTAGGGTCTATAGCCTCTGCGCGTGTGTCTAGTGTATCCTCATCTAATACGAAATGATACTTAGGAAGATCACCTATGGGACCTAGGAAAATATTCTTGCATGTAATGCATGTGTGAGGCACACAAACATGTGATGAGCTACCTAATGATGAACTGGCACCAACATCATCAACATGAGGAGGCAGGACTAACCTAGCTTGAGATATCATTAGGCTACTCAGCCTATGAATGGCTCTGATGGTCTGAGAGCTAGCGTTTGCCATAATATTTGGATTCTGCACTCGAGGAGGGGGGAACAAAAGTGCCATCTTTCTTCCACTGGGAAGAGGGTCTATCCTGAGGAGCTCCTAGTCCTAAGCCCATGTTGGGTTTCATCCTCCAATAGTTCACTTTAAGTTCCAACACAAATTCTACATATAATTTTCTAAGGAAATAAAATGGTATGTCTAAATTGCCATGTGGAGGGATATCAAAGACCATCCACCAACGATCCCAAAAGTTTGCACGTATGGCATCATTTGTGCACCATTTAATAAATAGTTTGGATTTTTTTGGGTCGACTAGTAAACCCATTTTCGGCTTCGCAAAAAGGCTAGCCAAATCCTCTTTGTGTATATTGAGGACCGCAACCTCATCATAGTCCAAACCATCATCAAACATCTCGTGCATTTCATCACACCAACGAAGAGCAACATTTTGTTGGTTCATAAAGGTTTCAATGTTATCCACTATGGTGTTTAACGTGGATAACATAGGAGTCAATGTGGGTACATTATTATATTTTCTATGCAAACCTCTCAATTTGGTGAGATTTTCATTTATCAAATCCTCGATTCGAGGAAGATTTTGAGGGGGTAGAGGATCATTTGGTGGACGGTTTTGTGGGTGTACTCGATTGTTTGGTGGGGGGTTACGAGGAATATTGTTCCCGGCCTCAGTGTCATCATTTTGATCAG
Organism: Cupressus sempervirens; assembly: GCA_028749045.1. Classification (NCBI taxonomy): domain Eukaryota; kingdom Viridiplantae; phylum Streptophyta; class Pinopsida; order Cupressales; family Cupressaceae; genus Cupressus; species Cupressus sempervirens. The sequence goes on along the minus strand of CM053786.1, from coordinate 234,762,082 downwards.
CCATTCTTATTGAATTCCAAAACGTAATATATATTAAAAAAACCCCTTAATTTTAACAATTTCTTTTTCAACAAAACCCTAGATTCAACTAAAATAGACAAAATCATGCTAAAATATATTGAATTTAGGTTAAAAATGAGTTTTAAAAAAAAAAAATGCCTTGATATCCGATATCCGATCATATATCTAATATCTGATCGCGGTACAAATATTGGCCCCCAAATATGCAAAATAAGGGCCCATGGGTCTGTGATTTTTTTTTATGTAATGTCTCAAGTATTGGATATCCGACATAATATCGGATATCCGATATTCGTTGCATATATTATATAATATACTACTTTTTTTACTATATATTATATTATAATATATTACATTTTTGTTATAATATTATATTTTATATATATTATATTACATTACTATATATTATAATATAAAATATTATATTATATTATTATAATATAATATATTATTATAATATAATATAATTATTATATTATATTATTATAATGTTTTATATTATATTATTATAATTTATAATATATTATACTTTTTTATTATATATTATATTATAATATATTACATTATTATTATAATATTATATATATATATATATATATATTATTATATTATATTTTATATTATATTATATTGTTATAATATTATATTATTATTATAGTATAATAATATATGATTATAATAATAATATTATATTATAGTATAATTATTATAATAATAATATTATTATATTATATAATATTACATAATATATTATACTATTATAATATAATAATAATATTATTATATTATAGTCTAATTATTATAATTATTATATTATGATAATATTATTATGTTAATTATCGGATATCCGATAAGGCTCAGCCTTACATTTTAGGTTTGGTACCTAGATAGGTGAAAAAAAGTCAGAGCGGATTTTGAAGCACTTTTAGACATCTTCAAACTCTATTTTTTTCACATCGCCACTTTTTGGCACACCATGATCCTGCACATACCCATAAGATTTGAATTTATTAAGTGATCTAAGGTGAGGATTGAAGGAGAAATTTTCAAAAGTTCAAGAAATAAATAGGACAAAATGATAGACAAATTTAATGATTCTGATTTAACCCTAAGATGAACATTGATTTTAAAGTGGAAAAAGATTAAAGCTACCTATTTAAGTAGGCATGAGAGATATTTTTTGTGTTGGTTATTGGCTAGTTCAATTGTTGATAGGCAAATTTGTGAAGGAAAAGTGAAGAACATAGTTGTAGAGGAAAAGTGAGAAGATTGGTGAAGAATTTTTTCTTGAAGAACTGCCAAGTAGATTAGAGACAAAGAATTTGATGAAGTCTACTCAATGAACCAAGAATGAGATGAATAGAGATCTAAATAAGAAAAGAAAGTTGTATTTTATCCTAGATCAACTTAGTTGTTACTTTCTAAACATTGTAGTGGTAAAAATCCTTTAATCAAGGTTGACCTAATAGTCATTAATCAATCCTTTAATCAAGGTGGCATTCTAATAAAATGATCTAAAGATCTCTAACCAGACCACTCCTAATAGGGTTATTATATTCTTCAATAGGGTCACACCTAAAGTTTGTTTCGTAACCTTTAACAAGGTTGGCTCTTAACCGAGATCACTTCATAAGAGTGAAAAGTGGTAGTATGTTGTACTTGGTGCTATTTTCCAAATTGGATTTCCTCATTAAATCCTAGTGTCATATATGTGTGAATATTATTTTAATCTTTCATGATATTTACTGCTGTATATTTCAATTAGTTGGCATATACTAAACATAGATCTAAGTGATGAACGAATAAGTTGTTTGAAGTTGTTAAATTTTTAATGGGTACATCTCGAGCTGAGGATAAATGAGTCATCCCCCCATTTGTTTGTAGCTTTCCTCCTAATCTAAATTGATCTCTTTCCATATTTTTGTAACCTATTCTTGCATAGAAAAAAGAAGAGAAATATTGTATATAAATGGGTTCTCTAAATTCAAATCGATATTTATAAACTAACCTTTAAAATTAAATGAAATATACTTCAAAGGAGGACATGTGCTGATATGTAGCAAAAGCTGGACCTAATAATTTAAATCTCTTATAATGTAAAGGTGTAATGTTCTTTGGAAATGATAAGACGAGTTGATGGAATGATATTATTTGACAAAAATCTAAAGTAAATCTTCAAATATATGCATAAATAAAGGTTGTTCAAGCTTTTCACAAAGAAGAATATATAGTGGGATAATATTTCTTAAATACTTACAAAATTTGTATGGTACTTGAGATGTGAAAATGTATTAGGGTAAGTTTTATAACAAAATGAATATTCTTAGAAGATAACCTAAAACTGATAATTGAGAGTAAGAAGTCAAGAATTGATTATAACATGAAGGATTTTGGACCTATCCAAACAAATTGAAGACTTAGAGCTTTGTTTTGGGATTTTGAAAGAATAAACAAGTCAAAACAAAAAAATACAAAGAAAAAATTACATGAAATTATTTCAGATTTGCAATATGGATTTTACAAACTATGAATTAAGGAAGTACAAGTGTGTGTGGTGGACATTAGAAGTTGAATTAATAATTGGTCACTTGATACATAATGCTGAAAGAAGCTACATTTTAAGGAAACTCCTAAAAGATATTAGATAAAGACTTATACGATGTAATTCTTTTGATATATCCTATACTATGATAGTTAGTCCGTTCAAATGGTCCTTTGCATGTTGATTAGAGATGGTGAATCTTAAACCAAGTTACAAAAGAACCTTATCTTCATATACTAAATCTTTATAGCAAGCCTAACAATAGATTTATTTAAATTCTTATCATATATATTGTGAGATATTTCTTTAATAGTTTCTCACTTATTGAATTTTTCGCATGTACTTTTTGAACTGGTGTTAACTGCAATATCCTATTTTTTTCACTTGTTAAAGTAATCTGTTTTTGAAGTTGAACCAAAGACCTAATGTATTAGTAAATATTTATATTCACCTACTCTATAGTTGTGTTCTATAAATACATATACATTTACTAGTAGTTGATCATACTAAAATTCATCATACCCTAATTCATCCCCCGTCTTAACCCAAAAATTAAAAATAAACATCAAATGACTTCTTCAAGGAAGCTACTTGGAAAATTGCTGGTTCTTGCAACGTGTGTGACCGAGAAACGGAGACCTTCCCACCCACAAACGCTGTCCATTCGTTTCTACTTCAAATGAAATCTGATTTACACATTGTAAAAGTCCCTGCCCTTTCTATTTTCTGAATACACTTTCCTTGTTCTTTCCAGTAAGAAATGTACCTGTCCGCGACAGTTCTGGTCTTTATTTTATCTATGCTAACTCTCATCTTGTGCTATTGTCTTTGGTGATATTAATTTAACACTGTCTGAAGGTTTGAGCTCCAATTAATGGCATCGTCTTCACAAGCTCCACAACCAAGAGATATATATCACGCTTTCTCAGGAATTGAACCTGGGGGCATAAGGAGAAAGGTTTCTGAATCAACAGAGGTGTATGATGTCTTCATTAATCACAGAGGCCCTGATTCAAAACTAACTCTGGCTCTTCCGTTCTACAAGTCCCTCAACGAGTTAGGAATACGGGCTTTCCTTGATTTAGAAGAGATGGAACTTGGCCTTTCCTTTCCATCTAAAATTGAGACCGCCATTCGATCAGCTGCAGTTCATATCGCTATCTTCTCCAAAAGATATGCAGAGTCCCCTTGGTGTTTGGCTGAACTGGATCTCATGTTACAAAGCCCAGCTAAGATTATTCCTGTGTTTTATGAGGTGGAACCATGGGAACTGCGTCATATAGACAATGGAGTATATGCCGCTGCATTCATTCAATACGAACAGAAATCAAGGTACTTAGACAAGCTTAAGCAGTGGAAGGAAGCTCTTCAATCTGTTTCCTTCACAACAGGTTACGAAATAAAAGATTCCATGTAAGTTGTCTTTGCCTTGTTAATTTCCTGTCTTTTATTCCATCGGGCTGCATTTATTAGCTAATCTTTTTTCCGATGCTGCTATCCTTCGTATATGTATACTTGACCAATTTTAAAAAAATCAAAATATCTTTCTGAAATTTTTAGCATTTAGATTTTCATGAATCTGGAAAAAATTATTTTTAGTGTGGAGATTAGGCTGTCCCTTTTTTTTTCCTTATGTAATTAATTTTTGGGTTTAAAGTATCGGTGACCGTCAAAGCATACTATCAGCAGTCCAGAAGGAAGTAGAGAGGATAAGGCCTTTGCTTGTTACCAGATATCCAGTAGCACTTGACAAGCTTGTACAGGACTTTGAGAGGCGATGCCTTTATAAACTTGTTCAAGCTTTTGAAATATTTTGCGGAATGAATACAGTAGAGGAAAGGAAGACCAAGATGGTTGGCATCTTCGGAATGGGGGGAGTCGGAAAAACAACTCTAGCGAAAGAGTTGTTCAACCGAAGGCGTCCACAATATGCTCGAGCCTGTTTCCTATTTGATGTCCGCGAAGCATCAACAACGAGCAATTTAGCTTCTTTGCAGAGCAAAATTCTCAAAGACCTCTTCCACAAAGATGGGCTTAGTTTTCAAAGCACTGAGGAAGGATCAAGCTGTATTTCTAATCACATAGAACGAAGCACTTCACTGAATTTTCTAATTGTTCTAGATGATATCGATCATCTGGAACAACTAGACGCTCTATCAATTGCTAGTATGCGAGAAAAGCCTGGCAATAGTCTAGTAATAATTACAACCAGAGATGTAGGGATACTTGTATCCGAGGAAATTAACACAGGTTATCATGTCAAGGGAATGGATAAAGGTGACGCCAGACAGCTTTTCTGTTGGCATGCATTCTCTCAACCTCATCCAGCTAGCGGATATGAGGATCTTGTTGACAACTTCGTAGGCGTGTGTGGAGGCTTGCCTCTCTCTCTTCGAGTTCTGGGGAGGCACGTTCATGGTCGAGTCCAAAGTTACTGGAGGTCAGAGCTTCAAAAACTTGGTACCACAATGCATCCAGATATTAAGAAAAAACTTAAAATAAGCTTTGACGCATTGGACGCAGAAGAAAAGCAAATGTTCATGGACATGGCATGTTTTTTTGTGGACCAATTAAAGTATATAGCCATAAGGGTTTGGAAGACATCGGGATGGAGCGCTCAAAATGGACTACAGACATTAAAAGACAAATGTCTTGTTGAAGAAATAGAAGATCAGGTGCCTGTATTGAGAATGCATGACCATCTCAGGGACCTGGGCAGAGAAATGGCAAATGAGCTGAACCAACCTAATCGCCTGTGGCGTCCTCAAGATCATATAGATTTGGTATGTGTGTTCTTCCTCAATATTTCAATTTCTTAGCTGAAAACTACAATGATATTCCAAATCGCAGCCTTAAAAGAAACTTGTTGAATATAAAATTGTGAAATCATCAATTGCTATATGAATATACCAACATTTTATTTCTACCTTTTTTAAAGCTTTTTAAATACACATATAATTTAGTCTTTATCAGGTGTTAAAATAAATATATGACATTTGTTTGTACTGCAGATTGTAGTTACAAAAGATAATAATAGCATGCAGCAACTAGAATAGATCAAAAACATGCAGCTCGAATAACAAGATAATTTTTAAACAAACATTACGTAGAGCTAGCATTAATCAAATTTTAGAAAATCCAATAAAAGCAAAACTAAGAAAATTATAGAAATATACTTTAGAAGAAAGAAATCACAGAAATACAGTTTCAAAACAATATAGGAGGAATTAATCACAATTATCAAACTCCGTTCTGTTTTATGAGACGCTGAAATATATATGTATTATCTTACGATATTGGACTTTGCATCTTCAAAGAGTATTCCATTTTACATTACATGCAAAAAGTATCAGAGGGATTAGCTACTAAAAAAAATTTACATTTGATTTTTCTTAATAGAATTAATTAATTAGGTTATCCATTGAATGAAAAACAGCTCCACCTACTAAAACACAATTTATGCCCCTTCTGTGACTGTAGGAACCAAAGGGTTTTGAAAACATCTTAGCTCAAACCAAAGGAAGATGTTTTCGTTCTATATTTGACAAGTCCCTTAATTTTGAAGTCAAATTCTTTATAGCGGAGTCGGACGGTAGTGGTGGAATATCACCATGTTTGATATGGCTTCATCTTTGGTATCCGTATATATATTCCGGACCATACTCGTCCAACTTAAATCATATGATTTTTAGTGTTCAACCAACAATTCCTCTGTGGATTCCGCTTCAAAATATACAGTGTTTAAGAATCAGCAATGGGTATTTCCAAAGATTGTGGCAGCAAGATGCAGAGGTATTATATTATTTTCTATAAAAAATGAAATCTCCTGCATTATGTTATTGTAAATTTACCAATCATTTCTACTACCGAAAGCTTAATACAATTTTGTTTATAGTTTCAGGCTCCTTCCGAACTGAAAGAGCTCGAGATTTCCAGAACATTTTTAGAAGAGTATCCAAAATGTTTGGGAATATTAACAGATAAAGAAAAGGAAGTTGAAAAGAAAGCGAAAGAGGTTCAGCACGCGTCGACACCAAAGTCGTCGCTACTTAAGCCATGGAGAAGACTTCCAGGATCACTCCCTACAAATTCTGCCAGAAAGCCTTCAACTTTGAAGACTCCTTTAAATGGTCGCCAAGAGTCTACTATTGTTAAGGCCCCATTGAGTTTACTTGAAGATCTGATAATTAAAGAACAAGGAAACATTACAAAAATTGTTCTTAACAGATATTATTGTCCAAGCCTTCAATCCATGGAACTTTCTTCCCTGAGAAATCTTACTGAAGTGCAATTCATAGGGGTCGAAACATTGAATTGTCTTAATATTAGCAAGTGTGAATATCTGAAATTATTGTCAGTGACATCTGAGCTTACACAGCTTGAAGAATTGAGCATTAGTGCTTGCCCTATGCTTGAGGAACCGAATCTTGGCCATCTGAGGTGCCTGAAAAAGATGAAAATGGCATATTGTAATATGGATCGTGTGCCAGGAATGCCCAGTTTTAAGATGCTTGTAGAATTGAATGTTACCAGATGTCCAAATCTACATGAGTTGTGTCTTACACATCTGAGCTGCTTAGAAAGAGTTATTATTAAGGACTGTCATCATTTGTTAACTGTTACCGGATTGTCTGATCTTATAAAGCTTGTAGAAATTAGCATTTCTTGGTGTTGGGTACTTCAGCTTGATTTGTGTTTGGTAGGTTTGAACAGTCTCAAGAACATAGAAGTGGATATGTTTGTGAAGGTGAAATGTTGTGAGCTGATCAGTTGTAAAAAATTGGAAACGTTATTAGGAATATCATTCGAAATGATTCGAGTGGTGAAGATCTGTGACTGTCCAGAACTTAAGGATTTCCCAGTTGTTCGTGGTTCAGGTTACCTGGAGCTGATTAAAATTAATGGATGTCGGAAACTTAATCACCTCAAGTTGATTGATTGTGAAGTTTTGAAGAGAGTATCCGGTAACTTTGATGTTGATGAATTATCAATATCCGATTGTCCAATGCTTCAAGAGCTTCCATCTTTTGGGCATGTAATTTACCTCGAGGAAATTCGCATTCTCCGGTGCCTTAGCCTGGAAAGCATCACTTTACCAGTGACTCTGAAGCGCCTTGATTTGAATTCATGCAAAGAACTGAAAACAATGATGGGAATTTCTGCTCTCAAAAAAATCACAGAGGTGAATATTAAAAAGTGCCCCCAACTTCGACTTGAATTGAACTGTTCTACTTTCACCCACCTGAAGAGTATTAGCATTGTTGAATGTGGGAATGTGTATACAACATAACGGTGCCAACTACACTCATCGAACTCACAGTGCAGCGGTGCATGAAACTAAAATTTAATGGAGGAATAGGCCATGTTACAGAGCTCAAAGAGATGCATATTAGTGAGTGTCCAGAGATTGAGGAGATGCCAGTTGTTCGTGGTCTAAATTGCCTCGAAATAATTATAATTGATGGATGTGGGAAGTTCAATTATCTTCATGTGGTTGACTGTTTGATTTTGAAAGTTGTTAGGGGTAACTTTGATTTGGGCCATCTGGCACAGTTGTGGATATGGGATTGTCCGGAGCTTGAAGAGCTGCCTTGTTTCGCACATTCAAGTTGCCTAGAGGAGATTCGCATATTCAGGTGTGGGAGGCTGCAGAAAGTAACTTTGCCAAGAACATTGAAGATTCTTCAGCTGGATTCCTGTATAGAACTGAAAAGTTTGTCAGAAATATCCCATCTCACGAATCTAGTAGAGCTGACCATTTCTCAGTGTGCGTTGCTGGAGCTTGATTTGCGCTTTGAGGCTATCGGCTCTCTCCAGAGCATTATATTTGATGGTTGTGGAAAGCTCCAGTCACTTCTATTAAGCGGATGCCAAAATCTGAAGAGGGTGTTGGGGAACTATGATGCGGAATGGATTTCGGTTTGTGGTTGTGACGAGCTTGAGGAGGTGTGGATAAGTGATTGCCCTGGATCGAGCTGCTTGGAGAAGATCCGTATTGAATCATGTGCTAAGCTGCAAAGCATTGCTCTGCCAGCAAAGCTCACAAATCTAGTTGTGCAACGTTGCAAACGTTTGCAAAGGATTGCAGGAATGGATGAACTTTCAAAGCTAACAGAGCTGGGCATTAGTGAGTGTCCGGAGATTGAATTTCTAAATTTGGCCGAGTTGAGCTGCTTAAAGGCTACTGCCATAAACTCTTCCGACAAGTTGCATAAAGTAATACTGCCGCCGTCGCTCTTGAAAATCTCAGTGCAATGCTGCAGAACATTGCAAATAATAGCAGGAATAGACAATCATTCAATGCTTACAGAGATACACATTAGTAAGTGTCCCGATCTGGAGGAGCTGCCTGTTCTTTTTGGTCCAATGAGTGTGGAAAGCATTGCAATTGATAGATGCGAGAAGCTTCACAGCCTTCAAGTGGCTGACTGTGCGATTCCCGGAGGGGTATTGTCTAGCATTGATCCGGACCGTCTGGCACAGTTGTCGATATCAGATTGTCCAGCGCTTGAAGGGCTTCCTTGTTTTGCTCGTCTAACCCGTCTGGAGCGGATTTCCATTGTCAGGTGCACGAAATTGCAGAAAATAACTTTGCCCGTTTTATTGAAGCATCTCCACTTGGATTCCTGCAAAGAACTGAAACGTTTGTCAGAAATGGGCGATCTATCAATGCTGACAGAGCTGTGTATTAGTGAGTGCCCAGAGATCGAGTTGCTGCCAATTCTTTCCAGACAGAGCTCCTTGAAGAGGATTATAGTTTACTCTTGTGACAAATTACACAAAATATCATTACCAACGACACTCAAAATACTCACTCTCCAACGGTGTAGAAATTTGAGAGAGGTGGCAGCAATGGGTGATCTTTCAAAGCTCACACGGTTACACATCAGTAAGTGTCCTGACCTTGAAGAGTTGTCAGTTACTTTTGGTCGAAGTAGTCTGGAAAGTATTAAAATTGATGGATGCAGGAAGCTTTATCGCCTGAAGGTTGCTGATTGTGGGATTTTGGATAGAGTGTCACGAAGCTTTGATCTGGGACATTTTGTACAGTTATGGATATCTGACTGTCCGGCGCTTGAAGACCTTTCTTGTTCTGCAGGTCTAACTTGCGTTGAGGAGATTCGCATTTCAAGGTGTGGGAAGCTGGCCAAAATAGGTTTGCCAATAACATTGAAGAGCCTCCACCTGGATTCCTGCAGAGAACTGCATTGTGTGTCAGAAATGGGCTGTCTTCCAAAACTGACAGATTTGCGTGTCAGTGAGTGCCCGGAGATTCAGGAGTTGCCCATTCTTGCCGGAGTTTGCTGCTTGAAGAGGATAGTCATTTACTCTTGCCAGAAGTTGGACAAAATAGCATTGCCAGCGACACTCGTGAAGCTCACAGTACAATGGTGTAGAAATTTGCGAAGGGTGGCAGCACTGGGCGATCTTACAAAGCTTACAGAGCTCCACATTAGTAACTGTCCTGAGCTTGTGCAGCTGACATTTTTCTCTAATCAAAGAAGTCTTGAAAAGATTACAATTGATGGATGCGAGAAGCTTCATCCCCTTCAGTTGGCTGATTATGCAACTTCTAAAGAAGACTTTGATCTGGCACATCTGGCGCAGCTGTGGATATCGAGTTGCTCGGCCCTTGAAGAGCTGCCCTGTTTTTCACATCTAAGATGCCTTAAGCGGATACACATATTCAGGTGTAGGAAGTTGAAGAAGATCACTTTACCCTTATCATTGACGGATCTCCAACTGGAATCTTGCACAGAGCTGAAACGTGTGTCGGGGTTATCCCATCACAAGAACCTGGTTGACCTCATCATTTCTGACTGTGGGCAGCTTGAGGTTGAGTTGCGTCTTGAGGACATGGACTCTCTCCAGAGTGTTACATTTGATGGTTGCGGGAAGCAAAAGTTTCTCCTTTTGAACAACTGTCAAAATTTGAAGAGAATGTCTGTAAACTATCATGTAGAATTGCTATCCATACGTGCTTGTCCCGAGCTTCAGGAGTTGTTAAATCTTGCAGGATCGAGCTCGTTGAAGGGGATTAACATTGATTCATGTGATAACCTGCGCATCGTGACGCTGCCGAGTTCGCTCATTCAACTCACTGTAAGGCGGTGCATAGAATTGCAAACGATCGCAGCAACAGGCAGCCTTGCGAAGCTTACATTTCTCTATATTAGTGACTGTGAGGAGCTTGAAGTATTACCGGATCTTCCCGGGGTCAGCTACTTGATCATTGACTCTTGTCAGAAGCTGCATAACGTCCCATTGCCAACGACACTCAAGAAACTCACAGTTCAACGTTGCAGAAATTTGCAGACGGCGGCGGGAATTGGCCATCTCGCAATGCTTGCGGAGATGTACATTACTGAGTGTCCGAAGATTGAGTTACCATTCATTTTTGGTCTAAGTCACCTAGAAAGCGTTACAATGGATGGATACAGGAAGTTCAATTATCTGCAAGTGATTGCTTGTCCAATTTTGAAAGTCATTAGGTTTAACTTTGACGCGGGCCATCTGACACAGTTGTGGATATCGGATTGCCCGACGCTTGAAGAGTTGCCTTGTTTTGCACATTTGACTTGCCTGGAGGAGATTCACATATTCAAGTGTATAAAGCTCCAGAAAGTGACTTTTCCAACAACACTGAGAAATCTTCACTTAGATTCTTGTAAGGAACTAAGAACCGTGTCAGAAATTTCCCGTCTCACGAATCTGATGGAGCTAATTATTTCTCAGTGTGAACAACTCCAGCTTGACTTGACTCTGGAGAATATGGACTCTCTTCATAGCATCACACTCGATGGTTGTGGAAAGATAAAGTCTTTTCGGTTGAGCAAATGTAAAAATCTGAGGACAGTGTTGGGTAGCTTTGATGCGGAATGGATCTCGATTTGTGGTTGTCACGAGCTCGAGGTGTTGCCTATGCGTGACTGTCCGGGACCGAGCTGCTTGAAGAAGATTGATATTGAAGCATGTGACAAGCTGCACAGCTTAACATTGCCAACGACGCTTATCGAGCTCAAAGTACAGTTATGCAGAGGATTGCAAACGATGGCAGGAATTCACAACCTCACAAAGCTGCCAATTCTAGCCGGACTGAACTGCTTGGAGACGATTGTAATTGATTCCTGTGAGAAGCTGCACAGCGTGTTACTTCCACCGTCACTCCTGAAATTGACAGTTCATAGGTGCAGAGGACTGAAAATCTTGGCAGGAATCGGCGATCTTACAAAGCTTACAGATCTGTCCATTTGTGAGTGTCCTGAGCTCGAGGAGCTACCGATTCTCTCCGGACTCAGCTGCTTGAAGATGATTGCTATTGACTCTTGTCAGAACCTCCGAACCATGATACTTCCAACTACACTTTTTAAACTCACAGTGAGCAGGTGCAGTAATTCTAAATTGCTGTCAGCGATTGGCAACCTTACAAAGCTTGAAGAATTATCCATTTCTGAGTGTCCTGAGCTTCAAGAGCTGTCATGTTTTACCAAACTGAGCAGCTTGAAGATGATAGCAATCAACTCTTGTGAGAAGCTTCACAGCATAACACTGCTATCTACAGTCATCAAACTCACGGTTAAGGGATGCAGAGAATTGCGCCGAGTTGTGATCGGTGAATGTCCAAGCGTCGACGAGTTGCATGTTTCTGGCAGACTGAGCTGTGTCAAGAGAATGATTACGTTCGATTCTTGTGAAATGCTGGAGAACATACACGGTGTCGAAAACTGGAAGGCGTTGGAAGCAATCCAGTTTCTATATTGCAGCAATGCATTATTACAGGATTGCATGCACAAGTTCAAGGCATATTGTTTCAACCCTAAATTTAACATGCAATCATGTTTCTCTTTCAAACCGTAGAGCTTTTTGAGTTCGCAGCACTGAATATATATTTACAGTAGTGTTTAAAGTGGACCAGTAAATGAAATTAAATTCCTTTTATGTAAATAACAACCTTCTTATTATTTTTTTCGTTTTACCTTTCAGTCTGTCCCATCGGGCTTTATTCAAGTGGCTGGAAGAGCAGCTGACGGAGCGAAGTCAAATTTGAACCCTTCCTTGCTTTCGGCGGATTATGTCTGCCATTCAGAAATTTGGAGTTCCCTTGGTGCTATCATCATATGCGGTGTGGTAGTGGTGAATAGCTCTGATCCACTACACACCATAAACGAATCCCTTGAAGATTCTACGTTGAAATTCAATCTGCAACAAGGACAATGGATAATTACCACGATAATTACACACCGTAATTATCGACGCCTTTACTGGCAATTTGATTTTCTTAGCCAGCAAGGAATAATTAAAAAGTGGTGTGCCTGGGGCGTCAAGAAAGGGGATGATAGGAAGCTTTGCCACGCCCTCACTACAATTATTGAGAAGCTCCATCAGACATAAAGAATCAGTTTTTAACCTGCCAAGTCCCCTTCACATCGGTCTCCTCACATCCCATCGGAAGTTAAAATAGTGATACTTTTTTTATCGATTTAGTTGACAAACGAATTTTCTAAGTTTTTCAAAAATTTATACAAGGGGTACTCTTATAAGTTCCTGGCATAGACAGGTAAATCATTGGATTTATTAGGTTCTAAAGTACAATTAATCTGGTCAATTAAATTTTAGAAAGTTTTTCGTTTATCATTTCTTATAAATATTTCTATATTTATTAAATAAAAAAATACTATTTATCTAAGACTTTATTGGCTCCTCTAAAAATTAGCAAGGAAGAATTTAAATCTTGAAAAGCAAAATTATAAAAATTAATAATAAGACTTGTACCAATTGCTTTGGTTGTGCATTTTTTTATATAAAAATTAAGTTCACCTAACAAAAGGATGACATGTGTAATACTAGTAAAGTCATAATCATAATTAAGACAATAAATGTCATTTTATTCTAATAAAGAAGGTATTAATATAAAATAAATTTGTATTTTTTGATAAATATGTGTCTTTAATATTTAAAAACACTATAAGCTAACTTCTAATAGACAACTCAAATTTATATAAATGAAATAATATTTGAAAACATAACAAATTGAAAATAAAATATCAACTTCAAACTAATTAAAAAAATATTTTTTGTTTGCATTTTAGAAAAGATTAATTTAAAAAATCTAGTATAGATGCTTATCTTAAATGCTCAAGGCTAGTAACTCTATTATTCTACAAATCTAATCATTAAAAAATAAAGGAAACTTCAAATGTGTACATCTTTTGGTATTTTTCATGATTTTAAAAATCAAATTTTACAATAAATAATTATACTAGTGTTTTTAAGCAATGACATTCAATTCCAAAGTTATAAACAAAAATTATAAAAATAGGTTTCATGAGAATTTTATTTCTAAAATACAAAATAAATAGTCTATTCATAATGAATTTTCTTTTAAAATCTGTATAATAAAATTTATTTAGAAAGTATGATGATTTTTATAATGTGTAATTTAACAATATTTCATCATTTTCAATTTTTAAATAGATTTTAATGTTAAAATTGAATAATTCAATGATTAAATTTTTATGCTTTCTTTTTATTTAAATATTTCTTAAATGACATAAATATTAATATTTTTTAATTCCTTTTCATAACATACCACTCTATTTCTTATGCTTTTACTTTCTTATATTGCTTATTTTCATTTTTATATATTTGGAGAAGTAATTTTTAATTTGAAATAATTACATATTTATTCAATAAAAAAGTATTTATAATTTAATTCTATTTATGTATACAATACAATATAAAGTGAAATATTTCTTATTATAGAAATATTTTTATATTTTATTCAATATTAATATAAGAGTTAACATAAGGCAGTATGCCATTATTCATAAACAATGATCCAATTCATACATTGGCTTTGAAAAGAAAATAAAAGAAATTTTAAGATAATACAACACTTATTTACAAGTTTTTTAGCATGTGTCTTATCTGTGCTTAAATTTTAATTTGATGAATCTTGATACCATGTCATAAAGCTCACATTTTGAACATTTCAAACATTCATCTTTCAATTAAAGCTATCACATCTCCATTAGAACCTTTGTTACAAAAATAACACCATTTTCTCAAAGTTGAAAGGTGTAAAAATAAGCACAAGGGCTAATGAAACAAAAGAAATGTTCATTACATCTTTGGTCAACATGCATTGAGAAAAGTGACTTTGTTGTCTGTTCTACCTTTTGGTTCAAGTACACTTGTACCAACCAAAATACATAATTTTTTAATATAGATATAAAAGCCTTTACGAAGAATAGAGAAAGTTAACACTTATAGAGGAAGATTTGATACAATTGGTCTTCATGAATTTGAAGCCTCCAATATTCTATTTCAAGTATACAATTAAATGTAGAACTTGACTTAATTCTTATCCTGAAACTCACCCACATTAGAAGCAGAAACTATGGCACTTGTGCCCCTTGTTTATTTCATTGTTTGATGTTTTAGTTTTACGTTATCACTATATTATTTTTAATTTCTTGATTGCGCTATTTAATTTGTAATATCTAATGAATTTATGTGAGTGGTTTATAGAAATTCAATCCAATTTAATTTAATTGATTGTAATAATTTGGTTCTTATTTATAAAAATCTTATATAGGTAAAGATTTGAGCTATAACATATATTAAAAATCGGACAAGTAAAACTTTACAAAGTTGCTTCCTATTGAAGTGTCATTAAACTTTACTTTTGTTTTAATAGAAATATTAATTTTAAGTATTAATGAAAACCAAATAGAACCCAAATTCATAAGATTATATCAAACTACTCTTGTAAAGAGAATGATCATAATATATTTGCATATAAAGTGAGTGTAGAGTAATATTTGTAAGGGGAAGGGCATGTGCAAGATCATGGTGTACCAAACTATGGCCTTAAGTGGTAGTGAAAAATCAACAAATTAGGGTTATGTCAACTTGACACATAATTTTGAAGTGGTTATGGACTTTATATCAAAAAGTTGTAAGAAAATAATCTGTAGGAAATTGAATGTAGTTTCTAAACTACTAGGCCTTATCAGGGGAAAACAATAATTGATTGGTCAAAAGTTTGAATTTTAATGCAGTACTACGAAAATTTCAGGGCAAAAATAAAAAGTAGGTGTATGTCTGACCACCTTAATCAAAATCAAAAGATAATAATTTTTTAACATAATTATAGATATGAAAAGTAGACTCATGCTCGGATGTGACGCATATTTTTCGGTATTTTTATTCCAAATAAATAATTAAATATGAATTTTCTACCAAAAAAATTTTAGAAAAAAAAAGTCTCGTGTCAGACAACCATAACTAGTAGAAAATTTTACCAAATTTATTATTATTATTAATTTCTTATACTAGGTGAAGCATAGAATGTGACGCAAATTTTAGATTTAAAAAATGTTATACCATTTGAAAGTTATAGCTATTTTTCAATTAGTATGTCAATCAGCATTTTACAATAATCTTCATTGATAACTAACTAATAAATACTTACCAAACTTAAAATTCGACAGAAATTATATTGATGGAATCTCGAGATTGATATTAAAAAACCCTTTTCGTTTCATTCAATTTAGATCAAAATAACATTGTCAGACGGCTACTCGAAGTCTGAGTATCACTAAAACCCTCTTCAAACACGTATTTTGGGTTGACCGAGTAGGCTTGGTAAATACCGAGCTTAATCGGATATCCGATATGCTTCGACAGAATTTGGATGGAAAATAGTAAATCCCAACCCATTTTGGAGGGAAAATTGTGTTTAAAAATTATAGCTTATGATTTATAAATTATTTCACTTATATTACTATGTAAAGACGTATATATATATATATATATATATATATATATATATATATATATATATATATAATAACGTAATGTAAAGATATAAGATATAATCTATTAATATATAATAATATATTATGTTAATCTTATTACAATCTATAAATATAATTTATATTATTATTATTTTTACTAAATATAATAACGTAATATATATATATATATATATATAAGAACATAATATTTTCATTAAATTTAATAACGTAATACATACATACATCTCTCTCTCTCTATATATATATACATATGTTATTAATATATATAATAACGTAATATTTTTATTAAATATAATAACGTAATATATATATTATTAATATATATGTATATTATTAATATATATGAGTCAAAGGGGGTCATAGGTCAACCACTGACCCCCTTTGACGCATTAAATGATGACATATGTCCCTAGGGGTCTTAAGACCCCTAGCGACATATTACAATGGTTAATATGGGTCAAAGGGAGTCATAGGGTGACCTATGACCCCTTTTGACCCATTAAATGATGAAGTATGTCCCTAGGGGTCATAGGACCCCTAGAGACATATTAGAATCATTCATATTAGTCAAAGGGGATCATAGGGTGACCTATGACCCCCTTTGACCCATTAAATGATGACATATACATATTAGAAACATTGATATGGGTCAGAGGGGGTCATAGGGTGACCTATGACCCCCTTTGACAAATTAAATGATGACATATGTCTCTAGGGGTCCGAGGACCCCTAAGGACATATTAAAATTGTTCATATAGGTCAAAGGGGGTCATACGGTGACCTATGAACTCCTTTGACCAAATAAATGACGACATATGTCCCTAAGGGTCCTAAGACCCCTAGGGAAATATTAGAATGGATAATATGGGTCAAAGGGGGTCATAGGTTGACCTATGACCCCCTTTGACGAATCCTAGGACCCCTAAGGACATATTAGAATGGCTAATATGGGTCAAAGGGGGTCATAGGTTGACCTATGATCCCCCAATATCCATTAAATAACGAGATATGTCCTTAGGGGTCCTAGGACCCCTAGGGACATATTAGAATGGTCAATATAGGTCAAAGGGGGTCATCGGTTGCCGCATTAAATGATGGCATATGTCCCTAGGGGTCTTAAGACCCCTACCGACATATTAGAATGGTTCATAGGTTGACTTATGAACCTCCACAAACCATAAAATGATGAGATATGTTTCTAGGGGTCCTAGGACCGCTACAGACATATTAGAATCGTTAATATGGGTCAAAGGGGCCCCCTTTGACCCATTAAATGATGATCTATGTCCCTAGGGGTCCTAGGACCCCTAGGGACATATTAGACCAATTAAATGACGATCTATGTCCCTAGGGGTCCTAGGACCCCTAGGGACATATTAGAATCGTTCATACGGGTCAAAGGGGGTCATAGGTCACCCTATGACCCCTTTTGACCCATGAAATGATGACATATGTTCCTAGGGATCCTAGGACCCCTAGGGACATATTAGAATGGTTAATATGGGTCAAAGGGGGTCATAGGGTGACCTATGACCCCTTTTGACCAAATAAATGATGACATATGTCCCTAGGGGTTCTAGGAACTCTAGGGACATATTAGAATGGTTAATATGTGCGAAAGGGGGTCACAAGTTGACCTATGACCCCCCACGACCCATTAAATGAAAGGATATGTCCCTAGGGGTCCTAAGACCCCTAGGGACATATTAGAATGTTTAATATGTGTCAAAGGGGGCCATAGGTTGACATATGGCCCCCCACTATCTATTACATGACGAGATATGTCCTTAGGGGTCCTAGGACTCCTAGGGACATATTAGAATGGTATATATGGGTCGAATCCTATCACCCGCTTTAACCCATTAAATGACAACATATGTCCCTAGGGGTCCTAAGACACCTAGGGACATATTAGAATCATTCATATGGGTCAAAGGGGGTCATAGGGTGACCTATAAGCCCCTTTGACCTATGAAATGATGACATATGTCCCTAGGGGTCCTAGGACCCCTAAGCACCTATTAGAATGGTTAGTATGGGTCAAAGGTGGTCATAGGTTGACCTATGACACCCCATGACCCATTAAATGATGAGATATATCCCTAGGGGTCCTAGGACCCCTAGGAACATATTAGAATGATTAATATAGGTGAAAGAGGGTCATAGATTGACCTATGACCCCCCACGACCCATTAAATGACGAGATATGTCCCTAAGGGTCCTAGGACCACTAAAGACATATTAGAATGGTACATATGGGTCAAAGGGGGTCATAGGGTGACCTATGACCCACTTTGACCTATTAAATGACAAAATATGTCCCTAGGGGTCCTATGACCCTAAGGACATATTAGAATTGTTAATATGTGTGAAAGGGAGTCATAGCTTGACCTATGACCCCCCACGAACCATTAAATTATGAGATATGTCCTTAGGGGTCCTAGGACCCCTAGGGACATATTAGAATAGTATATATCAGTCAAAGTGGGTCATAGGGTGACCTATGACCCCCCACGACCAATTAAATGATGACATATGTCCCTAGGGGTCCTAGAATGGTTAATATGTGTGAAAGGGGGTCATAGGTTGAACTATGACCCCCCATGACCCATTAAATGATGAGATATGTCCCTATGGGTCCTAGGATCCCTAGGGATATATTAGAATGGTTAATATGTGTCAAAGGGGGTCATAGGTTGACTTATCACCCCCGACGACCCATTAAATGACGAGATATGTCCCTATGGGTCCTAGGACCTCTAGGCATATATCAGAATGGTGTATATGGGTCAAAAGGGGTCATAGGGTGACCTATGACCCCCTTTGACCCATATGAACGATTCTAATATGTCCCTAGGGTTCTTAGGACCCCTAGGGACATATGTCGTCATATGTCCCTACGTGTCCTAGGACCCCTAGGGACATATTAGAATTGTTCATATGGGTCAAACGGGGTCATAGGTCACCCTATGACCCCTTTTGGCTCATGAAATGATGATATATGTCCCTAGGGGTCCTAGGACCCATAGGAACATATTAGAATGGTTAATATGGGTGAAAGGGGGTCATAGGGTGACTTATGACCCCCTTTTACACATTAAATGACAACATATGTCCTTAGGGGTCCTAGGACCCTTAGGGACATATTAGAATGGTTAATATGTGTGAAAGGGGGTCATAGGTTGACCTATGACCCCTCATGACCCATTACATGACGAGATATGTCCCTAGGGGTCCTAGGACCCCTAGGGACATATTAGAATAGTTAATATGTGTGAAAGGGGGTCATAGGTTGACCTATGGCCCCCGACGACCCATTAAATAATGAGATATGTCCCTAGGGGTCCTAGAACCCCTAGGGACATATTAGAATGGTATATATGGGTCAAAGGGGGTCATACGGTGACCTATGACCCCTTTGACCCATTAAACGATGACATATTTCCCTAGGGGTCCTAAGACCCCTAGGGACATATTAGAGTCATTGATATTGGTCAAAGGGGGTCATAGGGTGACCTATGACCCCCTTTGACCTATGAAATGACAACATATGTCCCTAGGGATCCTAAGACCCCTAGGGACCTATTAGAATGGTTAATATGGGTCAAAGGGGGTCATAGGTCGACCTATGACTTCCCACGACTCATTAAATGACGAGATATGTCCCTAGCTGTCTTGAGACCCCTAGGGACATATTAGAATGGTTAATATGGGTCAAATGGGGTCATAGGTTGACCTATGACCCCCTTTGACGCATTAAATGACGAGATATGTCCCTAGGGGTCCTAGGACCCCTAAGGACATATTAGAATGGTTAATATGTGTGAAAGGGAGTCATAGGTTGACCTATGACCTCCCACGACCCAGTAAATCACGAGATATGTCCAGGTCATATTAGAATGGTATATATATGGGTCAAAGGGGCTCATAGTGTGACCTATGACCCCCTTTGACCTATTAAATTATGACATATTAGAGTCATTGACATAGTTAATATGTGTGAAAGGGGGTCATAGGTTGACCTATGGCCCCCGACGACCCATTAAATAACGAGATATGTCCCTAGGGGTCCTAGAACCCCTAGGGAAATATTAGAATGGTATATATGGGTCAAAGGGGGTCATAGGGTGACCTATGACCCCTTTGACCCATTAAATGATGACATATGTCCCTAGGGGTCCTATGACCCTTAGGGACATATTAGAGTCATTGATATGGGTCAAAGGGGGTCATAAGGTGACCTATGACCCCCTTTGACCCATGAAATGACAACATATGTCGCTAGGGATCCTAGGACCCTTAGGGACCTATTAGAATGGTTAATATGGGTCAAAGGGGGTTATAGGTTGACCTATGTCTTTCCACGACTCATTAAATGACGAGATATGTCCTTAGGTGTCTTGGGACCCCTAAGGACATATTAGAATGGTTAATATGGGTCAAAGGGGGTCATAGGTTGACCTATGGCCCCCTTTGAGGCATTAAATGATGAGATATGTCCCTAGGGGTCCTAGGACCCCTAGGGACATATTAGAATGGTTAATATGTGTGAAAGGGAGTCATAGGTTGACCTATGACCTGCCACGACCCATTAAATCATGAGATATGTCCCTAGGGGTCTTAGGGTCATATTAGAATGGTATATATGGGTCAAAGGGGCTCATAGTGTGACCTATGACCCCGTTCGACCCATTAAATGATGATCTATGTGCCGAGGGGTCCTAGGACCCCTCAGGACATATTAGAATGGTTAATATGTGTGAAAAGGGGTCATAGGTTGACCTATGACCCCCCACGACCCATTAAATTGTGAGATATGTCCCTAGGGGTCCTAGGACACCTAGGGACATATTAGAATGGTATATATGGGTCAAAGGGTGTCATAGGGTGACCTATGACCTCCCACGACGCATTAAATGATGACATATCTTCTTAGGGGTCCTAGGACCCCTATGGACATATTAGAATGGTTAATATGTGTGAAAGGGGGTCATAGTTTGACTTATGACCCTCCACAACCCATTAAATGATGAGATATGTACCTAGGGTTCGTAGGACCCCTAAGGACATATTAGAATGGTTAATATGTGTAAAAGGGGGTCATAGGTTGACCTATGACCCTCCACAACCCATTAAATGATGAGATATGTCCCTAGGGGTCCTATGACCCCTAGGGACATATTAGAATGGTTAATATGTGCTAAATGGGGTCATAGATCACTCTATGACCCCCTTTGACCCATGAAATGATGACATTTGTCCTTAGGGTTCCTAGGGCCCCCTAGGGACATATTAGAATGGTTAATATGGGTCAAAGGGGGTCATAGGGTGACCTATGACCCCCCACGACCCATTAAATGACGAGATATGTTCCTAGAGGTCCTAGGGCCCCTAAGGACATATTAGAATGGTTAATATGGGTCAAAGGGGGTCATAGGGTGACCTATGACACCCTTTGACCCATGGACATATTGGAATGGTTAATATGGGTCAAAGGGGGTCATAGGTCCTTTGACCCATTAAATGATGAGTTATGTCCCTAAGGGTCTTAGGATCATTAGGGACATATTAGAATCGTTCATATAGGTTAAAGGGTGTCATAGGGTGATCTATGACCCCTTTTGACCCATGAAATGGTGACATGTCCCTAGGGGTCCTAGGGACATATTAGAATGGTTAATATGGGTCAAAGAATTAAATGATGACATATGTTCCTAGGGGTCCTAGGACCCCTAGGGACATATTAGAATGGTTAATATGTGTGGAAGGGGGTCATAGGTTGCCCTATGACCCCCATGACCCATTAAATGATGAGTTATGTCCCTAGGGGTCCTAGGACCCCTAGGAAGATATTTGAATGGTTAATATGTGTGAAAGGGGGTCATAGGTCACCAACCTATGACCCCTTTGACCCATGAAATGATGACATATGTCCTTAGGGGTCCTAGGACCCCTAGGGACATCTTAGAATGGTTAATATGGGTCAAAGAGCCTATGACCCCCTACGACCCATTAAATGACGAGATATGTCCCTAGGGATCCTAGGAACCCTAGGGACATATTAGAATGGTTAATATGTGTGAAAGGGGGTCATAGGTTGACCTATGACCCTCCACGACCCATTAAATGACGAGATATGTCCCTAGGACCCTTTAGGACATATTAGAATGGTATATATGGGTCAAAGGGGGTCATAGGATGACCTATAACCCCCCACGACCCATTAAATGACGACATATTTATATACTATTAATACTATTGTAGCATAATAATAATAATAATAATAATAATAATAATAATAATAATAATATAAGTAAACACTAAATATTAATACTATTATATCTATAGTAATAATAATATTACTATTATAGCTATAATAATAATATATATATTAATACTATTATGGCATAGTATTTATATATATATATTAATACTATTGTAGCATAATAATAATAATATAAATAAACACTAAATATTAATAGTATTATATAGACTATAGTAATAATAAGAATACTATTATAGGTATAATAATAATATTGATACTATATATTAATACTAATAAACCAAAGTCAGTTTCCCTCCAATAATTATTCTAATATTAATACTAATATAGCAAAGTCTGTTTTCCCTCCAAATCTCATTGGAAAAGATCGGATATTCGATTTCAAATCGTATATCCGATCTGAAATCAAATATCCAATTTTCCTAAGATATCCCTATCCCTGCCGACCCGACAACATCACTTTTTCTGTTCTTTTTTCATGGGTTTTGCAAAAAAGTGTAGTTTGGGGCCCAACCAATCGAAAAAAATTCAAAAATATAACCTTAGGTGTTCAAATTTTTCATCTCAATGGGGAGCAGCAGTCATCGAAAGGTTAAATGCAAAAGGAAGATATGCAATGAAGACATTGCGGCATATATGGAAAGAGACAAAATGGAACACCGAAGAAAAGGACAACGTATGCTAAATATCAGTCAAGTTGACGATGAATTAGTCGAAGGTGAAATCACATACTTAGATAATGAGTATGTACAGTTGGGGAATTAAAATGTACCTATTGAAAATGATAATGTCGAAATTGAAAATTTAGAGAATGAAAATTTTGAAGATGAAATGCTACCAAGTCATAATCCAAATTGCATAATTGACCATGTCGAACATGACAATGCACAAGAACCTAATGCATAAGAACATTACATATCTCCTAATTATAATTGACATGAATGTTCTAAAACACCAAAATGGATAATTGAAATTGATGAAATGGTTATTACTAGTTTGGAAAGGATAAAATCAGAAAGAACCATTCGTTTATCGGCTTCAAGACTATATCAGATGTTTTTCAGAAACAAGACAGTGGTAGAGCAATGTCAGCTTTTCATGCACTTATTAACGATGCAAAAGATGAGACCTATGCTTTCCAAATTGAAGATTCATGTCAATAAAAAGTTGGAAAGAAATGCCATTATTGTGAAGAATCTTTTCAGTGCTCTCAATAGAATTGGGAAAAATAACAGGGAGAAAGAGTCTCCAAGGTGCTCTAGGTGCATTTTGAGGTCAATATTTTGAGGGTCATAACTTAGAGCTCATGAGGGCTATCAATGAACTATTAGAGGAGACAAGTTTGTAAGAAGTAGTGGCTTAGTGTTTTATCTAAAATAAGTTAATGCAAAGGCTTTATTAGAGGGTCTTGGCCAAACTAGTGGGGTGTCTACCCACTCTCTAATTTTAGAGAGAATTAGGTTTTGGAGGGAGATTAGGGGAGCTATACTACAACTATCCTTACCCTAGCTTGGACCAAGGTTGGTATCTCAAACTTGCTTCTTTTCCATTTCTTTCTTTTAGCATGGTTAAGCATATATGCAAGTGTGGAGTTTATCAATGGAGTATGCATTGCATTACATTGTGAAGAAGCATTCATGTGAGTGCTTGAATGGTGTTCATTCCATATAGATTAGTGTGACACCATTGTGCATCTTGTTGTATTGTGTGGAGTATTGTGAGTATGAGGTTTGGATTTCCTCTATTTCCTTGTTGTATTATGGGTGTTGATATTGTGTTGTGCTCTTGAAAATTTCTTGTTTTATTTCTACTTGGTTTTGTTTTCTTGTTTTGTGCTTGAGTGTTGTTATGAGCATGGGACTTACACTCACCCTTGTGGGAAGGGAAGAGAAGTCCAGGGTGAAGGGCTTAAGTTGGGTTCGAAAAATGTATTGAGAACCTTGGAGTATGGGCTCCATTGTATGCCATAACCATTCATATCTTGCTAGGGGTGATAAGGAAAGTATGGTGTAGAAAGGAAGTTTGAGGAGTTACAGCTGAGTGTAGTGGGTTTGGAGGAGGAAATGTGGAGGCCCCGAGAGGGCATTAAATTGTTGATTTATGATAGCCCCGAGAGGGCATGAAATTTTCTAAATTATGATAGCCCCAAGAGGGCATGAAAATTGTTTATTGTAGATATGGTTTGGTATGGAAAGTCTCCATTTTAGAACACACCTTCACCCTATGTTTATGGTTCCATCTATGAAGCCATTGTGAAATAGCCTTGCAGGGAAATTGTTCAAGTTTGAAATGTAATGTTTATGCATTGAAAGATTGTATATGTATCCCAGTTTGAGCCTTGTTCCCTAGCGCGGGGGTGGTCTCTTTGAGGCCTATGGTTGGGTGGAAAGCACCCATGGTCCTTGTTATTTTGTTGTGTTGCATATGCAGATTTGTGTCCAAGGGGGCAATGGAAATGGCTTGGAATGATCATCTTGCAGATTGATGTTGGATGAGAAAACTTGACAGTGTGCCCTCATTTGTGAAGGAGGATTCACCAGCTTGTTCACGTTCTTAATGATCATGTTGGACAATGTTCATGCTACTCATTGTCCATATCTTTCAATGTTCATGTTCCTTATGATTTTGAAAAGTCCCTTATGTTGCCCCATTGTGATGGAAGGAGATTGTATCATTGTTACCTAATGTACGTGTAGAGGAAATAATTGATAAGGTTGTATATGCATGTTTCATTTGGAGTTTATATTGTTACGAAAGCATTGGTATGAGTCACAGATTTACTTTGACATCATTGTTATCATTTGAAAATGTGAAAGAAAGTTTTCCCCTTGTGGTATTGTAAATGACTAGTTGATAATAACAATCCATAGATGTTATGCGATACCATTGATTGTATAAATTTAAAACTTAGTAGATTGCTTACAATCTTGTTGTGCACTCGATAATTTGGAAGGAAAATTTTATGTTCATATCACATGCACTCAATAAAAGCCAAGATTGATCTTGACCACCCTTCTAGAGTAGCCCCCAACATTTCTAAAGCCATCATAATGCAAAAAGTTTTCTCCACTCCCCAAGGCATATTGTTAAATCTGACATTCATTCTGACATGTCATGTCAAGACTTTTATCCTTGAGCTTGCCTCCTTGAAAAGGGGTTTCATCCCCATTAGTATACTTGGGTGCATAGGAGAAAGGGTTTATGTCACATCCTTGTCTTATGCAATAGTCGTCCCCTCCTTGCAGCAATGGTTACATATTCCCAAGCATAGGTAGTTGACTTGAAATTTCTTGCAGCAGTGGTCACGTGTTCCCAAGCATAGGTAGTTGACTTGAAATTAAGGGGGAGTAGGATAGAAATCCCAAGGGATTTGTACTTAGGAGAATGTCAAGTTGACATTTAATATGACTTGTTCACATTAAGATTGCTGATTGCAGGGATGGGAAAAAGATGTCCTAAGGCTTGGATTAGTCAAAATTCTACACATGACCCACGTGGGACCTTGTGGGGACCATGTGTAGGAAAAAATGTGGCCTTGGTAAGAGTTAGGGAATGATGAGGATTTAAGATAGATAGGAGATTCACCCTTTAGATTTATTTTTATTTTTATCAGATAATTATTTAATCATTTCAAGTTTTGAGTAGAGGATAATGACACTTAGTGTATTTGAGCTTAGTTTAAGGGTAATGTTTATATCAAGGGGCTCATTTAGAAACATGTAACAATTAATCCATATGGTAATGGAAAAGCTCAATATAGGAAAATAAATTAAATGAAATAAATAAGTTTACGAGAATGCATATATAATTGAACATGATGTTAAGTACAAAGGGTTTAATTAAATTAGTGTTAAGACTGTAAATTAGGATAGTTGGATGTAGATATAATAGGGTTAATATGAAGTAAGTTGTCAGGATGATGGGATTGGAGAATCAAGGATAAGGATGGACGGTGGATTAAAATAATAACTCAAATCTAGTTTTATCTAGTCAATAAAGCACATTGATAGATAAGAGTTACTGGATAGAATTGAATGCATGACAAACTTGTGTAGATGTTGGATTTAATGTCAAGTGAATTTTATATTTGGCTTGAGGGAATGTTAGTTAGATAAGGAATGTTGTGGATTCGATTGAAGATATTAGTAGAATATCAAAGTCGATAGAATATATATACCATTTTGAAAATGTAGTGTAGGAATAAAGCATTAGTTAGCTAGTATGTAATAAGGGTCAATAGGCATGTCATTAGAGGTAGCTCATTAGCTCATGTACCCTATGTATAATTAATGATAATATGATTCATGTACACCACATTTTACTATGTTAGTTGCATGAAATGATGAATACATATATGTCAGAACGATAAGGTATGTTATATACAAACCTTATTTATATGCTTGCACCTAATCCTTGCATAAACAATTCATCTAACAAATTTAAATTGACAAACTCAATACGATGATGTAGTAGGATGTGTTTAAATACTAATCGTGAATTATTATTGAGTTAAGTACTTTGAATTGACCCTTAGACTTACTAAGAGTTTCTCATTTTATGTGACTACTAATTCGTACTATGAAACTACTTTGAATCTTAACATGCTTTGATAATAATAATATTGATAGTGAGAAAGTAAGCTTATGGTGAATAATTAGATGTAATAATGTAAAAATTAAATGTAATAGTATAGTAATTATAGTAATTAAAATAGTAAATGTAGAAGCATGGAAATGCAGCTAGATTAGTTAGTAGTTGATGAGCTAGATAGTTAGTAATTGTCTTTTGTTAGAGTGAGTTTGATTTATGTATTGAAATAGTAATTTTTTTGTTTAGGAAACTATAGTGAGTGCTAGTTTGGTGAGGAAGCAATTTTGATAGAGGGTCACTGCAAGAAGTTGGGTCTCACTTTTGGCAAAAAAGTGGAAGTGTTTTTCCTATTTTTGAAATTTTTTGTCAATTGATGTCAAAATTTGAGGTATTTAGAGATTGACTATTAAAAAACTTTAGAAATAAAATTTTTAGTATTTGGAATCTAGTTTTTGAATATGTAATTTATTTGCGCACCCATATGATAGATTATTTTTTTGGTATGAATCTTTAAAAACCACTTTTTCAAAATGCCTATTTCAAGAGCATACCATGCTTGTGTATGGACACCATAATTTGACACAAATAAATGAATTTTTACAAATCCTTTTAAAGGGAATTACCTAATATTCCTAAGATTGATGACAATATTTTTTCTTTATTTTTTATTGAATAATTTTTTTATTATTAATTATTAATTGGCTATAAAGGTAAATTTTAAAACCTCTCATGTACGGACCACATAATTTGATCAAAATCTCACTTTTTTCAAAAATTTTTTTTTAACATCAAAAGAATTGTATTTATATTGATGACATATAAATTAATTTAAGAAAAATTATAAAATAAAAAAGTTATTAAAGTTTTAGTGAATGTCACTTTTTAACGTTTAGGAGATAGTTTTGATTAATAAATAATGGAAAAATAGAAAATAAACTAATAACACAATAAAATTTACATTTTTGAAACCAGAACAGTAAGACCTATAATGGGTTTTTGTCTCGTAAAAAAATTCAGTAGGAATGACTATAAAAAAATTACGACAATACCAAAAATTTATCGATTAAATGCCTTAGAAAAAAAAAGGATCACAAAGACATGGCTTGGTGGGACCAAGCCTTTGGCATGCCTTTCCTCAAGGAAAAACCCCATGCAAAAGTCGGGAGCCATACCAAATTCTCGCTCATGTCTCACAAATCGAGCACTTGATTTGTAATTCAAAAATCGGGTGCCCGATTGCTTTGAACCGTTGTACCCGACTTTTTGAAAATTGGGTACCCGATGCTTTTAAAATTTGAGTACCCAATTTATAAATGGGTACCTGATTTTTAAAGAATTGGGTGCTCAATTTTTAAGAAATCGAGTACCCATTTCTAATGTACCCGTTGGGTCCCAAAAGCTGCCCCATCGACCCAATTTGAATGATTGAAATGATTGAACAATAGTTTCGACCTGCAACACCAAATTTCATCACGCTTATTCTATTTTCTTGTCCTCTTATACAATTTGCAGGCTACTGATTCAAATTCAAAATTGGTGCAAACATGGGATTAAAACAACGAAGAAAGAAGAAAGCAAGAGTTTTGACAGATGAGGAGATTGCAACAAATAAAGAGAACGAAGCACAACATCAACGAGAGAGAAGACAGAGAATTAGAGATTTGAACAATGTTTCAAAGGAGAAAGACATTGAAGATACCATGATGGATGAAGAGGGCAAAGAAGAGAACCCAATACAAGAAAATTCAGGTGCACATTCTAATCATGCGTTCAATACAGGTGTGTCTCCAAACCCTCGAATTGTCTTTCGTGATGAAATTGGTGATTTTTTAGAAGCAGGTTACGATTTAAATGATTTAGATTTTCTTCATGAGAAGCAATTGTCAAACAATCATGCACAAAACACTCCAATTGAAATGCTTTCCTCGAAAGAAATACCAAGAAAATTTGAAAATGATATTCAAATCCCAAATAACAGTGAAAATAGTAAAGTGTTTGAAAATAAAAATTGCATGAATGTAGACATAGAAACACCAACTACTAAACAAACATTTCAGGATGATAGTAAAGTGTTTGAACATAATTTTCATATTCCTAATGATGTGTTAGATAATCTTGAGGGATTGGTTTCATGGAGACAAATTAGGACACATGCTAATAGATTGTATAGGCATTTTTTTTATAATAAGAAATTTGGGTTTCAATGTCAGCTAATGTTGCAACTAATTAAAATGTCTAAAATGCGAAAAGTAATGAGAAGGTTGGGAATGTATGCAAAACTCAAGAATAAAAATGAGTCTTTAAAATAAGTTGTATCCACTGTTGCTAGTGCCTTTGATGTTATCAGAAAGAGAAGTCAGTTTAAAGATAAGAATGCAACACGATGAGCAATGAAAACAGCTTTAGTTAACATATCAACATCTGACAAAAAATTGATTACCAATATAAGTGGATATCTTAATGTGAATCGTAAGACTTTAGAAAGAGTTGTAAAGAGAAGGGTTAACTTTAAATGTGATCCAATAAATATTTTATGGACTTCTAGTGATATACTCCCAAGATGTGATATGAAACTTACTAGTGAAATCAAAAGTTTGATTGAAATTTTTTGGCATGATAATACAAGAGTATCACCTAATTCAAGAGATGTTCTTAAATTGAGAATTGGGTCAAAAATACGTGATCCATATCCTAAACACCTTTTGGACATAACTCAAACTGAATTGTTTAAAAAATTTGTAGATGGTAAGGTATTAAATATTACCATTAGTCAAAGATCTTTTAAAAAGTGTAAACCATGGTATGTAAGGATTAACAAGGAAAGAATCACATGTTGTTGTAAAACTCATATTCAATTTCGTTACCATTATGATGTATTTCAATCTATACGTGGTACCATGCATAGTAAAGAAATGTTGCAAGAATGTGGTATAAAAATACCACCTCAAACTATAAAAGATTTCATATCAGGTTTGTTTTGTAAGCCACCTAATGATCAATACTTTCTTTTCAATGCATGTCTTTCTAGTACATGTGATATGTGCAACAATCTTTCTTTTTTAGATGAATGTTTGCATGAAAATGCTTTGACTACTTTTGGACAACAATTAGTTGACGTAAAAAGATTCAAAACTATTGAATATCCATTGAAGGATGGGAAGATTGGAAGAAGGTGTGATCTAGTTACAGATAAAGTTAGTTGTCATGCATTTATGGATGAGTTTAAGAGTATGATCATACCAAAATATGTTAAACACTCTCAATATTCTAGATGGCTTGATGGGAAATTTCGTATATGTAAGAATACATTTCCAATTGGTACTATACTTTCAGTTGTTGACTTTGCAGAGAACTACATGCTTGCACCGCAAGAAGAGGTGCAACCACAATATTACAATTCAGTGCAAGTAACAATTTATGTTCATATAGTTTATAGGCATGCACCTGATAGTATAGAGGAGGATCAAAAAATATTGAGAGAGTGTCATTTTTATTTAAGTGATAATAAACTCCATTCATCTGAGTTTGTCCAATATTATTTGAAGGTATTTTATGATAATTTAAAAGAGAGACAAATTCAAATGACACAACATTGGATATGGTCAGATAATTGTACGGGACAATTCAAGAATGCTAGAATGTTCTATTGGTTGAGTAGGACACATAAACAAACTAACATCCAACATGTGTGGAGTTTTTTTGAGGCTAGACATGGTAAAGGAGAACATGATGGTGCTAGTGCATGTGTGAAGAGAGCCCTTAGTAGAGAGCAATTAAAATTTGAGTAAAAAGCTAAATTCAAAAATGCACATGAGATTGTCGAATGGTGTAACAAATATTTATACACGGGATCAAGTCAAAACTCTACAATCAAACGTTTCTTCTATGTAGTTGAAGAAAATAATATCCCTTCAAGATATGATTGTGATACAATTAGTGGTTCAACTAAATGGCATTCATTTAGGAGTTTAGATTCTAACACTTAGACTATATGGATTAGGTAGCTTGCTTGTTTTTGTCAATTTTTTCTTGCAAGTGAATGGGAAGAATGTGAGAATACAGAAGGGGTTGAAGATTGGAAACAAAGATCATTAGCACCTACTGACACACATTTTGAAGATGATATAGTAAATGAAGGCCAGAATGTGACTTTTGCATCAGAAGACTATGATCATATTTCAGACCTCATAGAACCTGGTATGCACAATTTAATTAGATTTTTTTGTGATCTCATGCTTCAATTTATATAATTTGCATATGTACACTCATGTGATTAAAGTGTTTCTATATTTTATCTTATCTTGTAAGACATGTTTATGCTATTATTGCACCTAGTGATAATGATGAACAGATTGAGTATTGGCTAGCTAGATGTGTGGAACCTAAGAAAAAATTGACATGTCATCAAGTAGACGATGATGGTTTTGAGTATCCAATTGGGTCTATTGTTGTAGCTAGCACCTGGCTACATAGATACCTAACAAGAAGAAATGGTTTGCCAGCATTTGAAGACTACCAAACCGAAAAGAAGATTTTACACTATTCTCATTTGGTTGTGGCAACAAATATCAAATTAGAAAGATACAATGGGGGACCCGCCAATAAGATATTATGGACAATTTCAATGGACGAGCACGAGACAATCATAGATGCATTGCAAAAGAGAGAGGATGCAGATGGTACAATGGGATGACTACATTTAAATCAAACACATGTAAGTTTTTTCATTATTGTATTATTTTTATATATATGTACTTATATAATTTAATTACATGTATGTTTGTGTTGTCAATACCAATTTAGAGAACTTATATACCTCTTATTCAAGTCTCAATTACAATTTATGCAAATTTAAATGTTAAAGTGGATCGAACATCAACATCTTGTGCAATTTCACATAGTAAGTACATACAAATTACACATATATATTTACATAGTTCATATACCTTGAATATTAATTTATGTGTTTATTAACATGTGTGTTTTTGTTTTACATTTTTATTTTACAAGACCTCATTGGAAGAGATGTGTTCAACCAATTTTATGTTTCAAATGAGTTCACTGAACTATAAATATATCATTGACATTGTCTTACATATATTGTGAAATATGTTGTACAAACTAATTCAAAAATGAGAATTTACTTCTATTTGAAAATTAAAGGTATGTGCACTTGATATATTATAAATTAATTGTCAATTTAAGTAATGACCTCCTATTTTGTTCCATTACTTTTACATTCAAGCATGTTTAAATTTATGTTTGTTTGAAGTTTCAAATTACTATTGATTGTAATATTAAAAACAAGTCACTTGCACATGATAATTTAAAGATTATTACTCATTGTACAGATTATATGTTAGATCATTACTCATTTTATTCATTGTATTTATTATATCTTACATTACCAAACAACACATTAAGATCACTTATGATGTACATTGTTAGGTACGCTATCCATACATGTGTGTCTTAAGGGGACATGGGAGTCCTAATAGGTCATGTTATGTCTATTATAGGCTATGATAGGTATTCATATGTTTACTACCACATAATAGGTCTTATTAGGTGATAATGAGTCTTACATTACCAAAAAACACATTAAGATCACTTATAATGTACATTGTTAGGTACATTATCCATACATGTGTGTCTTAAGGGGACATGGGAGTCCTAATAGGTCATGTTATGTCTGTTATAGGCTATGATAGGTATTCATATGTTTAATACCACATAATAGGTCTTATCAAGTGATAATGAGTCTTACATTACCAAACAACACATTAAGATCACTTATGATACATTGTTAGGTACATTATCAATACATTTTTAAATCTAGTAGTTCATACAAATTTTATTTGTATGAATCTCAATGCATAAATTTGATGTGATATTTATCCAATAATGCTCTATAGATAGCTAAAATTATTGTTCATCTTGCATATATACTTACAAAATGTGTCATATGTTCATGAATACAATATGTCAGAATAAAGAAAATGGTTTGAATATATTTAAAACATGGTGAAGCATAGTAATATATGTACTACATAAAAAAGCATGATAAGAAATCATAAAAAAATAGTACATGGTCTAACATACATCATAAGATGATCTATGAAGTGAAAAAATACATGGTCTAACATACAGTTTTAACTATCCTAACACAAAGTGTATACATCATAAATAATATATACATCACAAAAACACAATCTATAGGTGCCAACAAGACATAATATATCTGATTGAATGTCCTCTTTGCTCCACCTGAAGAGGACTTAGATGGATCATCATGTGTAATATGAGTCGTCTCGTCATGTCGGACACCCTGTGAGGTAGATGTATCACCCTGTGTAACATGAGGCACGTCTCATCATGTACATGCTTAATTGAAATGGGTCTCAAAATCTAGCTCGAAAATAAATTAAATATTCACTACATAATAAAATAAATTATACCACATGAGATGGGTGTCCCTTAGTAACGAGAGGAGGTGCACTGTCAAAACTACCAAATGCAGCAGTGGTGAGGTCCTGTAATTTACAATACATACATTTTTTTAATTTGATTTTAGAGCATAATGAACTATACATTATGTACATAAATCACAATACTGACCTCAAATGACAATGTAGGTACCTCCATCTGGCTAAGTGTTGTGCTCTCAGAAACACTCGTGGTGACATAGTCCTAAAATTATGGATACATAAATGTTTAGTCAAAATTAAATATACATGAATGATTACAAAGTACATAATTTGCACACTACATTTTTTATACACTATTAATTTAACATGTATATATAACGTATATATCATACTTGAGTGGTAGCCACTGTCATAGATGTGTCTGCAGGTATGTTAGCATGATAGTCATAAGATGGACTCAAAAATAGACTATACTGAGGCCTTTATGGATGATTATGATATCCATGCTCTTGTTCGTAAAATCAAAACA
Source organism: Cupressus sempervirens (assembly GCA_028749045.1). NCBI lineage: Eukaryota > Viridiplantae > Streptophyta > Pinopsida > Cupressales > Cupressaceae > Cupressus > Cupressus sempervirens. The sequence goes on along the minus strand of CM053786.1, from coordinate 234,727,866 downwards.
CATAACATATATATACATGTCAGTGAAAATTGTTTAGATTATAAGTTAATAATAATGTACATACATAAAATAATAAAAATTATTTGTCTTCAGTCAAAAGTTCATACCGTATGTATTTGAGGTTGTGCCTCAGTGGTAATTGGAGTAGGACTTGTACTAACATCAATATGTGTAGATGCAGACAATCCCTACAAAATAAAATAAAAAGAACATATGAGCACATGTTATTAAATTTGAATTTGAATGTACATTTTTCTAGTGTAATTCAAAGTACATATCTTATAAGGGATGCCAACGTCTGTAGGTCTTGAAAAAAGACTATACTGCCTCCTAAGAGGAACAATATCATCCATCCTCTGTTATTTGAAAAGTACAAATTAATATAGTTAATACAATTACACATGTATGTAGAAATTAAATAATTATGTGCACTTTATATTTATATTGAAATTAAAATTTTACCTGCTACTCATGACTCTCTCCAGGCTCTCCCTGCTGCATGAGGTCAACAAATGATGACACGTCTATCTCGTCACTACCATCACCATGGGCAGCATATACATTTTCATCAAAATCTGCACCCTTAGCATAATGGCCATCATGTGTTACACCAAGATCACTCTAGGGGCCTGTGCATATGCCTCCACAGCTAGTACAAACATGTCCAAGTGCAGGAGCAACCTGCGTCCACTGCTGTACTAAATTGCCTGAAAGGGCACTCAAATGGGTAAAAGTAGATGAAATTGCATGATGATGGTGAGGAGCAGGCACAACAGGCACAGGAAGAGGTACAAGGGGCTCAGCTCGCCTGTGATTTCTCGTTCTATCACTCAGCTTTGCCCTAGGCCTATCCTGAGGCATCCCTCTACCAACCCCCTGAAATGATTTCATATCAAAATAGTTGGGTTTCAAACCCAACTCAAACTCAGCCCATAAATTCCTAAGGAAGTACATGGGCACCTCATGGTTAGCGTGTGGTGGATGGTCAAATACCATCCACCACTGCTCCCAAAAATGTGCTGCTATGCGTGGATGTGTACACCACCTAATGGAAATGCGAGGCTTCTTATCACTAATTGGTTCACCTGTCTTAGGGTTTACAAAATAATGTTGGAAATTCCCTTTACCTATATGCAGGTTATAAACCTCTCTTTATGATAAGCCATCAGAGTAGAAGGCACACATGCTTTCCCTCCATGATCTAAATGAATCAATGTCTAAATCAAAATGATGGATGGAGGCAACCACACCTTGCATGCTATCTGCAAGACGTAGTAGGTGAGGGGGGGGGTGCCTCTCACATCAGATAGCCTCTATATCACTCATGAGGTCATTGAGGTTATGCCTCATGCTCTCATGAAGCTCATCTGCGGGGGGTGGTGGAGGTGTGGGTGGAGATGGAGGGTGCAGAGGTGGGGGTATGGGAGGGGGAGGGGGTGGCAGTGGGTCCATCAAATATAATTTACATATATATTTAAACAACATAAGACATAAAACATGACAAAAATACATGTCACAACATAATACATAACAAAATTACTATTTAATAAAATTTAAATCTAAAATTTATCAACTAGATCTATATAAATGTGCATATCTTTATTAAAATCATATCAATTAAATAAATAAAGTTAACCACTTAAGTCAAATTAAACATTAAATACTAAATTTTTAAGTCTAATCATAAAATAATAGTCTAAAAAAATATATCTAGGTTAGTTCAAGGTTTCTTTTCTTAAAATACGAGCCACAAAGCTAATTTTTCTTTCATGTACACTTATTTTGTGACACTGGGGGATTGTATGAACTCATTATGGATTATACATGTTCATGTCTTAGGATGAAACAAAGTTAAGATTATGACAAGGTTATGGTTTACAATTTTGTTATGTTAATAGTTTTCATGATGGATAAGCTTAAGATTATTATAATGATTGCGATCCTTTAATGTTAGGGAACTTACCTAGGATTATGGTTTTGGTTAAAATTATATTTACCTGTTTCAGATATTTATTATGGTCCTATTGTTTATAGGATATATAATAGATGGTGTTAAGACGAGAGTTAAGGTTAAAATTATCTAATGAAAGCTTAGAGATAGAATTATGATTTGATTAAAAAAATTTATGATTGTAGTTGGAGCCCTAACTATTATCCACTTTTTAATGCAAACTATAAGTGTAGATCATGTCACTAATACATGTGAACCCTATCCATAACCATATAATAATCCTAATTCTAATCATAATCCATAATTCATTACCTTATGAAGCTTTGGTTATCCATTTTATTGCTAGAGTAATCCCTTGGCTATCCACAAAATGTTCCTAATATATTTATATAGAAGACCAAATTGATTTAAATAAAATGAGTAGGAAGAAGAGAAACTTATATCCAATATTCAAGGAGAGAATCTTTTAACATACTTGAATTCTACCAACCAAAGTGAGATAATTAGAGTTCCAGTTGTTGAGTTTTCCAAAGATTTTCTTGTTGATATAAAGACACATTTCATTTATATGTTAGGGTTTACTACAAATGGAATCCCTAGGTACCTAACCACTTAATTATGAAATCTCCATCCAATACCATATTTACTACACAAGGTAGGGGACTCAATATTTAGCCCCATTAAGATAGTTGTAGAGACATAAATCTTACTACTTGATACAAAGATAAGAGGTCCAATTTGATCATTAAATGACTTGTTTTGCACTCTTCTAGCTTAAAAAGAATACAAATATATTATCAAAAAACTATGTATGTTAGATACTGATTAATTATTTGGAGAGTAGATCCTCTAACTTTTAGAGACAACTATTTATCTCTAAGGAGATAATGTAATGAGTCAATGTTCAACAAGAAAAAATAAAGAGGATGCAAGAGGACACCCTTTCATAATTGATCTAGAGAGTCCTAAAAATTATGATCTAACCCCATTAATTTCTTTACTAAAACCCTAACACCAATCATAAGAGAGGAAACCATTTGAAATTTAATATTGGATGGAGGGCTTGCAACATCATCATAGTGAAACTCCATTCCACCCTTTTGTAGACATTTTCATAATCAATTACTTGAGCATGCCTACACTCTATCCTAGAAATGTTTCTCAATCCAAAGTCTTCCAATAGGTTATCAATTTCTCCAATATGCATAAATATCCTTAACAAAACACTTTTGTGTAGGGTTAATGATCTTGGGTAGGATATCTTCTAGTCTAGAGGCTAAGACCTTGGCAATAATGTTTTTGTATGATATGTATTTAGGAGTGTCCTGTCTCTAATTTTTAATGAGATTCTTATCTCCCCTCGAGGATCAATTTATTACTTGACCTAGGGATTTTATGAGCCCTCCGTTGATCACATGATCAATTTTATGAGCCCTCCATTGATTACTTGATGTAGGGATTTCTCATTACTATTTTTTTGGATGGAGGAGTTGATCTATGATAGAAATGGGTTTATCACTTGGAATAATGCATCTTCATTCTAGGAATGATGGTTCTCATTTTATCCCTATCTTCTAAATCATTTTGAACTAATCATCTTCTAACAAAAAAAAATGATAGTAAAATTAGGAAAAAGATCTTACTATATATATCACTAGGGGGTGGGTATTTCTTTTTATAGAATAAGGAAATATTTTGTTATGTGGCCTTCCATTCTGCAAAGGTAATAAACATTTAGGCTACCCATACAGGAAAATAGGAAACAAATAGGGGAATCTCTAGTCTCCAAAAAAACTCTTAGGCACTTCCAACCCAAGATAAATAGAAATTAGTCCACCCTAACATAATTATTTAGTTAGGGATTGGGGTGTTAGAGTGCTTCAATACCCTCCTAATTAGATATTACATGATGAATACTCACTTAGGATATAAATGTTTAGGCATCCAGTGGAAAGACAATTTATTCACTTCTTTAGATATATTCTTAGGCATCCAAGGGTCTAGTCCAGGCTCCTACTCGCATTGATGTGGACACCTCCACCTTTTGATGGTTAGGGAGGGTTACTTAATTAGATGCCTGATTCGTTCAAGTCTCTTCTAATTTTTTTATGATGTATCATTTTGAGACCTTGGCATCAATGTTTAATTAGTTTTAGGATTATGGTTCAATTTGGTTTGTACTGTTTGATTAGGTTTACATGCTTAGGTTTCAATTAGGACAAGAGTTAATAAATTGAATTAAGTTTTAAAGTGCTAAATTTGGTTTTAGATATAGAATTATAGTTAGAGCTTTTAGATTAAAAACTAACATTAATTCAAAAAAGTTAGGTTTGAATTTTGTTTTAAAGTATTCAATATATTATTGAGTTCTAGTTTAGGGTGATTTGGTTTAGTCTTAAGGTCAATGTTTAACTTGGTTCAATCTTCTAGGGTAATGGTTCAATTTGGTTAATGGTTGGGGAAAGGATTTTTAAGGTTAAATTCAAGGTTTCTACTCTTAAGTTGGGATATATAATTAGGTTTATGATCATGGTTTAATTCAATTTGGTTTATAAGTATAATATTAATTAGTTAAGGGCCAGGGTTACCTTTCAATCTTAGGGTTTGACATTTATAAAATTATAGTCAAGGTAAGATAGGAAAGTTATTTAATTATTTATATATTACATGGTGTAGGTTTTAACAAATTAAGGTTAAGGTTAAGATGATAGTAAGGGTTATGATTAGAGTTAAATTCAATACAAATTGACATTATAGTTAATCCTAAATGATGCCTAGCCAAGGGATCCAAAGAACTAATAAAATTTTTTAGTAAGCAAGCAATAACATACATACAATAATTTACATTTATAAAAAACATAAGAGATTGCATTCCTTAATGAGCAAATTTAAATTTCATTTTTAAATAATTATAAAACACTAAAAGTAAAATAAATAACACATCCACATGAAAGAATATTAACTACTTCAATTCAATCCATTTAAATAATTTATATACATTTGTTCCAAATGCCACTTGGCAAATTAATTCAGAATGCACAATCATCCATTGTACATGTCACAGGGTATGAAAGGCTAAAAGAATATACATTTATAAAATAGTTTACATCATCCATTTTTGATCCATGAAATAAAGTACAATGCAATTTAAGTAAAATCATTTTAAATACTATAAGTTTTTTGTTTGGATGCCTTGGCGGGCTGTGATGTGATTAAGTACTTTATATATGCTTAGGGTTTTTTTTATATGGTTAGGTCAAGATTATAGTTTAAACAATGAATTTAGGTCGAGGTTATAGTTAAAACAATGTCGAGGTTATCGTTAAAACAAGGTCGAGGTTATATGGTTTTAGGTCGAGGTTATATTTATTTGTAAAATTACATTTTTAAACAATGAATTTACATCTAATCTAATCATTCAACATTGTAATAAATACATAAATTAAATACATTTCAAAACATCTAAAATAATAATTTTTTAAATAAACATTTACGAAACTATATTTTAATTAACAAATACAAAAATTTAAACATCTAAGTTCATTAACAATGTAAATTTACAATTTTACGTACATATTAAAAGTGAAAAAACAATAAATTAACATACATATTAAATTGAAAATTGAAAAAAAAAAGTACAATAGTATAAAAAATATTAAAATACTTGGTGTATTGAAAACTACCAGCAAGGGGGTAGTCAGTAGGGCTAAAAATTGGGCTCCCGTATGTGTCTCTAATCGGGCTCCCATTTTTGACATCATTAAAATGACCTCAAAAATGCCAAAAAATCGGTTATATAAACTTTTACAAATCAAGTACCTAATTTGTAAGAAATCGGGTACCCGATTTGTAAGCAATCGGGTACTTGAGTTTTTAAAACTCAGGTACCCGATTTGTAAAAAGGCAGGCGCCCGATATTTGAGTGGCTCAGGCATCCAATTCAATTTTCAATATCAAGTACCAATTTTTAAAATTTGGCTCAGGTGCCCGAAGCTTAATTTTAGAAACGGGTACCCGATTTTTAAAAAATTGGGTACCTGTTTCTAAGAAGTAAAATTCCACGGATCTGACTTCTGTAGAATTATGACCCAACTTCTTGCGGTCACCCTGGAATGCATAAGGATGACTAAATAGAGTAAAGAGGGAGAAAATGACTCAGTATTGGTCCAATCTTCAAGAGGACCTGTAACCAGTAAGATATGGATGGAAGCACATGATACACGTTTGGCACATAAAACAAATTGTTTATTCCATAAGTTGTGTATAGTATGCGTTGAATGATGGATACTATGAATACAAGTGACCCCTTCTCCATCATGTAGACTTCGAAGCTACCTTTGGGGCTTATCTTTTCTAATTTCCAATGGTTAGATCCGATATAGTGTGGTAGATAAGTGTACATTTTCTTATTTGACTAAGGGTGCTCATGTGATGAGTACTAAATCTAAATTCTCTAGATACATGTGTTTAATCGATTAAGATATACTACACTTCTACACCATATAGTAATTGTCACATTAATATATATTGTAATGATTAATGAATGTGTGTACATTGGTAATGAGGATAATATGTAATTCTGATCCCCATCCCTTACACACTAGAATCACGACCTAGTCCATATGATACAATCGACAAACCTTAATAGAATATTAGTATTAGAGGCTTGTTAGGATATGAATTACCTCACTAATTTATGAGTGTCGTATCTTGAACTTGCTCTTTTGACTCGTGATGCTAACTTGAACTAGACTGTCATCCAATCTATTTGAAAACCACCTGTGATTAAAATGTTACAACCGGATGACACTATCCACATGAGTCTTGAACTCCTACTCAATGATAACCTTATTTTACAATATGTAATTTCTTACGCGACTTCATAAGCTACAAAAAAAATTATTGTGTTTTTACTAGTAAGATTTAGGGCATGACACATGATCCACGATAAATTGAACAATACTAGATACTAAATTAATATGTATATCATTATGCACATAAATGAAAAATATATATATCAGAATACATGTATCCATAGACAAAATTTTACACAAATATATATCAAAGATCATGTATCCATAGACAAAGTACTCAAATATATATCAAAATACATAGATCCATATACAAAATGTGGCTGATCATGCCATCAGAATGTGTATAATATCCATGTTTCTGTATACAATGTGGCATATGCCATCTCAAAATGTCTCATGATGCATCCTATGACAACTATACTATTCTAGGGTGCTAGTGGATGATCAAAATGTAGCCTCTTCATTGCACTAGGTGGATCAGATGCCTCCTACATAAACAAAAAAGGAAAACCCAAAGTTAGACTACTAAATTTATATGATTCTACATATCTAACATTGAATTACTCAAATGCATAATGATCTTTTTTGTAATGGAGATTAATACTATCAAAATTCCATAATAAATACCTCTCTCGTCGACCTCCTATGCCAGTCAGGGGTCCTCTTGTATGCCCTTGGCAATGCTGGTACCTCTCTAATTGTGGGCTGTATATGTTCAAATACCTTTTTCTGATGAATCTACAATTTAAACTATAACATTATAATTCATAGCATGCTAAATTTATAACATATTTAATCATGAATTCAAACTACAACTTACTATTGTAGGCTCCTCCTTAGGAGTGAGTGGCCGTGTCATCAAATCTACATAACTCTCTCATCGAACCTCATGTGCACTAGGAGTCTCCTATGAGATACAAAATAGTAGTTGTTAATATCACAGAAATCAGTTTTGAATTAATTTATGAAGATAAGGATAATAAAAAAAACAATGATACTTATACATACAATGGGGCTCTCAGTGCGAATGGAAATCTTTGATGGTCTATGACGCAAAATCTATACAGGCTCATCACTAGTAGCGACGCCCTATATACAATAAAGAATGTAATTAAATGGGATTACCAAAAATATTTTACAAGAATGCATCGATATTTAATCAAATAGAAAGCGCCTAATTACCTTTCCTTTGTCAATGCATGTTGGTTAATCCTTTGCACTTTGTCCCTTCGGGACAGGTGCTACCTGCAAGATAAAAGAAAGATTAGCAACCATATATGCTACAATATCAAATAGAAAAAAAAATGTGAACACAACATAATGTACCGTTGATCTCTTAAGGCCAAATGAAATGACCGAGAGCGTGGCATCATCAATCTATTTGAGCTCCTCCTCGGTCATCAACTAAACATGAATGAAGATCACATACATATAAAAGTCAATATGGCTTAAAAACTAAAATTAATCTATTATAAAAATTAACTTTAAATCACATATGTCATAAAAAAAATATATATACACATACTGAATCTGAAGGAGTCCATGTCTTTGTATTCTCCTCCTCTCTCGCATCAGGATCTGTAGCCTGTGTCTGTGTGTGTGGTGTATCCTCGTTTAATACAAAATGATACTCAGAAAGATCACCTATGTGACCCAAGAAAATATTCTTGCACGTAATGCAAGTGTGAGGCACACAAACATGTGATGAGCTAGCCGATGATGAACTCGCACCAGCATCATCAACATGAGGAGGTAGGATTGACCTAGCCTGAGATATCATTAGGCTACTTAGCCTATGAATGGATAAGATAATATGAGAGCTAGCCTCTATTATAATATCTGGATGCTGCACTCGAGGAGGAGGGGAGATATTAGTGGGGGGAACAAAAGTGCCAGCTTTCTTCCACTAGGAAGAGGGTCTATCTTGAGGAGCTCCTAGTCCTAAGCCCATGTTGGGCTTCATGCTCCAATAGTTCACTTTAAGTTTCAACACAAATTCAGCATATAATTTTCTAAGGAAATGAAATGGTATGTCTAAATTTCCATGTGGAGAGATATCAAAGACCATCCACCAACGATCCCAGAAGTTTGCACGTATGGCGTCATTTGTGCACCATTTAATCGATAGTTTGGATTTTTTTGGGTCAACTGGTAAACCCATTTTCGGGTTTGCAAAAAGGCTGGCCAAATTGTCTTTATTTATGTTGAGGGTCGCAACTTCATCATAATCCAAACTATCATCAAACATCTCGTGCATTTGGTCACGCCAACGAAGAGCAACATTTTGTTGGTTTGTAAGGGTTTCAATGTTATCCACTATGGTGTTTAATGTGGATAACACAGGAGCCAATGCGAGTACATTATTATATGTTCTATGCAAACCTCTCAACTCGGTGAAATTTTCATTTATCAAATTCTTGATTCGATGAGGGTTTTGAGGGTGTAGAGGATCATTTGGTGGACAGTTTTGTGGGGGTACTGGATCGTTTGGTGGGGGGTTACGAGAAATATTATTCCCTGCCTCAATGTCATCATTCTGATCAACCATTCCCATTGAATTGCAAAACGTAATATATATTAAAAAAAAACTTTAATTTTAACATTTTTTTTCAAAAAAATGCTAGATTCAACTAAAACAAACAAAATCATTCTAAAATATATTGAATTTAGATTAAAAATTAGTTTAAAAAAAAAAAAAAACCTTAATATCCGATATCCGATTTTATAACTGACATCCAGTCACGCATCAATACTGGCCCCCAAAATGTGAGAAATAAGGGCCTGCCGGTCTATTCTTTTTTTAAATGTAATGCTACAAGTATCAGATATCCGATATTATTTCAGATATCTGATATTATATCGAATATTCGATATTGAATTGAATATCCGATCGCCTGAATATCTTATATTTTATATATAAGATATATATCATATAGCTTTGAAATATTATACTATATTATATTTTATATGTTTTTATATTATATTATATATATATTATATTACATTAAAATATATTATAATATAAAATATTATATTATATTATTATATTATTATAAGATAATATTATTATTATATTATATTATTATAATGTATTATATTATATTATATTATTATAGTTTATAATATATTATACTTTATTATTATTATATTATATTATATATATTATATTACATTACTATATATTATAATATTAAATATTATATTATTATAATATAATACATTATAATATAATTATAATATAATATTATTATTATAGTATAATATTATATGATTATAATATAATAATAATAATATTATTATATTATAGTATAATAATAATTATAATAATAATATTATATTATATATTTAATAACAATATTATATTATTATATTATAATAATATTATATTATAATGTATTATATTGTTATAATATAATGTTATTATATTATTATAATATAATAATAATAATGTCATATGATTATCAGATATCCGATATATAATCAGATATCTGATAATATCGGTTATCCGATAAGGCTCGGCCTTTCCTTCTAGGCTTGGTACCTGGATAGGTGGAAAAAAGTCAGAGTGGATTTTGAAGTGCTTTTAGACATGTTCAAACTCTATTTTTTTCACATCGCCACTTTTTGGCACACCATGATCTTGCACATACGTGAAACTATAGTAAAGCGTATTGTAACATAATGTACAATTTTAAGATATATTTTGGGGCAATCTTATGTAAACTTTTTCTAGATGTGTAAATAAACATGCTAACATTTAGTTAAGAGATTAATGTATAATGGTTTAATTGAATGGGGAAGCAATATACATAATTAATGCTGATTGTTGTAATTTTAGAATATAATGTTAATTTATTCTTTTTTATAAAGATTTTGATTATTTGTAATAATCAATATAAAAGTAATGTATAGATGAATCTAGGATCAGATCTAGATTTCATTAATTATTGTTTTGGTTAAATGGTTATGTTGTTTAAGTCCCCACTTAGGTTTGAACTTCATTCAAACCCTTGTGACTACAAGATTGTATCCTCTTTAATAAAATGTGCTCACATGTTTGGGCATGAACATTGTAATGAGAGGATGAGGTTCCCCATTTGTGCCTCACAACTTCATAGAACTAGATCAAAATCACTTCACATTGAGCTAGAGGGAATTTTGTGCTAGTATTACTAATCATGTGGAAGAATATTACTATGTTGTTATTACCAAAATAAGATTCAAAATATCTTTTTTAAAATGAAAAAAGGTTCTTATGTGGAGCCTACTTAGACTCAAAGCTTAATTTTTTTTCCATTTCTTTTAGTGAATCTTCCCCCTATATTTCTTCTTAGATGCTTTTAGGTAGCACCCCTTGTGGTGTCCATGAGTACAAGTGAAGGTAAGACTTATTTTTCTACTGAATGATATATTCTAGCCCTAGTTTTGTAACCTCCATAAGTATTATGCAAAATGTCTTAGGGTGAGGAATTTTATGATGTCTAATGATTTAGCAGTTTCTTATAATGGTATTGAATTGGAAGGAATTGCATATTGTAAGCATGTTAAAATCACTGGATAACAATATTGGACTTTCTAATTGGTAGACATAACCTTGGGATTCACTGAACCACATTAAATTATTATTGTGTTAATGTTAACTAATGTGTGCTTTATTGATCTGGGGGGATATTTTCATCAAAATTGAAGTATCTTAAAAACTCCAATAATCAACACCAAATTAAAGTTCTCAAAATTTTGGACCCAACACAATTCAAATGGGTGAAAATGGAGTCTGAATGCTCAAGTAATGGCCGGTCAAAGTTTGGTCAAACTAGGTACAAAGATCATCAAAAAGGTGAAAAAATAATCATCTCCAAAGTGGTCAACAATGGATTTCAAATCAAAGAGCTCATCAAGAGCTTTTCGACGGTGTTCATTTCATCAAAAAAGGACTCCGTATGTGAAAGATATTGTAGTTTGAAATTTAGGTAAAAATATAAAGTTGGATGTTGTTAGCATGACATCATCATGTCGACATGATAGCGGGTAGACATTTTTTTAGGTGGGATTCGAACCCACAACTCTGCCTTAATTGTTAGACCACACAATCATTTACAAATGCTTTGGAGAGACTTTTGTTTTCAACTTAATTAGCGCTAAATTTGGTAGGAGGAAGGCCGCCAGTGGGGTTTGAACCCCCGATAGAATAAAACTGGCTAAAAATTTATTTAACCTCTGACCATAAACCTGCCAACCTTAGTAAATTAAGGTTATTTGTTATTTTCTTACCCCAAAATTAACAAAAGTCAAATCTTTCAAAAATGGGCAAAGGTTAATTCGAAGGGGGGAATTAATTGAAGAGTTTAATATTATATCATTTTGTTATAGCCTTATTTTGACTAATTTTTTTGTATAAAAAGAGGTTTAGGAGACTCTTAGAGGTCATTAGAAAAATGAAGGGAACGTCCAAGTGCTGAGAGTGAGGGAAATTTGTTAAGTGATCATTTCTATACTTTGGAACAACATGATTCTATTGTACTTGAAAGGAGTAATTTTGTAAACATTTGTACCTAATTTTTGGAGATAATCAGATTGGTCCCCCTATTGGAGTAAGACTCGGAGACATAGTCTATACAGACAAACTCTGAGATCAAATTGTTTGTGTCTTCTTTCTCTCGTTTTCTCTTTTATCAGCTTAATCTTGTTGTTCTCTTATTTCAATTATGTTATTTTGATTCATTAAAAGTTTAAATTAGCTTTATGTAATCAGTTAGCATTCCTCTATAATAGTCATAGATCCTAGTAATCAGATCATTTATTCCTTTTTGATATTGTTTATATTTGCATCTAACTATTATTTCTCTCTTTCTAATCCTAGGTCTTGTGCACCAAGATGGTGTACAAAATAGTGTTCACCACATGATAAAAATCTTAATTTTCCAATAACCTAATCTGGTTGTGAATAACTCGACCATGTTACCTAGAATACCAAATATTCTCTAGACTTGGTTACAAAGTCTACTAGATTTTTATATAATATGAAACCTGGTCACGTTTTGATGTCATACAAAACACAACCAAATTCCATAAAACTCGATCATGTTTTAAAGAACCTTTTTTTTTTCATTTTCCCATGGCTTTGGGTATTTCTAATGCCATGAAGTGTAGAAAAACAAGAAGAAGGTCAATTTAAAGCCCTAATTTGATTGATCTTTGTAAAAATTATGATTCATTTCATCCTTGTCTTTTCTATCAGGACATCTTGCAGCAATATGACCAACTTTATTACATAAAAAAAAGATTGTAAGAAGTTTAACTTTGTAGTTTCCTTTGCCTCTTGAAATCCTTCTAGCCATCAGTGCTTCAAGTTCATTGAATTCATCATCAAAAGTGTCATTATCACTTTTCTCATGTTTTCCTTTTCCTATGTGGTTAAGAACCAGTTGTGATTTAAAAGAAGTTTCAAAAGTATTAGGAATATAATTTTCAAAATTGGACATGTATCAAAAGAAGTAAGCATGCCAATCACACCTTATAGAGTTCAGGTATTACCTATAGTACATCTCAATTCTTGTATTGCACAAGCCTGAATAACATAAATAGGAAGTAGAGTTCACAATGTCTTTCTTATTAATTTTTTATCTTCAATCTTTCCATTGGCACCTATAATAGCATTGGTAACCTCTTTTATTCTTGCATAGTATTGGACTATATTCTCACCTCCTATCATTCTCAATTCATAAAATTTTCTTCTCAAACTTTTTGATTTAGATCTTGTGACATTATCATCTTCTCCATATACAGCCTTTAGCTTATCCCACAATTTTCCTTTCTATTCTTCAAATATTTTATGTAATCAAGCTCAACATAGCTTAGGAATGATGAAATCTTTAACATTATCTAAATCTATTCTTTATTTTATTTCAATTTTTGTCTGGTCAAAGGGACCGTTGTTATCCCCATAAATGGATTGCCCACAAAATCTAGTGCAACATTACCAATTCCAGCTATATGTAACCTCATCAGTCTTTTCCATATAGTAAAATCCTCTTTGTTCAATCTTGGTACCTCTTTTTTGTACATCTTGATCTTTATCTTTCAAGTACATTGAGACTTTTCTTTACAAAAACCAATTCTCTGATACCAATTGTTAGAATGTTTAGAATAACTAAGAGGGGAGGATGAATCAAATATCTAAAGTCTTGATGTACCAATTGAACAAAAAAACCCTTAAACAACTTCATATTTTAACATTCCATAGCTCAGTCTCTTTAGTCAACTTTCAGTAAGACAAGTAGTAGTTCGTTGTCCTAAATATAATGGACTTGTTAAATGTAAGCATTAGTCAGTAAAACATCACAAATAACTTTTGCACAATTTTCACACTGAGATTTAACATGGAAACCCATTTGGGAAAAACCACCAATAACATGTCACCAATCTTTTCATTCTCATTAAGTAGTCTCTATTAGGAGCCAACCTTGTTAAAGGTTTACAAAACATACTGTTATATGTGACCTTGTTAAAGGGTCTAATCACCTTGTTAAAAGTGGTTTGGTCAAAGGACTTTAGAACATTTCACTAGATTTCCAACTTAATTAAGGGATTTACATGTGACTATTAGGTCAACCTTGATTAAAGAATTTTAAATACGGATACAATGGTTAGAGAGTAATAGAAGAATTTGATTTGTCAAGTACAACTCACTTTGCATATACATATCTCAGTTTGGCTCACAACCTAATTTACTATCTGGCCTTCATTGTCATCTCGATCGCTAAATCACTTGGCAATCTTTCAAGTAATCAATCTTCATCTCCACTTAATTGATCTTAGCCAAGTAGTTTGATTCACCAACCAATAACATAAACAACTTCTCCAACATTCAATCTTGATTAAAAGTTATCCCTTGTACCTCCTTAAATAGATAATTCTAATCCTTTTCCTCTTAAAATCCACCATAGATCTTAGGGTTATGATCAGATTCAACACATACAATGAATCTATCTACCTTATTTATCTTTATATTTTCTAGAAAATTCTCTTGGAATCCATTCCTTAGGTTCCTTACTTAATCCTCTTTTGAAATTAAATGATCTAGGTCATTGATCCTTATCTTCAACATACTTTACATATTCCAAGAAATCAACTTACTTGACTGGAAATTATAATTTTCTATAAACTATTAAAATGTTGTTCCTTGGCCAACACTATGTTCTAGAACTCAATCATTAGTGGGTTACTCACTTACTACTAAATTTCTTGGTCGGTACATATACTATCACTTGGTTAATATTGATGTTTGGTCAACACTTTTTCTACTCGACACATATTATGGCTTGACTGAAACTAGAATAACTTAGCACATACTTCAATTTCCTTAATCTTTTGCATTATTGCTTGGTGAAGCTTATGAATTTGGTCTGTATTTGATCACTTTTTCAAGGCTTTAGTGGTAATATCTTCTCCACTTGTAACATAATTTAAACAATCACTTTCTCTTGTCAAAGTCCAACAAATTGTTGGAAATGATTGAAAAGATCTTTGAATGAAGAATTATGGAATTGGTAAGGAATGCTTTCAATCATTATTTTGTCATTGATGTCAAATTTTCTACTTGCAGGAATTACAATTGCTTAAGTGATCCAAATACTATCACTTAGTTGATTGACAAGGAGGTGTTAATCAATACGATGTAACTAGAGCACCTAGAGAAAGGTTGAAGTTATGATGTTGTAATGAAGTATAAGGATCAACTAAGACAATGATGAAATAATGTATTGATGACATACTCTAAGACACAGGGAATGGACACACTTATATACACTCAAAATGCAAGGTTTAACTAAGTCATTTGTAAAGCATAACTAACTTCATTTGTGAGAGCCGAGCAAGCTAGTTAGAGCCAAGAAAACTCTCAGTTGAAGTCGAGAAAGTTGAACTTCAGTGTGTGTCGAGCAATTCTTAAGGTGCCAAGCAAGATCCTTAAGTGCTGAGTAACATAGGATTCTTCAAGTGTCGAGTAACTCAGGAAATGCTTTAAGTGCATATCATCAGAAAAAGGGGTAATGGATGCCAAGTAAGTCTTCAAGTGCCAAGAAAAGCATAAATGCTATAGGTACTGAGTGCCAGTAAAACAACAATAGAAGCCAAGTAACCCAGTTAGTGTCAAGCATCAGTAAATGCAGTAGAAGCTGAGTAACACAGAAGGAGACGAGCATCAGTAAACCAATGATGCCAAGTTGCTGCATTATTTGTTAAGTCAAAAGATTTGCTAGATTAGTAATGATAAGTTTGTTACATTGAATTTTGTGAATTAGTTGGATGACAAGGATGATGAGTAGATGTCACAGAATTTTATGTAAACCATGCAAGCCAATTCAAGGTGAATACTGATGGACTTATCATGAAGTTTCTGGAAGAAACAATTTGGAGGGAAAACAATATCATTTTCTCAGATCAATTCAAATTGATGAGCAGGAAGACTTGAGTGGGAAATGAAGAATAGAACTTCTTTATATGGAATCATAGGTCAAAGATCAAAGAAGAGAGGAGAGAGGAGTTAGTTGGTCACAAGTGTGGTTGTGTGAAGAAGCCAAGAGAAGGCTAGTGTGAAGTATCAAGAAGAGGACACCGTAAGGAGTAAGCACAAAGCATCAAGACTTTGAGTTGGTCAAGTGACCATAGAGTACTTTATCATAATGAGTGGAAGAACTCAAGGAGAAAGATCTTGAAGGGTGGACAAGCTATCACCACTGCAAGGAAGAAAATCCAAGCAAAGAAAAGAACTGAAGAGTGATCTAAAATCTGCAAGGTTAGATTTGCAATCTTTATCAGGTCAAAACCTTTCTAATACTTTCTTACCATTGTATTAGACATTGAAATCCTACATTGCTAGGTTAGCTTAACAACTAGGTGGATAAGCATCAGGAAAAGGATAGAAGATCCCCAGGAGAATGATAAGAGATCCTCAAGAGAAGGATAGGAGATCCTTAGAGAGGGATAAAAGATTCTTTTGAGTAGGTGACTATAAATCCCATGGACTTGGGTGGGCCTAATAGATCTATGTAAATCCTTTAACAAGGTGGCATTCTAAGTTAAATGTTCTTAAGTCCTCTAACAGGGCACGCTCCTAATAGGGTGTAGAAATCCTTTAACAGGGTCACATTTGATAGTGTGTAAAGCCTTTAATAGGGCAAGCCTTTAACAGGGCAAACCATTAGAAGTGGTTGAAATCAATTGTACAGTTATTTTGTGGGTGTCATCCCCATCCCAATTTTACCTTCTTATTCCTGGAGGGTTTCTAGGTCATCAAAATCTCAAGTGTTATGTGGTGATACATGTTTAATTTTCATGATTTTTTAATGTTTAATTGCATGCATGATAATTTCAATTATATGCCATTAAGGATTTGACAAGAAAATAAAATGGCTAGTACTTCTGATTCACCCCTGTTCTATAAAAACTTTGAATTGGACATTATTGGACCTTGAATAACTGATTCACCCCCCCTCTTAGTTATTCTAAAAGAATTCTAACACAAATAAGGTATCCATTTGTAGTTTCCTCTTCATAACTCAGGATAATGACTTCCTCTTTATAGCTCAACCTATCCTCTAGATACTTTTGTTATGACCAACTTCTCAAATCTTCTTCATCAATCAAATAGATATGACACTCGAATCAGATAGAAAATTGTCTTATGAATAAGGTTTCACATCAATGACAATATAAAAAATGTTCCAAATGTAGTTTCCAACTAGAATTAGTTCACTAGTAGCATCGTACATGTTTTCCTTCATGTTTAGCAATTCAAACCTATAACCAAAATGGGTCGATTGTGTCACAGTCAATAAGTTATATTTCATACCATCAACCCTATATGCATTATCACATCTAATTTTGTCATTCAAAATAGTTGATCCTTTACCTTTGACAGAACATGGTGCATCATTTCCAAATATAGGACATTACCATTATACTGAATTGACCTTCCAAACTTACTATTATCATTTATCATATGATGTAAACATATACTATCAATTATCCATTTGTAATTTTCACTAGTTTATGAAATTAGAGCACTGTTTTTATATTTTCATCTTTATCAGAATCATCTTTCATAGCAACATAAAAAAATTCTTCATCATTTTCATTAGTAGCACTACTAGAACTTTCTTAATCAATATAAAACATTTCTTACCTTTTCCTTTTTAGTCTCTTTTACCTCTAACATCTATTTGATATCTACGGTCTCGATACTTGTTGTCCTTCCTCTCATCCTTATCCTCTCTATCAAGACATCTTGAAACATTATGACCAAATTTGTTACATGTAAAACATATAATAGGAAGTTCACCTTTGTATTTACCTTTTCCTCTAGGTATTCTTTTATCTAGTAATGGTTCAAGTTCATCAAGATCTTCATTTGATTCACTATCAATATTTACATGTTTGATTTTCTTCTCCTTTCTATAACCTTCAAGAGTAAGTTTTCCTTTCAAATAACTTTCAATATTAGTACGGGAACAATTATCAAAATTAGAAACTCAAAATTTGTGAGTCTACCAAATAGAATATCTCATGTTTAATCATTACCAAGTGTTCATCGTACCTCAAGTAATGTTCTTAGTACCTTGTTGATCATTGTCTCCTCAGATATTTTACCTTTAGCACTTTTGATAGTATTTACTACTTCCTTGGTTCTTGCAACTCATTATGCTATATTTTGACCTTCACTCATTCTCATGTCATCAAACTTTCCTCTTAGATGTCTACCTTAGCTTTCATTACATTTGTGTCTCCTCCATGAATTAATGCCAACTTTTCCTATACTTTCTTTGCACTCACACAATCTTTTACCTCAACAAATTAAGAATAGTTTAGGGAAGATGAAATCTCAATCATGATTTTTTTTATGGTCACACTTCTCTTTCATTTTCTTAACACTTGTAGCTCTAGAAAATTCAATATACTCATTTTCAAGATAGTAAAGTGTAGAATCTCTAATACTTGATAGGTATAATTTCATCAACCTCTACCATGCTAAAAAAAATCCTTTCTTAGATTGGGTATCTCTATCTTGCACATCCTTATCTTTACCTATATGTCCTTCAAACTTTTACACAAGCACCAAAAGCTCTAATAATAATTGTAGGAATATTTGGAATAAATGAGAGTGGCAATGGATGGAGGCTAAATTTTTCATCCTCAGGACTAGATGTACAAATCAAACACTTAGAACTTCAACAAACTTAACAAAAGAATTCGTTGATTAAAATTGTTCACTATAATCCAACTTGTTCGTTCCATTTAGATATTTTTTCTATAAGTGAGAACTTGCAAAAACTTAATATTTATAGTCAACAACAAGAAAAAATTAAAAATAGTGAGTAGCATAAACACACAATGAATAGCCAAACAATGTTTGATACCAAAATTTAATGTGGAAACCAATTGCAGAAAAGTGACCAGTAACATGCTACCACTTTTCACTCTTCTAAAGTGGGCTCTATTAGGATCAGACACTATTAAAGGTTATACAAATTTTTTTTAGGTGTGAAACTATCAAAGGATTTAAGCACCCTATTCGGAGTAGCCTTGTTAAAGGACTTAAGATAATTCCACTAGAATGTCACCTTGATTAAAGGATTTACAAATGACCTTTAGGTCAACCTTACCAAAAATATTTTTATTACTACTATAATGGTTAGAAAGTAAAAAAAAAGTTTTGATCTAATAATTTATACAACTCATTTTGCAAATATAGATCTCTATTTGACTCAACTTTGGTTCGTTGACTAGATGATATCATTCTCATCATATTAGATCTACTTGGCAACTCTTCAAGAAACCCTTCACCTTACAAACTTTACACTTCTTTTTACAATTCTATTCATCACTCATCATTTTAAATTATAGTACAACAACCCCTATAAAACATATCAGATATGTGCTTGAATAGGTACCTTTTATCTTTTGTCTCTTAATCATAATTAGAGATTTAGGGTTTATGACTAGATCTAAAATATTCAATAAATTTTCCCACTTTCTTGTTCTTCTTTGCTTCTCAACACTTCTAGAACTATCTCCTCAAACATTAGCCTTTGATTTCTCAACTAGTTCTTTCCTTACACTAAATAATACAACTCATCAATCCATATCATCAACACATTTTTCTTGCTCTAAAATTTTAACCGTGTCAACCAAAAATCTTGATTCTTTCATAAAATGTTCTTTTTCTATCACTTGTTCATCATTGTGTTCTTCCACTTGGTCTTCACTAGATTACTTAGTGATAACTAAATTGTTTCACTTGATCACCACTATTCAACTTGATTGTTATTGTCACTCGGCAATCTTTGTCACTTAGCAAATATTGATACTCAACCAACACTATTATTCTCAACAATTCTTAAGTTCTTTAATGTTTTGTTTCAATTCCTTCATTGACCATGCAACACATACTCAGTCAAGGTTATAGTAAAGCTTGTAATATCAATCTCCTTTTCTCTTCAACTGATCAATGTTCTTAATGAAAACAACATATTATCTTGTCAAGTACTAACTTATCAAGTGCCCATTATAGTTTCATCTCACTTACACATCTCAATTCAACCTTTCACGAGGTCATCTCATGACCTCTTTTTTAAAAATCCTCCTCATCAATCAAATGGTATGGCATTCCACACTATTATTTAATGTCTCTCCAGTAGGTTTGACATTTGGTCTTACTAACAAGTTTCACATCAATGAAAATATTTAACAATTATTTCAACTAGGCTCTCAATAATTATAGCTTCAATAGTTGTGAGTTGAAGGAATGTATGCATGTGAAACTGAAAGGGAATCAATGGGTCATGAAGGAGTATGGTGATTGAGAAGTTTAGTGAGGACATATTGCATATTAGTCCCATAGAGGTGATTAAAATTTGGATAGAGAAGATCTGTTATCATTATATCATTGCAAACTGAACGATCAAGGTACTATTACATTCTAATAATTGTATTAGGTGAATCTCTTGATGGAGTGGTCATAACATGCCTATTATAAATTTATTAATAGAGTAATCACTTAATTGTGATGTTAAAAATTCTTGTATAAAGGTAGACTTAATAGTATTATTAGCTTTTAAAAGAGTAGAACCCTCATAGGTTAGATCATCAAAATTAAGCAAAATTGTAGCACTAAAAAGGCCATTTTGTTACTATATTAATGAAGAGTTTTTGGGTACAATTCCCATCATAGTTTTATCTTCAGCTTGGAAAGTTTTTGCATTATTGAATCTCATGTCATGTTTTTGATTATTTGTTAATGTTTTTATCAATATTATTAGATGTTAGATTTGATACAACATGCTATTACATGATGATGCATGGTTAAAAGGTTAAGGTTGATGTGTATGGAAAATTGCATTTTATTTGGGTTATATTTGAACTGGTAAAATTGTTTAGAGATCCCAATTCAAATGCCACTCCTGTCGGCATCTCACTTTCCCATTACATTTCTAGTACAATATATCTAGACAGAATGGACATCCTAGTTTATTTTGGGGCTTCTCTCAATGTGGTCATTTTCTTGGTAGAGATTAGAGATGCTTAATCTATGAAATCCTTTCATTATGGATGCAATCAAGGATATTTTTGAAGAATAATTCATCTATATCTATCATAGGCATATAGTGAATACTAACTTTATAGGGATGAAGAAGCTTTGGCACTCAGGAGAATGATACTTAAGGGTTGCACCAAAAAATTATGCCAAATAGTCTTTGAACATAAGTACCTAGGTGAGATTGATGCAATGTTGGATAATGTAGATGGGGAGGGAAACATCCCAATGGTGACATAAGGCTATCTTCAAGTAGAGAGAGGCTACCGACGTGTAGAAAATAGAATCCACCTCATCTTCTCTATTGAATCAAAGAAGATTTAAGATTGTTTGGAAAACTTCAATAGGAACATTATGTTCCTTCTGTTAGAAACAATAGTCCACAAAGATAACTAAGAGAGGGGGGGGGGGGGGGGGGGTGAATAAGTTATTCAACAATTAAATAATTTATCCTCTTAAACATAATTAACCATTCAACCAAAGAAACAAAATTAACCATTCAACCAAAGTAAACAACAACTATAAAGATGTACATAAAAAATAACACCAAATATGTTGACCAGGGAAACCCTTGATCAGAGGGAAAACCCCAGTGGGAATGATGCCTACAAGATAATGTACTAATATAAATATTCCTTGTTAGAAGATGGAACATGTTAGGAGTCTATTGCAACATTTAGTACAAAGAGTCCTTGTTAGGAGACTTTGAATCCCTGTTAAGAAATTTCAACCTTGTTAGGAGTTGTGGAAGACAGTTGAACCTATTGTCCAAATAGCTTCAAGATTAGATCAACGAACCCACTATCCAATTGACCTCGGTACTATTCCTTTTATAATAATAGAAGTGAAACAAGATTTTACTTCTTCTTCTATCTCGTATGTCAAACTTCTTCTCCTTCAGACCATGTAATCAGATCTAGAAATCTATACTTAGTAACAATAACCCTTAAGGTCAGTTACATGCACTAGTAAGTCACTTTGCTCTGCTACTAAATAATTCGCAAGTCTCATCTGCTTACACCTTTTCTTAAACATGAAAAACATCTTTACTTTACACTGTCCTCAATAATAATTCCTTGAGTCAACTTTCCACTTAATTATAATATGTTAATTAAATAAATAAACATTTAATTAATGTTTTTGGCTCATAATTACAATTTTTTTTTCACAAGTGTGACTTTGGTACATGTGCACTCTCTAATGTCATCAATGGCTAGTGAACTATCTCTAGTTAACTATGCAACCTTTCACTACATTTGTGATGAACTATAGCAATCACACAATAGGAATTTCCTTCCTAATACTTTGTTTCCATATGTTTCTCTATAGACCAATCATATCTTCTGTAAACTGTCAAATTAGGTTCTATGCACTTACCCTTGTAACAAGGACATGCTATAGTATCCACTAGAAACTATGCATATATAGATAAGTAATATATTTATTCTTAATACAAATATCACAGTCTCCTGCTCTATCAATCTTTACAAACTTACTAATATTTTGTCAACAATGAAAAAAAAATTTATGAATACATCATATCAATGTTCTACAATGCTTCCCCATAGCATCAGCATTCATGCTAACAATCTCCCCCTTTAGCATTGATGGCATCATAGATGAAAAACATCTAGTTCCAAGAGTACCAACAAATCTTTTTCAAATCCTCTTC
The DNA here is from genome assembly GCA_028749045.1 of Cupressus sempervirens. Lineage (NCBI taxonomy): Eukaryota > Viridiplantae > Streptophyta > Pinopsida > Cupressales > Cupressaceae > Cupressus > Cupressus sempervirens. The sequence goes on along the minus strand of CM053786.1, from coordinate 234,704,836 downwards.
ATCAATGAAATCTTACTTCGTGCTTCATTCACCTCAATGCTTCTCTCCTATTGATGTACCTCAATGTTCTTAGTACTTCTCCCCCATAGTCTAATGTTTTTCATGCCATACTTCTCCCCCATTGACATCAATGTCAAAGGTTTCTGCAACCAACATCTTTGCATCAAATTCTACAACAACTGATACTTACTCAGCTTGAATGTCAAAAGAAATTGTTCAAAACAACATCAACAACATTAATGAGAGTCTTGAATGACTATATCCATTATAGATACTACTGCATACAAGCATCAACATTCAGTCCAGTCTAACAATGGTGCTTTGTAGCCTAGACTGATGCACTTTTGCATCTTCTATTTTGAGGTAGGTAGGGGCATAACCCTAAGTGTACCTCTTCGGTACTCAAATGTATCCTTTGGTAAGGCCTTTGTGAAAATGTCTTCAATATATTCCTTAGTGTTAATATACTCCAATCTAATTTCTTTCTCTACAACTTTCTCTCTCAACACATGATACTTTATAGAGATGTGCTTAGTCTTAGAATGCAAAAAAGGATTCTTAGACATGCTTACTACACTTGTGTTATCACAATAATTGATAACATGTTCTTTGAATGTAATTCCAATATCCTTCATCATCTGCTTCATCCATATAACTTGATTAAAGTTGTTTGTTGCTACCACATATTCTGCCTCTATAGTACTTTGTGAAGTGTAATCTTGTTTCTTGCTCAGCCAAGAAACTAATATTCCACCAATAAAGAATGCTCTTCCACTAGTGCTTTTTCTATCATCCATATCTCCAGCCCAATTAGGATCAGTATAAGTACAAAGAGTAAAATCATTACCTCTGTCATACCAAATGCCATAATTAGATGTCCCTTTCAAATATCTAAATATCCTTTTCACTTCTACGTAGTGATATTCTTTAGGATCAGCCTGAAATCTTGCCACAATTCCAACTACATTAGCTAGATCTAGTCTACTATGAGTTAGATGCTGCAACCCTTTAATCCTAGATCTGTACTTGTTTTGGTCACTAGTAGGTGCCTCATCCTTGCTTGATAACCTATGACCAGTTACCATAGGAGTTCCAACAGGTTTACAATTTTCTCGTCCAAATCTTTTTAGAAAATCCTTCAAACACTTGGTTTGAGAAATAAATATACCTTCATTATTCTATACTATCTGCAATCTTAGAAAAAATTTCATCTCTCCTATCATACTTATTTCAAATTCTTTCTTCATTTCATCTGCAAACATCTTGCTTTCTTCATCATTTCCTCCAATATAATGTCATAAAAAATATTACCAAAATCATCAAACCATCACTAGTTTCTTTCCAATACAGATTACTATCTGCCATACCTTTACTATATCCAAGCTTTGTCAAATGCTTGTCCAACCTTGCGTACCAGGTTCTAGGTGCTTGCTTTACTCCATACAAGGCTTTCTTTAATCTGTAAACCACATCCTTCTCTTTTGTTAAAGGAAAACCTTCTGGCTACTCAATATAAACTTCTTCCTAAAGTTCTCCATTCAAAAATGCTGACTTAACATCCATCTGATATACCTTGAAGTTTTTATTTGATGCATATGCTAAGAACATTCTTACTACTTCCATTCTTACTATAGGTGCATATGTTTCCTCATAGTCTATTCCTTCTTGCTGAGAGTAGCCTTTGCATACTAGTCTTGCTCTATTTCTTATTACTTCTCCTTGTTCATTCATTCTATTTATAAATACCCACTTTGTGCCAATCACATTTTTTTCCATTGGTCTAGGGACTAGTTCCCATGTATCATTATTTATTATCTATTCAAGTTCTTCCTTCTTTTCTTTCATCCAATGATCATCCCTAATTGCTTCATCTATGCTCTTTGGTTCTACTTGAGATATTAGGCATAGTTCTTCATTGATTTTGCTTCTTGTCATTACTCCTTCTTTACTTCCTATTATTTGATCAGTAGGATGACTTTTTTATCATATTCTTATTTTGGGTTGGAGTTACTACTTTAATTCTTATTTCTGGTACTAAATTTTTTTCTTCTCTTATTTTTTCAGTTTGCACAATATTGTTAGTGATGAATTTCATATTTTCATGGTTAGCCTCTAGATCAACAATAGTTACTAGAGCTATCTCTTCTACTACTTCCTTTTTTTTAATCTTATTACAATCATTCAAGATTTCTTCATCTTTATTAGAAGGTAAACTCTTTCTAGTTTTTCTCAACCTCTTAGGACATTTACCTAAAAAATGGCCAAACTCTTTACATGTCCAACAAACAAGAAACTTCATACCTTTAGGTTCTCTCCTTGTCAAGAGAACAATACCTTCTTTTATCTTTATATCATTTTCTATTCTAGATATATCTTTTCTTTTGCTATTTTTCATTTGTATGCAACAAAAGGATTCTAGATCTATAAACTGATCAATATTATGTTGTTTACACAAATCTAATAACTCACCATGAATTTCCATAACTTATGTGTCTAAATATCTTTTGTCAGATGCAAGATTTTCTTCTTTGAATATGTTCAGCTGAAATACATTACCTCTAGTTCTTGTGCCAATACCAAGCAATTTTTCATCCTTGTCCTTGAAGATACATGTGTTATTACCAAATTGTAATTGGTAACCCTTGTCCATAAGCTATCCAACACTTAACAAGTTATGTTTTAGTCATCAACAAAGTAAACATCATCAGTATTTGTCTTACCATCAATTGTGATAGATCCAATTCTTGTAATGTGAAAGGCTACATTGTTCCCTGCTCTAACAATCCCTCCATCATGGCTTTTAAATTTGACAAATTTGCTCATATCACTAGTCATATGATGTGAACAACCACTATCAATGATCCAATCTTTTCTCTCAACTTGTGAAATCAACACACTTTCTTCTCTAATTTTTTTGTCAAGATCATTCTACTTTATAGCTACGAATCCCAATTCATCTTCACTTTTTCTTTGATCAGATTCTTCTTGTTGTTCTTCTTCATTATCATATAAGCAATTCCTAGGTCTTCTAGATTTGAATCTTCCCTTATAATTTCTTTCTCTTTTAGGACACTTAGATTAATGACCATATTCATTACATTTCCAACACTTAAATATATTCTTACCATCTTTTTCCTTTACCAAAAGAAGAGCCACTCCTTCCTTGATCTTCCTCAATAGACTTGCTATTGCTAGCAATATCTCCTTGCACTTTTGTGTTCCTTGCTAGACCAAGTTTAATATTTAATGCAATGAATGTTGTCTCAACCTTTTCTAACTCTCCAAATTGTTTTAGATAAAATTTTGTAGCTTCCAATCTACCAAGCAATGTTTCTTTGGTAAAATTGTTAGTACAAGGAATCAAATTAGCTAAATCATCTATGTTATTGTCTTGAAAGGTGGTGTTAGAATTTTTAAGATCTTCCATATTACTTGATCATCATATTTCTTTCCACCATGAGATATGATTCTTGCAACAATCTCAGATATTTTGCATATATAGCTTCTTATAGATTCATCTTCCATCATTCTAGCATCTTGAAATACACAATGCAAATTTTGTAATCTAACTCTTCTTGCATGTTTATCAACCTCATAATTAGTTTCTAAAATTTTCCAAATTTCATGAGATGTTTTGAGTAGTTTTACCTGACTATACTCACTTTTAGGTAGAGCTAACAATATTACTTCTCTTGCCCTTATATTGCACATAAATACTTCTCTCTGTTCCTTAGTACAACTTTCAAGATTGTCTTCTTCTGCAATATTCTTAGATGCCTTGGTTAAAAGCCAATATCCTGACCCATCCACAAAAGATGAGTCTTCATCTTTTCCTTCCAACTGTTGTAATTGGTGCCATCAAATCTCAAACTTTCCTTTCTAAACATGTTCTCCATGGATCTCCCAAAGTTGTTAAATTTTTTCTTTAAAGCTTTGATACCAATTGTTAGAAGCAATAGTCCACCAAGATAACTAAGAGGGCGGGGGGGTTGGTGTGAATCAATTATTCAACAATTAAATCAATCATTTATCCTCTTAAACAAACTTAACCATTCAACGAAAGTAAACAACAACCATAAAGATGCACACAAACAATAACACTAGATATGTTGACTAGGGAAACCATTGATCGGAGGGAAAACCCGGGTGGGAATGATACCCACAAGATAATGTCTAAACATGTTCGCCATGGATCTCCCAAAGTTGTTAATTTTTTTCTTTAAAGCTTTGATAGCAATTGTTAGAAGCAATAGTCCACCAAGATAACTAAGAGGGCGGGGGGGGGGGGGGGGGGGGGGGGGTGGTGTGAATCAATTATTCAACAATTAAATCAATCATTTATCCTCTTAAACAAACTTAACCATTCAACCAAAGTAAACAACAACCATAAAGATGCACACAAACAATAACACTAGATATGTTGACTAGGGAAACCATTGATCGGAGGGAAAACCCGGGTGGGAATGATACCCACAAGATAATGTAATAATATAAATATTCCTTGTTGGACGATGGACTATCTTAGGAGCCTATTACAATGTTTAGTACAGAGAGTCCTTTTTAGGATACTTTGAATCACTGTTAGGAGATTCCAACCCTATTAGGAGTTGTGGAGGACAACTGAACCCGCTATCCAAACAGCTTCAGGATTAAATCAATGAACCCACTGTCCAATTGACCTTAATACTATTCCTTTCAGAATAATAGATGTGAAACACACTTTTACTTCTTTCTTTGTCTAGTACATAGGACTTCTCTTCCTTTAGACCATGTAATCAGATCTAGATCTCTGTACTCAGTAACAATAACCCTTAAGGTCATTCGCACACATTGGTAAGTCACTCTGTTCTACTTCTCAATAATTCACAGGTCTCATCTACTCACACCTTTTCTTAAAAATGGAAAACATGTTTCCTTTATTCTGTGCTCAATAATAAATCCTTGATTTTTATTCCCACTTAATTATAAGATGTTAATTAAATGCATATACATTTAATTAATATTGTTGACTCATAATTATAAACAACGTTTCACAGGTGGGACTTTCATACATGCACACTCTCTAATGTCATCAATGGCTAGTGAACTATCTCTAGTTAACTACGCAACCTTTCACTACATTTGTGATGAATTATAGAAATTACATAATAGGAACTACTTTCCTAATATTCTATTTCCATATGATTCTTGGTAGATCAATCATATCTTCTGTACACTATCAATTTAGGTTTTTCTTACTTACCCTTGTAACAAGGACATACTTTAGTATGCATAGGGAACTGGACATAGACAAATAAGTAATATATTTGTTCTTAATACAAATATCACAATTTGTTGCTTTGTCAATCTCTACAAAATTATTACTATCTTTTCATCAATGACAAACATAGTCATGAATAAATCATATCAATGTTTTGCAATGCTCACCCATAACATCAACATTCATGCTAACACCTTCAAATGACAACCACTCTCCTTCCAACTCCCTCAATGAACTAGCTTAAAATTTACCATGTGTGTGAAGGCTATGGATCTCTAGATGGTAAAAATTTAACTCTCAAGGATTTGGGTTTTCCAACATTGTCTAATAGTAGGGAAGACTATCTTGTGGAGGGCACAAGGGATATGTGAAAGTGAATGCTCAAGGATTGACTCACAAAATATGTATATGTGACTATGTGGTTAAGACATATGAAACACATGCAAAAATGATAAAGGCAGATCCATCGAAAGGAATTTTTCTCACCTATTGCAATTTCCTATTTAGGGAAGCTTGTGGTCCTAGGCCAAAAAGGATGTATAGGTTATCTTAGCCATAAGCGAAGGTAATCAAGGATGCCCCTAGTAAATTGTTCCTTAGTTTTTATGTCTATCCTCCTGGGTTGCTGCAACTAGCTGGCTTATTTTTGTTAAGAATTGCATAGGTTTAGTTTAGAATCTATATAGATGCATATGTAAAGGTTGTCAACTATGGATACCATAGATCTTTGTAGGTTGTGGGTTAATATCAAATGTTGTTTGTTGTTTTGAATACCTCTATAAATTTTGGGTAGAAAAATGGTTAGATTTTGTGTAATGGTTCTTTGTTACTGGAATTTTATGATAGTTACAAGTAAACATATTACATATTAAGTACTATTTTAAAAAATTAATGTAAAGAAAGATTTCCCTAACCAGCTATCAATTCATTTAAAAACATTACAAAATAAAATGGAGTTAAGAATAGCTATCTAAGTTAGACTAATCGCATTAAACATATTACATATTAAGTACTATTTTAAAAAATTAATATAAAGGAAGTTTGCCCTAACTAGCTATCAATTTATATACTTAAAAAAGGGTAGAATTTTTATTGAATACCAAAGATAACAGAACAATAGAAGAAACAAAGAGCACTAAAGAGCTTTATCTTGGTCCACAAGTTGAGCTAGCTTTTGAGATAAATTGGGGGGAAGCATCCTATGATCAATAATGTTCCAATATTGTGCATGCTCGGAGGCCCATTTAGCCAAGCAATCAGCAACACCATTCCACTCATGAGGGATATGCATAAAAGACATAGAATCTAGAGAATTTCATAATTGAGTGATTTGTTGAATAACTAGAGCCTAATGCCAATCCACATCCACAAGGTTCCTTCTATTCAATAAATTCACAACCACCTGTGAGTCAGTCTCACAGATAATTCTTCTCTAGCCACATTGGCAACACTGTTCCACTGCAACCAAGATAGCAAGGGCTTCCATGAGGTTATTTGTATGGTAACCCTTGTAGATAGAAAACAGAAATTGAACATCACTAGAGCTATCATGCCCAACTCCCCCAATGCCAATCGGACCAGGATTTCCCCGAGAAGAGTCATCAGTGTTGATTTTAAGAACTCCAGCTTGGAGAGGAGTCCAATAGCTATCAATTTCTTTAAAATCATTACAAAATAGCATATAGTTGTTAAGAATAGCTATCTAAATTAGACTAATCACATTAATTCATCAATCCTTCATTAACACAAATCAAAATCATCTTCACTCTCATGGCATTGACTAAGGGATCATCGTGGATAGATCACCAAGAAGACGAGAGTGTGATTACCGTTGACACATGACCTAATAAATCTAGTTTGACTACAACTATGGTGAACTTGCTAAGCCAAAAGCCTGGCATGGTCAGACTGAGCTTCCTTTCCTAACTTCTCAAGGAAGGAACATGGAAGTGTGTGTGCCACTGTCCAATATCTACCTATCATGAATGACATTACATGTTACTTTTAGATGGATAGCGACTTCCTTGTAGATGTTAAATGATAGAATACCTACAAATGCTCGTACATACATTAATGGAGGAAAATTGGGGGACAGGCTAATCTCTATTTAAAATTTATTAAAGACAAAACAGATTTAGAAAAACATAATGATTTTTTTTTTCAAATTTTGTTGTTGTTTTCAACTACAAACTATGCAGATAAGTAAATATGTATATTAGTTCCTGCCAAGGTAGGAATACTTATGCATTCATGTCAATCCAAATATGACATTAACACTAACCAATCAAATCCAAGAATTTAAAAGATTATGAGATTTCAAATGTTTATATCTTTTTCTAATTTTTTATTATTTTATAAATCACATTTTTCATCCATTCTATTGGTCCATACTATTTTCGATAGGGGAAAAATTAATTTTTTATAACAAAAAATACAAATATTTTCTAACAACTTTATCTTACATTAATGAATGTATTAATGATAACTTTATCTTTTCCACATTTGTAACAAGTTGATAAGATTTTATTTTTTCAATCATTTTATTTTCCACCTCACACTACATGTCTAATCAATATTAATTATCACAATCTATTAAACATTTTAACTTTCTTATTTTAAATATTTTTATTATTAGTTTTATATTGATGTTTATTTTTTAACTATTTGATATAACTTGTTCCTAAAACTTCATGTAATACATAAGGTTAAATTTTATATATATATAATTTCAATATGTTATATCTTTGTATTTGAATTTTTTATTTTTTTTAAACTTTGCTTTTTTAATAAAAGTAGTTCAATTATTACTATTATTTTACTTTTATAAAAATAAATTAAACAATATTTTTTTTTAATTATATTTTATAATAGTGTTTGTAATATGTATAATTGATAAGTGTTACAATTTTTAAATTATATTATTTTTTATTATTAATATTTTTTATTTAAACAATTTATCATTTAATTTAAATACATTTAAAACTTAAATATATATTTTAATGTTAAATTAATAATTATATTTTATATCAAAAAAGATACTAAAGAAATAACCACAAAATAGAAATAATTCAATTCTAAAAGATATATAAATTATTATTAGGTTTTTATCAACTATGTATTAAAATTAAATAGTTATATTTTATTTCTTATTTATTACATCATATTTATTCATCAACATCAAATTTATATCTATTGCATCTATTTATTATTTACAAATGTACATATTAAATTATATAGATATTATTTCATAATAAAAAATTACTTAAACATTAACTAGTAGACCTTCTCTAATTGTGTAAAATTAAACAATTAGTTTTACTTATAAAATATTTTTATATTTCAATACATTTCATTTTTTCTTATAGAAATGTGAGTTTTGATATAAAATTTAAATTCTTAGTTTCATTACTTAAAATATAATATATTCTAATTCTTTATTATAATTATGATTTATTTTGACTATTTGTTTTATTAAGAAAAATAATTATATTTAATTCTCTCTCTCTCTCACACACACACACACACACACACACACACACACACACACACACACAAAACTTATGTTGGTATCACTCTATCTTACTATTTTATCTCTCTTCCTCTTCCTCCTCTATATTATCTATCATTTTTTCCTCTACATATATGTTTATGTTATTATTGTTGTATACTGCTATTTATCTCTATCTATATCTCTATCTTAGTTTTTGTCCAATGCTAATGATTAAAAATAGTGTGAGTTCCATTTGATAATCAAGATGAGAATAATACATAGTTAGGGGAGTTATTCCAACTACTTATGGTTGTCTAGTACCATGTATGGTATGCTTAAACATATAATGTGATACTCCAAATGCTTCATCACTTCTTCAAGTTCTACAATTCAAATATTGGTATGGATATCTTTCCTCATTGCACATAATTTAAGTTGTCAATGTAGAAGGTGAAAATTTGTCTAAAGCACATTCATTGATCATAGTATGATATTAAGTACTTAGTGCCATATTGGGGACTTTGGCCTCTTATTCTTGAGCTTCAATGCCCAAAGATATAATAATATAGCACGAGAACTTAACAAAAAAATATGAGCCATCTTATCAGATCACAAGTGCATTTCTAGGATGAGAATTTAACAACAAAATATGAACAATTCTATTAGTTCACAAGTGCATTTCTAGGCAAAAATTAATGCATTCATAATGTTAATTTAGATTCTCACTCATCTACACCTCTATAACTATTATGCGTTAGGCAAGAACTATGACGCATTGCGTCTCTTATTTATTTTCGATAAGAAGCAGTGATTATATTTTGCATATGAATGGTCTAGGATTAATTTCTTTAAGAGTCGCAAACTTTTCCAAATGTTGTTCTCTGGAAGTCGGTGCGGTTCTTTCTGTGATTGTGCCACTGTGATGAATGACGAGGGATTTGACTCTATGGTTAGGTTTTGACGTAGCAAATTTGTACTTTTGTAGATAGGAATTAAATGATTTAAGGTCATCTCATTGAACATACCATAGGGGACAAACAAAAATATAGCATTCACTATAATGGCTTAAATCCTCAAATTGTGTAAGGTGCAGATTTATTCAGATAACGTATAACATCTAGTAAAATATATTTAATCATTCTGGTTAATTTTGCATAATTATGAAGTTTAAATTACATATTAGATTTTTATGATTTTTTTTGGTTGGTGAATTACATATTAGTCATTGTAGTAAGAATGTTCTTTATAGATTTATAGATTTTGTTAGTTGTTGAAAATTTAACAAGTGGTCATTCGAAAGTGTTTGTTTGGTTCATAAATTTTTTCGTACAATTACTTTTTCAACACAAATAATCAGAAATGTATTTTTTAAATGAATATTACTAAACATAAAAGTACTTATTTATATATTGAATGAAGTGTTGATCCACTCATGTTTATGAATTTAACATTAGGAAGGGAGCCTAATAAAATCATTGAACACCCTATCACATATTGACATGTCACATAATGACTTGTGTTGGCAGGAGTACATGCTCATCACCAAATTAAAAAATGTCAAGTATTTTTATAGTTTTAGGAACTATTTTTCCATTAAACAACATCCCACATGATGTTTCTTATTTTGCAAATGAATTTTAGGTAACATTGATGCTCTCTTCCTCCTTGCAATTTTCTATTACTAATAAATTGTTTTTGGTCATTTAAGTTACTTATTTGACTCATTTTTTCATTATATAATTATATGGTGTTGTGGGTTCGATTGAAATCATTTATTTTACTTTATACTGAAATTACTACATAACATTTAAATAAAGAGAGCATTTTGTTGTTTATTTAGAATCTTCTATTTTAACCATGAAATACAATGAGCACACAATTACAATGCCATTTGTTGTCTGATTTTAGGACTAATCATCATGCATGTTCTCTAGGTTTCAAGAATCCTCTACACACGACTTTTTTTTAATGTTTTACAGATAATAGTACAAGCTAATTTACTTGTATCAACTTATCTTGTAAATTTTTATATCTGCCTATTTATGTCATGCAGGCTTTCAATGATATAATGTTGTGGGTTGTATTAATTTGTTGTTGTTGACCTACTTCTTTGACCAACTTCATGATAACACATGAACAATTATCTCTAGGTTTTAAGAAACTTTAACTCATAACCTATCATTGCATTTTCAAGCCAACAATATGGGGTATTCAAAATTATTAATATTTATTGTCAATTTAGAAGCACTATATGATTGATGTCGTGTACATAGTTTGATTAAAATATATTTTTCTATACTATCATTAGATTATGAAGTTAACATTGTTCATAATATCATCATTAATTCTTGTCATTGATGTTATCATATCCTATACATATTATAAATTTTTTTTACCGATTTATGTATACCAATTCTCTTGGTGTATTGGTCAATATACATTGATATTATGTGTGTATCAGTAGAAGTCTTCACCAAAAGATGTACTTGATATGTTAATTCTTATCCTTTTTGTTGATGGTTATGCTAACATGGATGATGATAATATTCCTATGATAGAGTATCCTAGTGGTGTTGGAGAGATGATACAATGATTTTGCATTTATGACAATGTTTTTCATTGATGTCAACATACATGCTATTTTGCAAAAGACTAGCGTAGACTTAGATTGTGTTTGGTTTCACAAGGATGGACAATCTTATATTATCTTTTTTATAGTTGAGTTCATAAATTCCATAGAGTATTTTGATACTATAGTAAAGAGAACATGTGAAAAGATTAAGAAAATACATAGTTAATATAGATTTGGTAAAGATAGTGTTAAGATAGAGATACTAGTTAAGCAATTTCCATTTTTAAATTTTATCTCCTACATAAATGGAATCTGGTCATGCGGACTTGGTTAGAGGTAGAAGACTTGATGAAGATGTTTTGGTCAAATGTACACATCCAAATGATCATTGAGTGTAAAGTTATGAAGATTGAAAGTTGAAAGTTACTTATAATTATGAAAATATGTAATGTAATGGGTAACTATAATATCTTAAGTTGGTCCTATACTATCATTATAAATTGATAAAACCTCAAGCTGACTCTATAATATGTTTTATGAATTGGTATAAAGGAAAAATCTTTTCCTTTTTGTAGAGTCTGGAATTATGGTTTGTGGTTTAATGTGAGCATGTGAACTTATATGTGAGATCCACTGAACCCAATAGTGAATATATTATGATCAAATAAGTGTATGGTTTAGCTAAGGTGTATTAGGCTTACAAAGAGTCTATATTATTCTGAAAAGGATAGTACTAAGGCCACTTGGAGAGTGAGTTTGGTTGTCTTGCCCTAAAACTATTTCGACAGTGGGTCCTTCTGCCATTCAAAAATCCTAACAAGGTTGGAAAACTCCTAATAGGGTTGGAATATCATTAAAAAATATTTGAAGTCTCCAAAAATGTATTAATATGAACTAACTATATTTTAGTGACTCTTAATAGGGTCAATCCTCTTACAAGGACCTTATATATTAGTACATAATTTAGTGGGTACCATCCTCACTAGGGTTTTCCCTCTAATCAAGGGTTTCCCTAATTAAAAAATATAGTGTTATTATGTAAGGTGAGCTTTCTATGGTTTTTGCATCTATTGTTTACATGTTTTGGAATTAGTAAGGATATTGAGATTTGTCTCAATTGCATGAAAAATTAATTCCACTCTCCCTAGTAATCTTGATGGGCATTAATTTCTAAAATTTGGTGTTAGAGCATCAGGTCCATGAAGGAAAAGCTTCATAATTAAGTAGATCTATCACACAGTTTAGGAAAGAAAGTCTAAAGTTTGATAGGTTAACTATGATATTGGAAAGAAATGATGATGATACATTTTCTATGCATGGTTTCGATTAATTGTTTGATTACAAAGAGTAAGAAGGTTTTGTTGAATAAAAAGATCTTCAAACTTGTGATGAAGCTCAAAGAGATGTATTCATGCTAAATATGTTTACACAAGAAGCACTACTATCAACACTTCTTAAAATTTAATTTACTCAGGTAAAATCTTTGGGACTTGGTTATGAAATTTTGACAATTTTGTAAAGTATAGTTGGAGGTGATAATCATGCCATGAAGATTAGATTGCCAAATTAGACATGCTTATATATCAGGATGCTAAGATGGTGAAAGATGAATCTATTATAATTTCTTTTAGAAGAATAGCATAGATTATTGTAGGAATAATGACACATGGATGAGATCATATGAAAGATATTAAAGACTTTCACACCTCCATGTAGACAAAAAACATAGATAATTGAACAAGCTATTCAATTCATAATGGAATTTACAGAGAGAATCTTCTTGGGAAATTGCAGTCAGTAGAGACATGGATGAGACAAAGTGGAGAATTACCTAATGTTGAAACTATGTTCAGTGCATTAAGTGTTTAGCATATATTGACAAGAAGTACAAGTACCAACATAGATGATGCTAGTAGCAACCAAGTTCAAGAATATAATAAGATAAGAAGATTGAAGGACTTACCCTTCTTATGAATAAAGTGACTAAAGGTTCAAAAATATATAAATGTTGGACATGTGATGAATCTGATTTTTTTTTTTTTTTAATGTCCTAAGAAGGTAACGAATTATAAGAAGAAGACTTATAAATCAAGGATGCCTAAGGATTGTCTATTTGCTAATGATGAGAAATTATATTCTCACATGGAAATATTTTTAAGTTAAAGTGATAAAGAAAATGATGAAATTGGACTTGTTTCTATTAAGGAAGAAAGATCTAATAAATAAGAAGTTAGAGAAGAAAAAGCATTATCATCACAAGTTGAAAAAAAGACATGTGATTGAATTATTGATAGTGGTTGTTCCCATCACATGACTAGAGATATGAATAAGTATTTTGAATTCAATAGCGATGATGGTAGAATTGTTAGAGTTGGAAATAACACAACCTTCCATATAAAAGGAAAGGTTCTATTACACTTGATGGAAAAACTAACATTGATTATATCTATTTTGTTTATATTTTGAGATATTATATTTTGAGTGTTGGACAACTAGTAGGAAAGTGATATCAAGAACACTTTAAAGAAAAGATATACATTATAAAGCATAAATATGGTAAGATGATTGGTACTGGTATAGAGACAAGAGGTAATATATTTGATTTCAATTTGATAGAGATGACATGATTCGTTTCTACGGTGGATGATAGTTGGTTGTGGTATTTAAGAGATTTTTTCATATAAACTTTGATAATATTGTGAAAGTCATTATTACACTTGCAGTTAGAGATTTTCCTAAAATTGCAAAACTAGCTAACATGGTGTGTAAGGAATGTGTGATGGCTAAGGAGAAGAAAAACTCATTTTCTAGGAAGAATTTTTCTACATCTATGAATTTAGAGATTGTGTAGACATGTTTGAGTGGTCCTACTAAGATAAAATCATTCTAGAGCAAAAAGAATTTTATTATTTTTGTCAATGATTTCACTATAATGATGTGGGTCACATTTCTTAGAGAGAAATATAAAGCTCTTTATATGTTTAATATATTTAAGACTAAATTTGAAAATAAATCTAGTTTGAGAAATGTTACAAATTTGATAGATCTAGAGAGTTTATTGCAAACAATTGTAAAAAAAATTGTAAAGAAAATGACATTAAAAGGAAACTTTTAGCACCTGAGACACTTGAACAAAATGGGATAGTAGAAAGGAGGAACAAAATGGTGACAGAAGAAAAAATGGGTATGTGCGGGATCATGGTGTACCAAACTATGGCCTTAAGTGGCAGTGAAAAACTAGCAAATCAAGGTTATGTCAACTTGACACATAATTTTAAAGTGGTCTTAGACTTTATATCAAAAAGTTGTAAGAAAATAATTTGTAGGAAATTGAATCTAGTTTCTAAAATACAAGGCCTTATTTGGAGAAAAAAATATTTGATTGGTCAAAAGTTTGGATTTTAATGCAGCACTACAAAAATTTTAGGGCGAAAATAAAAAGTAGGTGTATGTCTGACCACCTTAATCATAATGAAATTATAATACTTTTAAATATAATTTTAGATATAAAAAGTAGACTCATGCCTAGATGTGACACATATTTTTGGGAATTTTTATTCCAAATAAATAATTAATTATGAATTTACTACTATACTATTTTAAGAATTAAAAAACTCTAGTGTTTGACCACCTTAACTAGTTCAAAAAAAATCAAAATTAAGTTTTTTTTTTTTTTTCTTATACTAGTTGAAGCATAGAATGTGATGCATCTTTTGGATTTCACAAATCTTATATCGTTTGAAAGTTATAGCTATTTTTCAACCAGTATGTCAATCAGCACTTTACAGCTAACTCCATTAGAAAATAAGTAATAATTACTTATTGAACTTGTAATTTGACAAAACTTACATTTATGAAAAGCTAAGAACATTCTTAAGAAACCCTTTTCATTACATCAAATTTTGGTTTAAAAAAAGTTGTCAGCTACATGCTTGAAGTAAAAAACACATAAGAACATGCAAAAAACACATTTTTGGGATGTTTTAAAGATGACCATATAAGGTTGGTATCAAAAGATATAGGAGGAATTATAAAGGTATTAATTGTTTTCATTTAATATCAGGATGGGTGGGAAAAAGGTTGGAATAGATTTTGAAATTCTTTGACGCATTTCAGAACTACATATTTTTCAGATCGCCACTTTTTGGCACACCATGATCCTACACATACCCAAATAGTGATTATTCTTGAGAACAATATATCTAAGATATATTGGACGGAAACAATATATACACCAATATACATTATGAATAGATTAAAAAAATAACAAGACATTGGTAAGACACCTTAGAAACTTTGGTTTGGATATACATGCTCAGCTAAGTATTTCATAATCTTTGGAAGAAATTCTTAAATTAATAGAGATGATGACATTGGAAAGGTTTATTCAAGGAGTGATGAAGGTATATTTCTTGGATATTCATTGAAAAGTGAAGCATATAGATGTTTTAACTAGAGAACAAAGATTATTGTTGAGAGTGCAAAAATAAGAGTTGGTGAGAAGTTCATAGTTTAGGAAATAAAGTTTAATTACAATTCTAATGAAGACACCAATCCAGAACCTAACCAAGAACATGTTGACTTACACACATCACTAATTGATGCTATCATATAGGATTTCAACGATGTGTTAGGTTCACTTAGTTAAGAGTTACCTTCTCTAAAGGACTTACAAACATCACTAATCGATGCTATAATATAGAATTTCAAAGATGTGTTAGGTCCACTTTGTTAAGAGTGACCTTCTCTAAAGGACTTACTAACATCACTAATTGATGCTATCATTTAGGATTTCAATTAATTTTTCTGTTACTCTACCAAATTAGCATAATTTCTAACCAGCAAAGGCCATTGGAAAGTGCCTGGGGGGATTTATTTGAATCCCCCTTGGTACCACTCACCTAACTGTCAGGGTTTCAATCAAAGATCCCTTAATTTGAAGGTCTTAAAATACATTTTTTTACAAACTTCTTGAAATTCTTAAGATATCTATCAAATTTTGCATTTTCAAGGGCTCAAACAAGGGCTAAAGAGGTCCTATTTTGAAATTAAATATACTAAACTATTGTACTCTAAATAAACTTTCTAGTGACTATAGTTTTAATATAAATTGTGTTTATGGTGATGTTTTATTTTATATTTTATTAAGTATAGGTTGGTTTTTCAATTCAAAATTTTTTTTTGAAGCTTTGCGAATAATAGAAAATAAGAGAAAATAATTTTTGAAACATATGTGGTACAAAGGTATGCATGTTACCTTTCTAGCATAGCAAGAAAAAATCCATGTTGGTTCATTCAAAAGAAATTATATTGATCAAAATAAACCTATGTCTAATTTATTGATAACATACTTCACCATTGAATAAAATCTACAAGTTTTAACAAAACTGAATGAAACCAACTAGACTTTCTAGGTATTCATTTTGAAATTCTAGCCTTGAAAGAATTTTATCATTATCTAAATTTTTGAAAAAGTTATGTTGATTAGAATACCCATCACTCTATAAAATGTTGATTTTTCATATAAACCACTTCTTGAAGGAGAAAGAAAAATGGACTTCAATCACTTCGCAAAAGAAAAAACATTGATAGAAATAGAAATAAAATGTTATAAATCACTAGTTTACATCATCTCCAAATTCTTTATGGTTTTTTTAGTAATATTCATTTTAAAGTGACTTTTTTTATAAAAATGTTTATTTTAGTGTCAAAGTTGGCCAAAAAGTGGCAACAAGTATTATGGGACCAATTAGACAAGTACAAGTTTGCTATCAACATGTATTGTAAGATTTGGATTGTATTCAAAGCATAGATGAAGCATGAGTCACCAAGAAAGAATATCACTTCTACATAAATGATGCAGGAAGATCTTATACTAAAGAAATAGTATGTAATAAAAACCCTACTAAGAGTTACGCAAGAAGCTTTTACTTAGAATATCAACAAGGAACAAGAGGTCATATGCAACATTTCAATAGGTGTAATTATTTTAGTTCACTTCTAATGAAAACAAAATTCCTAATTGTGAGGCCTTCTGGGTTACGACCTTATAAAAAGAAGATTGAAAAGCTAGAGTCCAAGCTTGCATCTCCTATTTTCTTCTATCTAAGATGATTGTTTTCTACATCTAACCAAGATTCAATTATACCTAGCTAAGTCACAAGTCAACTAGTTTGAGTTTAATTATATTATAAGTCCAGTCTTGGAAGAATAAACTGAAACCCAAGAAAAGGATAACATAGGATCATATGCTTTTAGTGATAGGTCCAAATCCAAGTTAGGATTCGACTCCCAACTATGTAAGATGCCACATCAACATAGGAAACTACACCAAGAGAAATAACACACCTCATTGGATGCAAAATAATGAATGATGTCTACAAATTGAATATAGGTGATATATCCATATCATTTGGTAATTCAACTTTAAAAACATTTTGATTGTAAAAAATTCTCAAGATCTTGCAACGACCAAATTTCTTCATTTTGAACTTGTTGTGTACACCATATTGAAATATATTCTTCTTCCAATGAATCATAACCTCATCTCCAACCTCAAAATATTTATGTCTCTTCCTTTTGTTTTCTCTCTATTTATATTTTAAATTACTATACTCCAAATTCCTTTTCAATTTCTTATGCAAAGTCTTCATGAAATCTATATGCAAATCCCTTAGCTTCAACACTTATTTTTATCTTAGTGCAAATAAATCCTTTAATTCAGTTATTCCCTTAGGATTTATTCTAGTAAAAATCCCAAAAGGTGTCTTCTTAGTGCTTCTATAAATAGAATTATTATACATAGCCTCTTCATGTGCCAAAGCAAAATCTAAATTAGCAGTCTTATCTCTAACCAAATATCTATTTATAGATGAAATGTAGAAATAAACTTCAATTCTATATTCATCTTCTTCCAAAGTGTCTTCTAGAAATAAGTAGTAATTTAGTAGCTCTATAAGAAGGAAAAGCTAAATCTTCATCAAAAGATGACAAAGAAAAATGAGTAGGAGGTGGTAGTGACCTTCACGAACCTCCAGCCCCATCTTCTTCATCTTCGTTGTCCTCATCTTCTTATAAGTTGTTTACATCTTCTAAAATGAAATAACATGTGAAAATTAATGCACCTTCACTAAAACATGATGTGAATTTTCATTTTCCTATATATAATTGTGAATTGCATGTATAAAAACTAGATAATTGGCTTAAGAAGATTGAAGCGTATTGTAGGGTACAAAAGATTATGAATTATTCTTCAAAAATTATGCTAGCTACTCTCTGAACAAACAATTTTATCCTTTGGGTTATATGCAACAAGCCATTATGGATTGGCAAAATCTCAAATAAGGCAAAGGGAAAACTCTGCAAGAGTAGTATACACAGGTGTTTAGAAAGAAGGCATTAACTCTTGGAATTCTTGTTTATACATAAGATATGTTGCTAGAATATATAGGTGGAATGCATTCATATTTGAAACATAAAATATTGTTATTTTTCCCTTCTAACATTGATGAAGTGTGTCTTCAAGAAACCCATATTGAAAGGGGTGGAGGAAACACAAGTTTTAGTTCAAAGAAGGAATTTGTTCCTGTTTAATGACACAAGAAGGAAAAGAAAAAAGCCACTATGAACAAAGAGGAATTTGAGAAAGCTACATGTTCACATTGTCAGGAGAAAGGGCATGCAAATGCAACATGTTGGAAACTGCATCCAGAGTTGAAACCTAAGTGGTTTAATAAGGATCATAAAGGAAAGAAAAAAATTATAGTTGTTATTCTGGATCTTGTATCAGATTCTGATGATGAAACTAAGATATCAGTTGTGGGTCTAAAAGGTAAAAAATTTGTTGGTACTAATTCTACAAGTAATGTTTTATGTTCTACTTCCAATAGTCATGTTGTTCCTAAAGATAGTAAAAGGTGTGAACTTTTTCATAAAAGGGTAATTTCAAAGAACACTAAAATCGACACATTGATAGATAGTGGGTCCAAGGTTAATTTAATATCAGAGGAAATTGTTAAAGAAATGGGATTGGAAACTAAGCCACACAAGAGACTTTATCCATTAGGTTGTGTGTGCAATGATAATATATTGCAAGTAACCAAACAATGTAAGTTAAATTTGCAATAACATCAAAGTATATAGATGAGGTTAATTTTGATGTGGTTCCACATGACATCTTTGGTATTGTGTTGGGCAACCCATACTTATATGATAGAAAGGCTATCTTGTATAGAGAGCATAATAAGTACCATTTATTTAAGGAGGGAAATGGATACATTATAAGAGCTCATCACATGAAAAATGAAAGAAATGTGTGATATTTGAAACTAATTGTAAATGCAAGAAGTAAACTAATTCTCATATCTGTAGTAGCTAGTGAGGTTCAAGTTGAAAAAGAATCAAGTCTTTAGTTAGTGATGATAAAAGATGATTTGAATGATTCATTTTCTAATGGTTTTCCTATGCAAGAGATCTAGAGTGTTGGTACGTTTTCATCAGTTTATTCAGTTTTGTTTCTTCTTTTTCTACTAGTTGGCACTATGTAGGTAATGGATGTAACAATGCATACTGGTGGATATATTGTTAATTGTGTCAGTGATGCTATTTCACTTCTTATGATGTTTATGATGAGTTAGATATTCATAATTCTAGCAAAGTGCATATGTGATAGTGGACAAGGGAGGCTAACATGCCCTCACTTTTATTGTATGTAAAATAGACTTTTGGAGGTGCAAAACCTTCTTAGTGGGAAGGAATGGTCTAGGTGGATTTAGAGAACTTGAAAAATTTATAGTCTAAGAATTTTACAGAATCAACATCATTGACTAGAGCTTGCTAATACACGTCGAAAGGAGGTCATGATGAAAAGTTATGCTTGGTCAAAGTTTGGGTCAAACTAGCGAACTGGGAATTGACTTAATCAAAAAGAGGTGAAATTTAACCATCTCAAAAGTGGTCAACAATGGAAAGTTTTTTGATGAAGAAAAAAGGAGCAAGTAGTTGTTGATGACATCAACATGATGTAGAAAGCTTGAACATGAGATAAGACAAAAGGAGAATCAAAGCATGACTTGAACCTCTAACCTTCCATCCTCTAATAACCTCTTTTGTCATTTCACCATTAACCCTAAAATTATGGTCAAGGATAATAAAGAGGGAACAATTCAAATGGAAGAGCTGATTGGCCTAACCCTTGTGATCTTAAGTGACACCAATAAGGAAAATCCTCAAATGGATGTGCTCAACAATGCTTAGAATAGTGTAGTGGATAGCTATCAAACTACTAAATCGATTTTTCATGAAATTTAGGAGTTCAAATATAGAGTGAGCAGTTTGGAGAGGGAAAATTATAGCTTGCAAAACAAGAAAAAAGAGGAGGAAAAGAACATGGATAATAGAGTGGAGGAAGTGAAGAAAAGGCTACAAACAATGGAGAGCTCTATGAAAAATATTGCTGAGCAAAGCTACAACATCCTCGAAGAGGCTAACGGGAACATAAAGGTGCTGATTAACAAAATTGAAGAATATAGGGCTAGAAAAGAGGATGATCTTTGTCCTATTAGTGCCAAAGATAAGTCTCTTGAGGATGGCTTGAGGAACAGAACTAGATCCAACACAAAGAAGAAGGATATCCAAGAACCTAATAAAGATCTATTTGACATGAAGGAGGTGGCTGTAAGAATGTCTAAGCTGGAAATTCGTGCTATGGAAATACTCAAAGAAATAATCTAATTAGCTTTCTTTGCTTTTGGGCCTCTCCTAGTTTTTTTCCTACTCCCCTATTTTTATCTAGGTTATTTCTTTTCTTTGTGGGGGGGCTATTTTAGCTTGCTGTTTTTAGTTTGACTAATAGTTTAAGCATTCTATATATGTTTTACTTTTGTAGTGTAAATGTTTCAGGGCCCCTTTAAAACCTATTTTCCTTAATCAAAAACATTAATAAAGTCATGTACACGAGGATAATTATCTATTAATTTTGGTTGTTAAAGTCAACTCCAAGTGACCCACGCATAAGAATCCAAGATGCATAAATTGCCTTGATTTTTGCAATTTGAACTTTCACCATAAAATTTTGGGATTTTAATTGACTCCACAATTTTTTGAATTTTAGTGCGAAATGTAGAATTTGTTATTTTTTGGATGGTGATCCAATAAGCTAGAAGTTTAAAATATATTCCAAAGGCTTATTTATGAGGCTCAATTGATATTAGCCAAAGTATAAAGGGAAGAATATGTTTTAAAGATTGAAAATATTAATGGTTAAATACAAGCTATATATTTGAAAGGGGGACTTTATTTTCAAAAGGTTTCTTTAGAAATTTGTTATTTGGTTTTACACCAAATAAGGAAAATTATTTTGTATAAAAGGGCTTATTCTTCTCTTGTAAAAGCAATTAATCATTAGGGGAAAATTGAATTTGGTAGAGTTTTGTAGGAATTTTGAATCCTCTCAAGGAAATATTTCCATATCATTTTTTCTAGAGAGAAAATTATTGTGAGAATTTACAAGTGTTATTCTACACCAAAAATTGTGAAGAGAGAAACTTTGATCAGGTTCTTGAAAGCTTGGGTATTGTAACAAGGTGTTTTATCTGACAACATTAATAAACCAATCCCCCAAATTGAGAAGTAGACCCAAAGACATAGTTGAAATAGGAAAAACTCTATATCAAATTGTTTGTGTCTCTTTGATCTCTTTATTATTCTCTCTTTTATTTAAATTTCATCTATTATTTTCTTTATTGTGAATTAAACACATTATTAAATCAAGTTTTAAAACATAACTCTTCTTTTATTTTCTGTGTTTAAAATACATACCAAACAATTAGTGCCTAGATCAGGGATTAAATATGTATTTTGGGTTAAGTTATAAAACTTGTAAATCCTAGTTTTCAGATCAAGTTTGGTATCAATGCCTATTTTGTAGAGAAATTGTAGGTGGTGATTCTTAACCAGGTTGAAGTAAAAAAAAGGAGAAGGTGAACTTGTAGAGTTCAATCTAGAGATTGGAAAAAGAAAACTTTTTTGTGAGTCATGGAATCTAAACAAATTCCTCCTAAGTTTTATGTGGAATCCTTCCAGAAAGATTTTCTAGAGTTGAAGGCATTAGTGGATATTATTCTTCAAGAAAGGAAAGAGTGACACTTGAAAAAGGTGGGCAAGGCTAGGAAGAAGGAAGAAGCTAAATCTTTCTCAAAAGATGATCAAGGAAAAGGAGTAGGAGGTGGTAGTGACCCTCGTAAACCTCCATCCCCATCTTCTTCATCTTCTTCATCCTCATCTTCTTCTAAGTTGTTTACTTCTAAAAAGAAACAACACGTGCAAATTAATGCACCTTTGTTAAAACTTGAGGTGAAATTTGATTCTCCTATATATCATGGTGAATTAGATGAAGAAAAGCTAGATAACTAGATTAAGAACATTGAGGTGTACTACATGGTTTAAAATATTTTGAATGATTCTTCCACAATAAAACTAGCTACTCTCAGAATTTTTAGATTAGGTGAAAAAATAATATCCCAAGAACACCTGCATGCATAACCTTGTCACATGGATGAAGCAAAGAGAAATCTCTATTACGATCCAATAAGTGAATTAAAAAATACAAAGAGGTGAATCCTTATAAAAGGAATCACAAAACCCTAACTAGGTTTGTGCAATATAATTAATATAAAATATTAATTATATGCACCTAAAAGAAAGCTTAAGAACTAGAGTAATAAACCACTTAATTAATTAAATCAAGATGATCTAATTAGTAAGTGAAACAAAATAATTACTCTAACACCCCCCCTTAAGCGAAGCTTGGGAGGAAGCTAACCTAGCAAAGCTATGAAAGAAAAAAAAAAAAGGGTCCCGGAAACAAAGATTGATCAGGTACCCAATACAAGGAAATGAGCTAGATGAAGGAAACAAAGCCTCCAATCTAGGAAATGTCCCAATGAAAGAAACAAGAAAGAGCATGAAGCGGTAAACACTGTCAGAAGAAACTGTTGGAACCCCCACTGAAATAGAGCATGACTAGGTTAGGAAGACAAAGTCTGAAGAGCTGATCAATCGAAGAGGTGACCTCCAAAAGTAGGAATGAATGAGTGTCTATATAGTAGATGAACCATCTCACCGAAATGCATAGGTGCCTAGCCACTGCATCTTCCTAGTACATAGGAACAAAAACTGAATACTTAGATCACTCAACCAAACCAAGAAAGCAAAAGAGCCAATAGGTGAACCCCCCCATAATGCTGAAAAGGGAGAGGGGTGACAGGAACACTGAAATGCAATGCCAAAAATATCTGCAAGAAGAAGAATCAAGAACACCAATAGTGCAATAGAAGTACAAACATAGGATAAAGGGAGGTGTCACTGGCACACTACATGGGCTAATGTCATGGAAGGAACACTCACTTGAAAAAGGTGGATGAGCACAAAATGGAAAAACATCATGACCCCCCACGGCACTTTATAACTGAGTGCAAGTACAAACAAGCACAAGGTATACAAGATCCCAGATATGCAAAAGCAAGCACATTATCTTAGTGCATTTATAGAAAAAAGAATGCAATAGAAGAGAAGCATACAATGCTCAGAAGACAAAAAGAAGAGTAAGCCAAAAGAACAGAATAAGAGATCCCAGGACCTGTAGAATCCAATTAATCCACCAGAGTGCGAAAGTGCAAAACTTAGAGAAGAAAGAACCTGGAGCAAAATCTGGATAAAAGACCCCTACAACTTAATAACTCACAAAACCAACTTTCCAACAACATCAAGTGAGCCCAAAAAAGAGTCCAAATGAGTGAGATATGGCTCCCAGAAGGAAAAAGAGAATATCCAACTTTGACTACCAAAATAGGCAACCAAACTGCATCAAAACTTAAAAATAGTTGTACCATCATCTCCTTCTTGGAACCAACTTTTTGGCAGATTTTTCAGATTGAAAAAATATGTCTGTATGCTCAAGTTATGGAAGAAAAACCTCCAGGCTCTCTGAAAATGCAAAAAATAATTTTTTAAAATTAAAATAATTATAAAAAAAAAAAAAAACCCCACCACCCCTACACCGCTGGTGGAGCAGTGGCTAGGCGGTGCTTAGGCGAAGGGAGGGCAAAGTGTAGTGGGGCCGAGACAGACACCGTTGGTGGAGCCGCTGCAGGCAGTAACTGCTCGCGGTGGCCATTAGCGGTGACCGCTAGCGGCTCCATTGCGGTTAGTTAACCGCCATGGCGAAAAATGCCACAGATTTTTTTTTTTTGTGATTTTTAAATTTTTTTTGCCTTGTTCCACATGCAAGAGGCCGTACGGGCCTGTTGGACAAATTTGTTTTTGCCTTCCAGATCAAAATTGTCTAAAATGGACAAGTTTTATATGGATTCTAGGGTTTTTGGGTGCTTTGAATGCAACGGTGATGTTCGTTTGAGCCCAAAGTGGCCAAAAATAAAGGTCCCTTTGAATCCACATAAAAAGCTTCTGAAACCCTTGAAAACTCTTGCTTCTGAAACACTTCAACAAAACATGAACAGTGAGCAGGAAGATGGCTCTGATACCATGTTAGGTTAGGTGAAAAACTAATCTCCCAAGAACACCTGCATGCATAACCCTATTACATGGATGAATCAAAGAATAGAAACAAGAAAAAAATTATGGAGGCCAAAAAGCCAGAGACATCTTATGGACATGCAAAGAGAAATCTCTATTATGATCCAATAAGTGAATTAAAAAATACAAAGAGGTGAATCCTTATAAAAGGAATCAACAAACCCTAACTAGGTTTGCACAATATAATTAACATAAAATATTAATTATATGCACCTAAAAGCAAGCTTAAGAACTAGAGTAATAAACCACTTAATTAATTAAATCAAGATGATCTAATTAATAAGTGAAATAAAAGAATTACTCTAACACCCCCCCTTAAGTGAAGCTTGGGAGGAAGCTAACCTAGCAAAGCTATGAAAGCAGAAAAAAAATGGATCTCGACAACAAGGCCTGATCAGGTACCCAATACAAGGAAATGAACTAGATGAAGGAAACAAAGCCTCCAATCTAGGAAATGTCCCAAAGAAAGGAACAAGAAAGAGCATGAAGCTGCAAACACTGTCAGAAGAAACTGTTGGAACCCCCACTAAAATAGAGCATGACCAGGTAGAGAAGACAAAGTCTAAAGAGCTGATCAATCGAAGAGGTGACCTCCAAAAGTAGGAATGAATGAGTGTCTATATAGTAGATGAACCATCTCACCGAAATGGATAGGTGCCTAGCCACTGCATCTGCCTAGTACATAGGAACAAAAATTGAATACGTAGATCACTCAACCAAACCAAGGAAGCAAAAGAGCCAACAGGTGAACCCCCCCATAATGCTGAACAGGGAGAGGGGTAACAGGAACACTAAAATGCAATGCCAAAAAAATTTGTAAGAAGAAGAATCAGGAACACCAATAGTGCAATAGAAGTACAAGCATAGGATAAAGAGTGATGTCACTGACACACTGCATGGGCTAATGTTGTGGAAGGAACGCTCACTTGACAAAGGTGGATGAGCACAAAATGGAAAATCATCATGACCCCACATGGCACTTTATAATTGAGTGTGAGTAAAAACAAACACAAGGTATACAAGATCTTAGATATGAAAAAGTAGGCACTTTATCTTAGTGAGTTTACAGAAAAAAGAATGCAACAGAAGAGAAGCATATAATGCTCAGAAGACAGAAAGAAGAGTGAGCCAAAAGAACAAAAGAAGAGATCCCAGGACCTGTAGAATCCAAGTAATCCACCAGAGTTTCAAAGTGAAAAAATCATAGAAGAAAGAACCTAGAGTAGAATCTAGATAAAATACCCCTACAACTAAATAACTCACAGAACCAGCTTTCCAACGATATCAAGCGAGCCCAAAAAAGAGTTCGGATGAGCGAGATATGGCTCCCGAAAGGCAAAAGAGAATATCTAGCTTTGACTACCAAAATAGGCAACCAAACTACATCAAAACTCAAAAACACCTATACCATCATTTGCATCTTAGAACCAACTTTTCGGTGCATTTTTTGGATCGAAAAAATATGTTCGTATGCTCAAGTTATGGAAGAAAAACCTCTAGGCTCTCTGAAAATGCAAAAAAAAAAAAATTTTAAATAAAAAAAATAATTTAAAAAACAAAAAAACCCCACCACCCCTGCACCGCTGGTAGAGGGGTGGCCGGGCGGTGGTCAGGTGAAGGGAGGGTAGAGCGCAACAGGGCCGCTGCGGGCCGCTGGCGAACCGCTAGTGGTAACTGCTCGCGGTGGCCGTTAGCGGTGACTGCAACGGTGACCGATAGAGGCTCCACTGTGGTTAGGTAACTGCCACAGTGAAAAATGCAACAGATTAATTTTTTTTGTGATTTTTAAATTTTTTTTACCTCGATCCACGTGCAAGAGGCCGTATGGGCCTGTTGGACAAGTTTTTTTTGCCTTCCAGATCAAAGTTGTCCAAAATGGACAAGTTTTATATGGATTATGGGGTTTTTGGGTGTTCTGAACGCAACGGTGATATCTTTTTGAGCCCAAAGTGACCAAAAACAAAGGTCCCCCCTAAATCCACATAAAAAACTTTTGAAACCCTTGAAAAACTCTTACTTGTGAAACACTTCAACAAAACACGAACAATGAGGAGCAAGATGGCTCTGATACCATGTTAGATTAGGTGAAAAAATAATCTCCCAAGAACACTTGGATGCATAACCCTGTCACATGGATGAAGCAAAGAATAGAAAAAAGAAAAAAATTATGGAGTTCAAAAAGCCAGAGACATCTTATGGACATGCAAAGAGCAATCTCTATTATGATCCAATAAGTGAATTAAAAAATACAAAGAGGTGAATCCTTATAAATAGAATCATGAAACCCTAACTAGGTTTGCACAATATAATTAATATAAAATATTAATTATATGCACCTAAAAGCAAGCTTAAGAACTAGAGTAATAAACCATTTAATTAATTAAATCAAGATGATCTAATTAATAAGTGAAACAAAATAATTACTCTAACAAGAATGGGAGATACTACATTAGTTTGGTGGAAGAGTAAGATCTAGGATGGTCTCTCTACACATGGTAAAATCACTTCATCTTGGTATGAATTTACTTATGGTTTAAAGAAACAATTTTATCCTTTGGGTTATATGCAAAAAAACTGAAACAAGGAAAAGGGAA
Source organism: Cupressus sempervirens (assembly GCA_028749045.1). Classification (NCBI taxonomy): domain Eukaryota; kingdom Viridiplantae; phylum Streptophyta; class Pinopsida; order Cupressales; family Cupressaceae; genus Cupressus; species Cupressus sempervirens. The sequence continues at coordinate 234,677,327 of CM053786.1, read as the reverse complement.
ATCTATGCAAGAGTAGTATACATAGATGTTTTGTGTTAGGTGGTATTCTAAAAAGGGTTGCTTTTAGTGTTAAAATCATGGTTGGTGGTTTCAAGAGGAGAGAACCAGAGAATTGTGAAAAGTGGATAAAGGAATTAGAGGTCTAGGAGAAGCTTGAAAATGGATATTATAAATCTTTCTAAGAGGTAATATCATAATTTTTTCTTGTGTATGTGTTAAATAAGGGCCTATGATTCAACCACACACTTCAACATGATCATTATTTGTCAGGTACATACAAAAAATATAGATACCTCACTTAAGAAAATTGAAGTGTACTGGAAGGTTCAAAAGATTTTGAATGATTCTTCCAAAATAAAGCTAGCTATTCTAAAAATTGGAGGTATACTACACAAGTCTGGTGGGAGAGTATTTTCTAGGATGATCTTTCTACACATGGTAAAATAATTTCATCTTGGTATGCTTTGAAGAAATAGTTTTATGCTTTCGGTTATATGCAAAAATCCATTATGGAATGGAAAAATCTCAAACAAGGCAAAGGGAAATCTTTGCAAGAGTAGTATACATAGATGTTTAGAAAGAAGATGTTAACTCTTGGAATTCCTCTTTATACATAATATACTTTGTTAAAATATATGGGAGGACTGCATTCATTTTTGAAATATACAATATTGATGTTTAGTCTTTCTAACTTTGATGAAATGTCTATTCAAGCAACCCATATTGAAGTAGGTGGAGGAAACACAACTTTCAGTTAAATTAAAGAATGTGTTCCTCTTTAAAGACACAAGAAGGAAAATAAAGTAGCCATTGTGAAGAAGGAACAAGGTGAGAAAGCTATATGTTTACATTGTTAGGAGAAAGGTTATGTGAATGCAAGGTGTTGGAAAGTAGTTCTAGAGTTGAAACTTAAGTGGTTTAAGAAGGATCATAAAGGAAAGAAAAATACTATAGTTATTTAGGATCTTGGATTAGGTTCTAATGATGAAACCAAGATATCAGTGGTGGGTTTCAAAGGTAAAGCTTTTTTTGGTACTAATTCTAATACTAATGTTTCATGTTCTACTTCCAAAATTCATGATGTTCCTAAAGATAGTAAAAGGTGTGAACTTTTTCATATAAGGGTGATTTCAAAGAATGTTAAAATCAACACATTGATAGATAGTGGTTCCAAAGTTAATTTGATTTCAAAGGAAATTGTTAAAGAAATGGGATTGGAATCTAAGTTAAATAAGAGACCTTAGCCATTAGGTTGGGTGTGCAATGATAATAGATTGCAGGTAACCAAAGAATGTACATTAAAATTTTGAATAACATCTAAGTTCATAAATGAAGATGATTTTGATGTGGTTCCACTTGACATCTATGGGACTATTTTGAGTAGGGTTGACTAACAAAGCATTTTATTGTTTTGGTATATTGATTTCAACTAATTTGTTTGTTGGTTCTAGCTAAATGAGGAGATGAATATTAAGTATTCTAAGTTGTATTCAAGCTGATATCATCTAATGTGTAAGATATAAATATAAGGTCAAGTTGAGAATTGAATATGTGGAACATAACGAAAGATTTGAAGATTCTTAGAGGAAGTGAATTAGAAGGATAAGAGGAATATCCTTGTTGAGCTGAAAGATACATTTGATCAGAAAGGATATAGTATACAAGCTAGAATTAAGATCTATAATCAACAATTTAGTTGCATTAGAAATCAGGTCATTTCATTATTACTCTCTAATGTCACTCCTAACAAGGTCATCAAATCCTCTAATAGGGTCACACCTAACAACGTATTTTGTAACCTTTAACAGGGATGGCTCTGATAGCCTAATTTTTTTCCCACCCAGTTTATGTAACATTTTTTGAAAATTTAGGAAGAAATGTGTTGAGAATAAGCTATGGTTTATGAATTTTGTTAGCCCTTAATAAAAATCCTAGGTGAGTTCTTTTTTGATCATTTGAAGATCATGCAATATAATTTTAGTATTTAAAAGGATGTATGCATTTTCCATGCATGCACTTTGTTGGAGTTTTAAAACTACTAAGCAAAAGAGGACCTCAATACCAAAATGATAATACTTATGAAACCTAAGGATTAGCCATTTCTTATTTTCAGTTACACATGCACACCATTTGGATCCAACATTAACAAAACCAGGAATGGTTTTCTTCTCTTTAGGATTTGCAAAACCAAGGTGGTTATACCTAAGGGATGACTCAATCTGACTGTTGTTGTATTCAAAATATCTTAGTTTCATTCTAATTTTCATCTTCAATTCATAAACACATAGCTAATTGTGACTTTTTAAATATAATACATCCCCTATATAAGATTTGGTCATAAAATCTTCTGTAGATTTGCAAGTATTCTTTGCAACAGTGGCTACCTATGGCTATAATATTTCATGCAAACAAGTAATGACCAAATTTGAAAATCTTTAAGTAATAAAAGTAAAATTGATTGAAATTTTGCATTTTGATACCCATTTATCATCTATTTCTCTTTTCAGCTAAATCAATTTGACTAGTGCCTAATCCAATAGGGTACAACATCTACTACAAATATATAGTTGTAATTTGTTGCATTTAAAAAAATATTATCAGTAGTTCTTACTCGAATCCATCATTCAAAATATCCTTCTCATTACTATAGAAACCTAATCCAATTCATCAAAGCATTTACTCAATTCATTGAACTAATAGTAGTGGTGAATAGATATACAACCTAAAGGATTGCATTCAATTGCAAAAGTTTTTTACCCATACAACATCAAGATAACTAAATAACTCGAAGGAGACAAAATTCATAAAGAACTGATATGGGGCTAGCTCATAATTTGTATTCATTTTCTTTAAAAATTGTATACATTTTGCAGAAAACTTAGAATGACCATAGGAAGAAACATAGAGATCATTTTGTATTAATGTCTTCCCATAAACTAATAGAGAAAATACATCATAAAGCTTGTTCAAATTACTTGGACCAAAAAAAAACTATATATCACTAACAACATTAGAAATCAGGCCCTCCTCCAGCCCTAGAATCTCACTTATATAATGTGATATGCAACAAGCTTCAGGCTAAGTGAAATTTATAGGTGTCCTTTACAAGAGATAATTACATACACCTATCACAAAATGAAAAAAATGTGGGTAATAGAAGATGTCTAGATCAAAACATTCCTTTTGGTGTGTCCACTTCTATCACATCTTATATTGTTGTTGATTTGGCCACTATTTTGATTCCTCAGTGTATGTAAATACCAAGCTAGCCAATGATGAATTTTGTTCTAATGATTGCAAGTTAGTCTCCACCTGTGGGTTTTCACCATCTTTATCTTGTTCGGTGGGAGTAACTTCTAATGTTCCCTCTTCTTTGGTTGTGTCAGTGTCCTATGGGTCCAGGCCTCCAACTAAAAGTGACTGATCATTCTTGCCTTCTTCTTCCTATTGGCATTGTGTAGTGATTGTGTCAATTATTTGGATCTCATCCCCTTGGACCTCATCACAGTCAATTTCTATTTCCTCAAATTTTTCCTCAGGAGCTATTTCTGCCTTCCACTTGTCAAATAATGTATCATCTGGCCAATTGAATTGCAAAATATCACTCTACCTCTTGAGCACATACTCAACCTCATTATCAATAGTAACAAAATTTTGTTTCAAAGAATCAAAGAATATTTGTGCTTTCACTATTTCTTCAATTGTTGTGGCCCACCATGCATGCTCTATTTCATTAATAACTTCATTCATTCTTTAAAAAAAAAAATCATCTAGCTCCTTAGCCCATTCATCTTTACTTTTCAAATTATCCTTCTTATCTAGGGCACAAGGAAACAAACTACAATTTTTGCTCTTGTACTTATCTAAGTAGCCAACTATTATTCTTTGCAAATGAAATCTCTTATTGACAAAGTCAATAAGATTAGAAACAATATCAAAAGTTTTCTCAATTTGATCACAGGAGGTTTTTATAATAGAATAACATAAAAATGACATCTCCTTCTTCCTTCTTACCCACTTATTCACAATAGGCTTCAAAACCTCATCACTTGCTTTCATTTAATCCCAGATACTAATCTCCCTAGCCAACTAATCATAAACTAGTGACCATTCAATTTTGTTCCCCAAATATGTGAGAGCCTTTCTTAACTTATCTTCATATTTCACATTCAACTCACATGTAAGGTCCACAATTTATTATTTTCTTCTTCAAAGTCCTTATCAATGTAATACTCTAGCCTTTGGGGTGTATCTAGTACCTCTATGAGGGAGGTGGATTTAAAAGGTTCAATTGGGCAGCGAGAGTATGTTATTCTTGGCCTACTGGACCTCCCCATTAGTTTATTCTCAAGCTCAATTCTCTTTTTGACCTCCTTACTGTATGCATCCACCACTACCTCATACTTTCTCTGCAACTCAATCATTTCTTTTTCCTCCCTCTCTATGGTAGCTAGGGAAAATTGAGAGTAATCTACATTCATGTGTGCTGCCTGTATATGTGAGGTATCGGCAACTCTCCTCACAATGATATTCCCTATTAGTCTCGAATCATTAGGCTGTGATGGAACAACCTTGGATCCTCTTCTCAATGACCACATGACAAGAGTAGCTTGGTCATTACTAAATGCAGTTCCTAAGAACTCTTTTTTATTTGGATCTTACAATCCCAAATTAATTGACATAGAATTGAAAATCAAGGCATCAACAATGTCCCAATTGGGCAACAATAAAATATGTGTATCCTTTACCATTTGCCTCCCTTTTTCAGGGGTATATTTTGGAACTCTAGAATCATTTGTTCCTTTATTTGATTTTGAATGGAAGCTTCATCCATTTTTGGATGCTCTATTTTCACATTCTTACATCTTTCCTCAAAATTGTTCATGTTTTCCCTCCAAGCAAATTGGTGGAAAGCCCTAGATTTTACAAAACTATCACCAGAAAAAAATTGCTAGCTAGCTTGTTCCAAAAAAGGATCCAATTTCCTACCCTTGAAATCTACTACTGTCAACTCAAAACTTGGCATAGGGGGCTCCTGAGGGTTCCCTTCATCAATCTCTTCTTGGGTAACAAAAATTCCCCCTTGTGATCCAATTTGTTCAATTTTCTCATTAGTGAGTTGCTCCTCCTCAATTCTCATGGGGGTTTGGGAATGTGAGTAACTCTCATCATGAGGTTCCTCTTCCCTTATTATCTTTCTCCTCTTAGGAGAAGGTTCTTGAGGCCTCTCTTCAAAAACAACACTAGTAGACTCAACTATTTGTTTTCCTTTATCCAAAATGGGCCTTTGATCCTGAATGACAGTATATCCTACCTTCCTTTGAACCATTAATGGACCTGCCCCTATATTGGGAGTAAAGCCCAATCTCCTCATTATTTCCTTGGCTTTATTTGGAAAAGAATTAATGAAATATTGCTTCTTCTCATTCATTACCTCCATTATTTCAAGGAATGTATTCATAAGCTTATTAATTTTATCTATAGTAGTACAACATTACTTAGAGGGTTTTAATCTTTATCAAAACAATTAATAAAATTCAAAACTTTTGAATACATTCTCCATTTTTCTTTCTTCGTCTCTTGCTCCTGTAGAGAGTACTCATTCCTTATTACATCTTCATTGAAATAAAATTCACGTTCAACTGGACGAAGCTTGATCCTATGTCTAAGAGCCAAATTAAAGAAACCCTCTGCATCACAAAAATGAGGGTGGGATACAGCCATCTTATATTGATCCAAAAATTTGTATAGGGAAACCCATCCTTCCTTGGTTATCAAAAATTGGTGAGCTACTGTGCAAGTGGGAAAAATTGATCCCGTCCCCCTTTTGTGGAAAAAAGCTTCTTCTACTCCTCCCAATTGTCATAATAATTAGGCTACTCCTACCTTTAAGGGCACCTAGTAAGGTAGTACATGAGGTGTTCCTTTGAATCCATAAATTTTGATAATAGTTGAAATTGAATATGGGATGATGTCTCCCCAATTATGTGAAACTTTCAAATTTTGGGGTTTATCCATAGGCTTAATAAGGTGCATTAGTGCCTTAGGGATCCTAGGATTATCCCTTAATATGAGGCACCTCTGTTTGGAGGTGAAGTACCTATAAAATCTAACAAAATTAGCATTTTCTACTTCCCCAGTTATATTTGCACTCCATAATTGAACTAGAAATGCTTCCCCTCCTTGTTCTTTGTTTAAACCATTTCTTTACCAAAGTATGTAACCCCTTTAAATATAAACATATGCATCAACAAAGATTAATGGACCCAAGCCTTCTCCACTTTTCCTTTAGTGATCCCAACCAATCCACTATGAATCTTATCAGTCAAGTAAGAAGCAAAATCAAAAATTATTTCCACACCAAAAGAGGAGATTTGAGTAATCATATAAATGAAACTCATAGGGATAAAATCTTCTTTACCCTCTCAAAAAACTCGGCACAGGGTCCTGTATATCTCTACTGCCCTGGCATTGAAGCATGTTTTCTTAAAAGGTTCTTTAGAGGATGATGTTATTGCTGGTAGGGTTCCAATTCTTCCAATGTGGGCCTTCAGTAAACCTTTTCTAACTATATTCTTCTTAGACATATATTCTTTTTCTAAATCTTTCAAATTAATGGGCACATGATACCTAGTGAGAGGTTGCAAATGAAAAACTTCTCTAATATCTTCTAGACTGATGGTGATTAGAATTTCACCATCTATTCTTCTCACCACCCTCGTGGGTTGATCATAGTTCTATTCCATAGCCTCAAGGAGATCATAATCCATAAAAACACTGGGGACCACTAGCTTTTCTAGATCAAAATTCCATATATTTGCATGTGGGGCAAACAGTTTCCTTTTTGTAAACTATTTCTTGAACAAATTTAAACTAGTTTTCGAGGTATGAGCATCCCAGACCCAATTACCCTTATCAAAAAATCCATTTGCTATCCTCAACCTAGGGTTAATGAGGTCAACTTCTTAACTTGTACTATCTCAATAGTAGACTCAGGAAGCAACTCAAACAAATCATCATGTACATTTCTATCCAAATAATTTTCTTGACCTAAATCCCTTCTTTGGAGACATCTTCGATTATGATTTGTAGATCTACAAAATCTTATAGGGATTGTAGTAAAAATACTTGAATTCCACTCTAGTTCTCTCTGTATTTCTACAAATTTTTCATGAGAAATCTATTTCAGAATCTTACCAATTTTAGCACGATCTTCTTAGTAATTGCTTCCGCTCAGAAAAGGTTTGAAATCTTAGGTTGCATAAGATGGAAATGAGAAAATCTTCTATATTATACTCTATTTTTCCTCATATGTGAAGCTTTCATTTCTAATTCATACACATAGTGGCACCACCTTCTACATTAAAATTTGTGCCATCAATCTTTAAAAATCCTATGAACAAGGGATCCGAAAAAAGACAACTTGGTATTCCACTTGACAAGTTGGCCAATCAATCCAATGAGAACTGACCATGTACATAGCTCCTTCCTTGATGGCATTTCCATTTGGACTCACTGGCAATTGAGGGCACATGTCAACAGGTTTCTACCTCGCTACACATATCCTTCGAGCAACTCTTCATGGTGAAGTAGCGATGACCGTCGATCTAAAATCAAATAAAAGGTAAAGAAACTGCACAAAGTACCCTGCAGAGTAGTGGGTCCCATACTCACTATGTCGCATACATTAAAAAACTCGCAACTTCCAATAGTGAGATATCAAGGATCATTGATTCAAGCTTGATCTAATAATCCAAATCTCTTATATGCTTTATGAATGGGGCATGGGTTTGGGGCAATAATGATGCAGGAAATTCTGCACTGCTGGCAACAAACAAAACCTTTCTTTAATCCTAGTCACCTTTCCATGTTGCTTGATGCCCCACCATGTGTTCATTTCATGATGCCTTGCTATTTCACTAACGATGAGATGTCAAAATTTTTTGATAGCAAGGTAGCGAGCTCCGGTGACTTTAACAAAACTCGTTGGTGGAAGAATGAAAACCAATCAAATCACCATCGCCCTTATTAATTGCTTCTGAAAATAGTAGTTATTACTCACCATGCCACTTGGACAAATTATGGTCACCAAGAAACTTGAAGGCCACTGTGTCTTTGATTTACTAACTACTCACTACTTCACTAACGGTGAGATGCTTAGTTTTTTCGATAGCGAGGTAGCGAGGCATCAGAAAAAACCTTTATTTTGGTGCTACTTTTTGGCTACTTTTTTTTGGGTCCCTTTTCCTACCTGATAGTACTAACAAGGTGTACATGACTGAAAATTCTACCATAACACAAATCCCTGACCATCATACTTTCATTTTACGGTCCCGTTCTTTTAAAAAATTTGATGCTCGCTACTTTGCTATGCATAAAAAGTGCAAATCATTTTATAGAGAGATAGCAATAACTGTAGATCTTTCCAAATCGAACAATGAGGAACATGAGAGAAAAGGCCACTCGAGGGCATGAAAAAAAATAAAAAATAAAAGTGAAAATAGAAAATTCGCCCAGGTTCTTTTTTAAAAAGATTTCGTGCCTAAAAATTTTAAAAGGAATAAGACACAGGGTTTTAACAAATATTTTTGATGCTAATAAACTTGGATGACTAAAGACCATTAACCCTATTCACCATTAATGGATACAAACTAAAAAATTTAAACTTAGACAAAGGAAAAGTTTTTGCGTGAAAAACTAGACCAACAGTGGCTCTATCTGAGGACATTGAATTCTCTGGATTCAAATAAGGGCTTAGAATTTCTAGTAGAAGCAGACCAACTAGGCTCCCTACAAACTAACCATCACAAAGAGACCAAAACACACAAGAAAACTATGCATAGGAAACTATATAAAGACAAAAGGATTTACAAATATACAGAAAAAATCTAAAATATTGTTCATGGAAAAACCAATATTTTAGTAGAAATACCTCTTCAAGAATTGTCCATGAGCTAGTAGTTCCAAAATGTTGTCTGATAAATCTTTAAGAATATAGGAGTTTTCTCCCCATAAATTTGCAATTAGATAAGGACCTAACTAGATAGGATCAAATTTACCATGTTTTCCTTTGTCCTCAATTCTAGCATTCCACATTAGTACTAGATCTCCATCTTCAATCTTTTTTCTTACTGTCCTTTTATCATAGTGTATCTTAACTTGCAATTGCAACCTTTAGTTCTTGAGAGATGCTTCTCATCTAGTCTCTGCTAATCCTAAAAGTTCATCTAGCCTTTCTTGCATGTCATCAGTAATATCTTCATCATATAACTGAATGTAATTGTAGAGTCCTACCAAGTTATTCTAAGGCATCCTAGCCTAAATTCCATATACCAGATCAAATGGTGCCACACCAATAGCCTTTTTAACAGTCACCCTATTAGCCCATATGGCTAATTGCAATTTAGAATCCTAGGCTTTCTTACTATCATCCAATGTCCTTTTTATTATTTTCAACAAACTCTTATTTGTGGATTCAACTTGTCCATTCCTTTGTGGATGATATGGGGAAGATGTTGATCTAGTAATTCCATATTTGTCATAGAATTTTTTGAATTCTTGAGACCTAAAGCACATTGCATTATCTATTACAATCTTCTGAGGACAACCAAATCTGGAAATAATGTTATTCAGCAAGAAATTATTGACAACTTTACTTGTTGCATTTTTTGTGGGGATAGCCTCAACCCACTTTGTAAAGTACTTAGTAGCAATTAGAATCCAAGAATAGCTAGTGATAGATTTGGGAGAGACTTCACCTATGAAATCTATACCCCATTGCTGAAAAGGTGCCTAAACCTCAACTGGATTTAATGGAGTATTACCTAAGAATTTTAGTTTTCCAACAAATCTTTGGCATGCATCCCATTTTCTAATCATGATTTGGGCATCCTTGAAAAGAGAGGGCCACCAAAATCCAGCTCTCATTACCTTATGTGTAGTGGTCTTGGCCATATAGTTTCATCCACAAACTCCAGCATGCATTTTGTTTAAAACTTCTTTTTCCTTTTCTTGATCAATACATTTCAATAACACTCCCTCAAAATTTCTCCACCATAGACTACCTTTGATGATTATGTATCTAATGGTTATTGCTGGTAGGATTCCAATTCTGTCAATGTGGTCCTTCAGTGCACCTTGTCTAACTATATCCTTCTTAGACATATATTCATTTTCTAAATCTTTCAAATTAATGGGCACATGATACCTAGTGAGAGGTCCCAAACAAAAAACTTCTCTAATATCTTCTGTACTAATGGTGATTAGAATTTCACTATCTATTTTTCTCACCACCCTAGTGGCTTGATCATAATTCTTTGCCATGAGCTCAAGTAGATCATAATCCATAAAAACACTGGGGACCACTAGCTTTCCTAGGTCAAAATTCCATATATTGGCATGTGGGGCAAATAGTTTCCTTTTTGCAAGCCATTTCTTGAACAAATTTAAACTAGTTTGTGAGGTATGAACATCCTAGACCCAATTAACCTTATCAAACAATCCATCTACTATCCTCAACCTAGGGTTTAATGAGGTCAAATTCTTAACTTGTAGTATCTCAACAGTAGACTCATGAAGCAAGTCAAGGAAATCATCATGTACGTTTCTATCCAAATAATTTTCTTGACCTGAAAATCTCTTCTTTGGAGGCATCTTTGAATATAATTTGTAGAACTAAAAAAACTTACAGGGATTATAGTAAAAATACTTACTTGTATTCCACTCTAGTTCTCTCTATAATTTTGCAAAGTTTTTGCGAGCAAACTATTTCACAATCTTACCAATTTCAGCATGATCTTCTCAATAATTGCTTCTACTCAGAAAAGGTTTGAAATCTTTGTTCGTGCAAGATGGAAATGAGAAAATCTTCTATATTATACTCTATTTTTTCCTCACACATGAAGATTACATGTCTAATTAATACACAAAGTGGAACCACCTTTTGTGTTCAAATTTGCGTCGTTGATCTTTAAAAATCCTACGATGAAGGGATGCAGAAAGACAACTTAGCATTTGACTTGACAAGTTGGCCAGTCAATCCAATGAGAACTGACCATGTACAAAACTCCTTCCTTGATGGAATTTCCATCTAGACCCATTGGTGACTAAGGACACATGTCAATAGGTCGCTACCTCACTATACATATCCCTCGAGCAACTCTTCATTGCAAAATAGCAATGATTGTCGATCTAAAATCAAATCAAAGGTAAAGAAACTGCACAAAGTACCCTGAAGAGTAGTGGGTCCATTACTCACTATGTCACATAGAGTAAACAACTTGCAACTTCCCATAGTGAGATAGTGAGGATCGTTGATTCAAGCTTGATCTGACAATCAAAATCCCTTATATGCTTTATGAATGGGGCATGGGTCCAGGGCACTAATGATGTAGGAAATTCTACACTACTGGAAACAATAAAACCTTTTTTTAATCCTAGTCACCTTTCCACGTTGCTTGAGGTCCCACCATGTGTTCATTTCATGGTGCCTCGGTATGTTGCTAACAGCGAGATGCCAAAAATTTCTGATAGCAAGGTAGGAGCTCCAACGACTTTAACAAAACTTGATGTCGAAAGAATAAAAACCAATCAAATCACCATCACCCTTATTAACTACTTTTGACAATAGCATTTATTACTCACCATGCCACTTGGATAAATTACGGTCACCAAGAAACTTTAAGGCCACCATGTCTTTGATTTACCGACTACTCGCTACTTTGCTAATGTTGAGATGCTTAGTTTTTTCGATAGTGAGGTAGCGAGGCATGAAAAAAAAACTTTATTCCAACACCGCTTTCTCGCTACATTTTTCTGGGTCCCTTTTCTTGCCTAACAGTACTAACAAGGTGTATGTGACCGAAAATTCTATCGTAACACAAATCCCTGACCATCATACCTTCATTTTATGGTCCTGTTCTTTTAAAATTTTTGATGCTCACTACTTTGCTATGAAAAAAAAGTGCACATCTTTTTATAGTGAGAGAGCGATAACTGTAGATCTCTCCAAATCAAATGGTGAGGAACATAAGAGAAAAGGCTACTCGAGGGCACGAAAAAAATAAAAATAAAAATGAAAATAGAATATTTGCCAAGTTCTTTTTTTAAAAGATTCCGTGCCTAAAATTTTTTAAAGGAATGAGACATAGGGTTTTGACAAATATTTTCAATGCTAACAAATTTGGATGACGAAAGACCATAAACCCTATTCACCATTAACGGATACAAACTGAAAAATTTAAACTTAGACAAAGGAAAAGTTTTTATGTGAAAAACCAAACCAACGCACTCTTATCCTAAGTTATGAAATATTTCTATTATTGGGTGATCCCACAATAATGGGTTCCACTTTTTGACCATTTTTGACATTGAAATCAATATTTTTGAAACAAACCTCACATTTGAGTGACTATATCTCTAAAACTATGAATAATTTAAAAATGACATAAACTATTTATTTCTAGTACTCTATTCCTACTTAGTAAATAGATTTTTTAATTTTTTGAAAAAAATTATTAAGGTCAAATTTTTCTTCTGCTCCGTAAAGTGGTACATATGAAAAATCAATATTTTAAAAGAGTGACAGTCTACTTGACACACATAACTTATTTTCTAGAAATGATAATGAGGTAATTCTTTTGGAGTTGGATTTGAAACACCAATATCCAAAGGATGCATTTGGTTTGATTCAATTTGGTTGAATATTGTATAGTTTATGAAGTTTTGAAGTGACATCAATCGTAAATTAGACATAGGTTCATTATGACATAGATAACTTGAAATCAATTTATATTAAATATAATTTTCTTTTTTTTAAATAGAAAGCTATCTCAAAAACCTATTTCCTAGATAATTAAAAAAAAAAAATGACCTAATTTACAAATTTTCTCGAAGTGTCAAAGTTAGTTGACGTTCAACTGTTAATGAACCTATAATGAGTTAAAATCATATTTAAAAGTCTTCATGAATATAATAACTATTAAAATTATAGTCATTGGAAAGCTTGCTTTGAGTAGCACAAATTGGCATTTTTGTATTTTACAATAGGAGATCATTCAATCTCAATTTTGGGTCTCAAAACACCATTTTTTTCTTATTTTTTAAAGAAAATAGAAAAGTTTTTGAAAAAAATGTTCATGGGAACATAGTGTTCATGCAAACATATATTTTCAAAAAATGGTAACTTTAGAAAGAAAATAGTAACTTTTTTATGTTTGCATGAATATTTATAGCACTTATGTTCATGCAAACGTGCCTATTTATATTTATTTATGTTTGCATGAATATAAATGTAGGGAATGTTCACATGAACATTTCCTTAATATTCACATGAACAATTGAAAATTGGAAATTGGAAATTTCCATTTTTTTTCGATTTTTTTTGTGCCACAAAAGTGGCATCCAATATTGTAGGATCACCCTATTATATTTCATGAAAGCTTCATGTTTTCTATGTTGCAACTATGTGAAGCAAAGAAAAGTACATAATCACAAGCTTATTTCAGCTTAAGGCACTGATGGTTGAGATTATGTGAATATAAGAAGAGAGTCAATACAAACTGTTATTGCAGCATCACAACAGGTCAGTTTGATAGTGAATGGTAAGTCATGAGGGTGTGAGGAGTAAATGCTAAGTTAAGGCTTCTATAAGCACATCATCACATGTAATGTAAATGAACCATGGGTTAGAGAAGCAAAGTTGGAAATTCTTGTAGTCATGCTATCGCAAGGTTTAATTGTAGTTAAGACTTTTAGGTTGCAAAATGGCAAGGTTGGCTAAGTTTAAGGCTATCACATGGCCGCATGTAGTTTAAGTAACATCCTAATTTAATATGGAAAGCTGTGAAAGTAAGATGAAAGTCAAACAAAGCATTAATCGTGCCTTAAAATATTAGAATCAAAAGGGAATAGGTTAAATTGCGAGCATGTGAATAGAATATGTGTTATGGTTAAAGTTGATATCACATCCTTGCATGGTTTTGAATGATGTTAATTTTTTAAGATGCAAAGTGGTGATTGATAGTAAAGTGCACATTCACAAGCTTTCATAAGTAATTAGAAAGCTAAGTTGCAAAGTTGCGAGGTAAAAGAAATGCTAACTTAGCCAGCTGAGTTTACCACCCAATAGTCAAGTTGAATGCCTAGTTTTGGAGTTGTGAAGGAGTGATAAGGTGAAATCTAAAGCATCACATGGTTGCAAGCATAAAATTTTCCAAGGACTAAACTGTGGTGAGGTTGCGAAGTGTATAAAGGAAGGGCTTGTCACAAGGTTGCAGCGGTTACAAAGGTATGTTAAAATGTAGTTGCGAAGCTATGATTAAATGAGAAACATAAGATTCACAACATCACAAGCCATTTTAGCAAGGAGAAAGATCAGGTGTGAGGATGTGAAGCATTAGAAAGAAAACCCTAATTGCATGGTTGCAGCCTAAATCAAGGAAAGAGTGAATGTTATGGCGAAAAGGTGATGAGCTATTTTTTCACATCATCACAACTGCTAGTGTTAAAGCATGAAAATAGTTTTAATGGCTACTATCTAAGCTGGATAAAAGGATGTGAGTTGCAAGTACAAAAATATGAAAAAATAAAATACTTCACTAGCCTTTTGAGGATTGATAGGTTTTTAAGTGTATTGGGTTTTAATTGTCATTAATGTTATGCTCCCATTGTAGAAACATATAAAGTTTGAGAGATAGAGAAGTTTTCTTTATCATTTTCATAATTGTTCAAAGTTTTCAAGGAAAATTTCAAATTGTACAGTGATTCATAGTAATTTATAGTATTCAGTGCACATAGTCGGCAAAATTACTTGTAGAAATAACCCAAAGAGAAGGTGAATTGATTGCACATGCAGTGATTGAAGAACCATCTACACCACCAAAGGCTCCAAGCACATTTTTAGAAGAATAGATATACATTTTTCCTAGTTCCAAAAATGCTCAGAATACCAATGACCTTCCATTCAAAGACCCATATGCAATGTGTAGAGATGTAGTTGTCCCTGGTAGAAATGGGTATGAATTGTTCAGGTTTTTCTACAAGAATAGAGTGAAAGAAGTTCCAATATGCAACCCTTGGGTATGAAATTTGGGAAAATTAATAATGCCAAAAGAATTTGTAGATGTGGACCTAGTCAACACATTAATCAAGTGCTAGAATCTTGTTAATTAGTCATTCCACAAGAAGAATACAAGTGTTTTTCTAGCATTAGATAAGGATACATTCATAGAGGTATTCAATTTGGGTGGTCATTGCCCATTGATATTGAAGAGTTGAATAAGAATTTCAAAAAACATAAGAGCATTTACATGGGTAAAAATATGACTAGACATATTCCCATAGTGAAGAAGGATGTAGGAGAGATTCCAAAGAAGTGAGATGTTAAGAAAATTATGCTCGTGGATTTCTCTCAAAGGTACTTTCATAATATTGTGTTTGGGATTGAGAAAGCTCTAGGTTCAAATGGAACCATGAATGCTTCATGGGCATATTATATCATGGGTCTAAATATTCAAGACCCAAATCATTATGTTGGATATGATTTTGTAGAATACATCATTGAGAGTATTCACAAAGAAATCAATGCTGCCCAGTAAGGTTAGTTGAAAGATTTCAAGTTCCATCACTACACTCTGATCATGCACCTTATCTTATCCAAGAATCCTAACATATTTGATCAAAGATTTTTTGAGTCAATGCAAGAGTGGGGAGAGAGGTTTCCAATGCAAAGATGGATATGGGTATGGAAAATGTACTATCCATATTCAAATGTTATCTCTTTGTATAATGATTTTGTTCATCCAATTTTGAAAATGATAGGATGTATAATTGAAAGAATCCCTAGAAATGTTAGGAAAGTTGTTAGACCTAAATGGTGTTTTGATGCTAGAAAACAATTGACTCATGATTGAGATAGTGTTTTCTTATTTAAAGAATATATTGTTATAAGAATTTTTGGATACCTTTAGTCACCCAATATTTTGTCTAAATATGTTCCTAAGAGGCTAGGGTTAGTAGAAATATTTTGGCAGTTGATTTCTTTAAATAGGGAATACTTAGGAAAAGATGTCAAGAAGGGAACATTTCTATGTAGATGTGCTAAGGTGGGGGACTTTGAAATTGGAAAAATTTCCATTGAGAAAACTAGTTCATTTTTGCAAAATTATAAAATGCCAATTGGGCTAGCCAGAACTTATGACCATTGTAATGTAGTAATGCATGCTTGTAAAAGTATGAGAGGATATAATCTACCCCCTACAAAGCCTATGTGGGAAGAAAATGTTATTGTTGATGTGTTGAGTGGGAATGTGTGCAGGGAAAAAATTATTAAGTGCACAGATATTGTTGGTTATGAACATGAAATGAGAAAGGAAGACCCATCTTTTAAAGGGTTTTATCTTGATGAAGAATATTGGGTCAGATTGGATGAGTGTGTAGAGAACTTTGATGAGTTCATGTCTCAAGTCCTAGAGGAAATTAGAAAGAAGATTGACCCAAACTATGTTGATGATGAATACAAAGTGGAGGTATCTAATGAAGAAGATCAATCTGAAGATGACAAACTTGGATGAGATATTCCTGAGAGTCTTGCATAGGTAGAACAAAGACATAAGAAGCATAAAAATGGTAGAAATAATATATAAGGCTTAGAAAAAGGCTCTCCAGATTTTTCCAAAGGTGACCAAATACTTTAATGATGTTAGAAGAAGATTCTTAATATCCCAGGTATCTAAAGATGAGCAGAGAACAAAGAAATTGCAACTAGAAGCTCGAATGATTGATGATATAATCATTGAAGATAAGGAGTTTATGAGTGATGAAAATTTTATCAACTCAAATGAATTCAAAAACTTCCTATTTAAAATCAAAAGTAATCAATTAAAATTGCAGATGCAACCTGAAGATTCAGATGAAGTAATTGCTGGGTTGGTACAAAAGTTGCAAGAGTATGACCCTACCAGTGAAACCCTCACTATTGAAGAGGCTAGAGATCTAGTAACAAGGAGTGGAATGATTACCCTCCTAGGATGGAATTTGAGCTCTTCTTTTTTTCTCAATGAAATAAGAAGACAAGAAAAATTAGTCTCATTTGAGGATGAGAATCGGTATGGGGAGATGATGGGATCAGTGTTCAATGTAGATGTCCAAAAAATGATAATTTGGAGTTTAGCTCTAGAGGATGATAAGCCCACTCTCATCAAAATAAAAGAATCCCCTAGGGGAAATGTTATATTTTGGAATGTGTAGTCTACTGCTAGTGACCAGATTTTTGGGATGTATACTTCAGTAGCATTAATGAGTAAGGACAAGATGGAAAATCTTCAAGCCCAACTTGAAAAAAAAATATAAAAAATTTATTGGAACAAGGAGGAGCTATGAAGAGCAGATGAAGAAAACTTCTTTCTTACAACAAAATGTTATTAAGTTGGAGATGGAGGTGGCATCACTAAAGAAATTTCTTAGAACTACCACATAAGTTCATGACAAAGATGTCCAAACGGAGTGCCAAATTTTTGAAATAGGGGAAATATTAGGCTACGCTGTGGAAATTGATGAAGAAAAGCTGGAAGCTAGCAAAGATGTAGAGATCGGAGCTATCAAGAATTTGTTAATGCATAAGATCAATGCACTAAAGATAGTTTCTCAGAATGTGGATGGAAGTTACATTGGATTAGAAGGAGTGGAATACAAATGTGTAGAGGCAATTTCACTATTATTTCCACTATTCAACACATGGGGCCCTTACATTTAATTGTTTGACAATATAATTACTATAGTGTTTGCCCCTAAGTCACATTTCAGTTATCATTGCCAAACTCTTTTAGGCCCATTTTATGCTTGATGTTTAGTAGCATAACTTTCAGATTTTTAGATATTGTTTTAGATTTAGTTGATTATATGATGAGATTACTTGTTACTCTACATTTCATGTATGCATGATGATTATTCAGAAATTTTTGTTAGTGATGATGTTTAAGTTAGATGGATTATAATATGTGCTTCTTATGGATACTTACCCCATATTACATGTGTATGGTGTGCGTGTTTTTTTTCTTTATGTATGGTGTCTTTGATGAGGTTAAGGAAGGGAGTCATAGTCATTTGCTAGTCGAGATCTACACAATGCACCACTTCTTACCATTGGCTATTTAGCTTGGAATATTGTGTTTGTACATGCATGGATTTTATGCAGGTTGTAGGTACTAGGTATTGACTTCCTTGAATTGCTAGGATGAGTGTACCCTATTGCATTATCTTAATGGTAAGAGAGGGGAGATAAATTCTTAAGTCCAAATCCTAAACCCTTAAGCCATTTGTCCTAATTGATAATTAGGACAAGTATTTGAGTCAAGTACCCTCTGAATCCATTAAATGACATTAATTCATGATTATAACCCTTTTGTTTGATTTAGTATGGATTTTGCTATGATGGGTTTTCATATGTTGTTTTATGAGTCTTTGGTGTATTTTCTATTAATTAAGTCTAATTAAAAGATTAATTAATGATTTAATTTAATAAAAATTTATTATGATATTTTAATATTTAATTAATTGAGAAATTAATTAAATAAAAAGAATTAAATTTTGGAAAGAAAAGTTTTAAGTATAAATTTAGAACGTGATAATATTTAGTTAATTTAATAATAATATATTTAGAGTTCATTTTTAAATAAATGCTAAATATTATTATTATTTGAGTTAATAAATATTTTATCAATTAAGTTTCAAAAACAATTTATAAAGTGAAAATATAATTAATTAATAAAAGATTTTAGATTGCATGATGCGTGCATGAGTTTAAAATAGAAGGAATTAATTAAAAAGATAAAACATGTGGACTTAATAAAGATATTTTAATTTCATAAAGTGTGCATGGGATTAAAAAGTAATTAATTAATTAAAAATAGAAGTCAAGTGAAAATTGAATAAAGAAATTTAATAATTCATTAAACATGCATGAAAAGATAAAGCAAAGATTAATAAAAGTTAATTTAGAGTTTGAGTCTTGTGAGCAAGGAGTCCTCTTAGGTGAATGCACAATTAGTGCCCCAATTTGAGGAGAAAACTCCTTATTACCTATTAGGGGTTCATCTTTGGTAAAAAGGGAATTTGGACATGAATTTTGGAAGTGGATTCTGAAAGGGAATTTTGGGGAAAGTTTCAGAGGGAGAGATTTTTGGATAGAAGTGAATTCTCTCACAATCTTCAGGTGGTTATATATTAGCATCGTAGGGTCTTGTATTTTAATCACTAAATAAATTATGCAATTTGATATTCTTGTCTACTTTGTGATTGTAAAAACTTGTCTTCTCAAATCTCATTACACAAATCTATCAATTCTTCATTCTGAATCCTTTTCTATTCAATTTCATCTGTAAATCTAGATTGGAAAACAATTTAGGAAACCTCATTCAATAATTGAAAGAAATTAGAATTAAATCGAGATTTGAGTTTGAATTAAAAAGGAATTGAGAAATTTAATTCTGGAAAGGGTTTGATTTTGGGAATGAAAATCCTAGATTGAAATTTCGAATAGTTGATAGTGATTTTTCATTAGACTATATTTACAAATTGTAAATTTTTTAAAAAATAAAATAAAATAAAAATAAAATTTAAAATAAATATATATAATAATATAATTACATAGCAATTTACAATATCTATGTAATTATATTATTACATTTTATTGGATTGAGGGGAGGTTTAATTATTCTTAAAAAAGAAGAAGAAGAATTTCATTTTTAATTTTTAATTCTTTTAAAAATGATGAGGTGGGTGGGGGCCACTAACCCCTCCACCCCCTCATTCTTACCTCCCTGTCGCATTAACCAAACCTTGCTGCAAGTGTAAAGTCGATAGCAGCAACAGTACATAGTACTACTGCAACACCATAGCGAGGTCGACGGGCCTTTAAATAAATGCAAGTGCATGTTAAATTTGCATTTTAAAAAAAAATTATTTTAAATTTATATATATATATATATATATATATATATAGTTTATTATTATTAAGTTTTAAATTATATTAAATTTAGTTTATATTAAATTTATTTAATAATATACATTATGTTATTTAATGTATATTAAATGATATTTAATATATGTTAAATATTTTAAAAGTTTTAAGTAATAAAATGTAAATAAATAATTTTAGACTTTTATTAAACTAAAAAGATGTTTAGTAATAATTTAATTTATATATTTAAATAAAAAATTATTATTAATGATTTAATTAAGTAATTTAAATTTTAATAATATTTAATTAAGTTTTAATTAATTTATTATTAAAATGATTTGGGAACTTAGAATTGCGAATAATATATTTTATTAATTAATTTAATTAAATATGATTTAATTAAGATCAATTAATATGAGAAGTTGTTTAATTTAAGTCTTAAATTTGTTAAATTATTATAATATTGATTTGATGAATTCATAGATTATTCTCTTGAAAAAAATCAACAAGTATTCTTTTTAATAATTAATTTACCCATGGAATATTTTAGAAAATGGACTTAATTCAAATGGGTAAATTGACTTTATAATTGAGTATAAGAATGGGGTAAATTGTAGGGGTAAATGATGAATCTTATCTACTTGGAATATACTTTGAAATGAAAACTGAAATCTTATGTTCAACTTAACTATTTGATTTCAAACAAGCCAAAACATGAGACTTACACCTTGTCTTCTGTGTGATGTTTATGCTTTAGGGTTTCAAGTTATTTTAGCGTTGACCAGTCCTAGGTTGTTACCAGAGGCTCAAGGGTTACATGTTTGTGATGTCATGCTGATGTTGATCTCGATCTTGATTATTTTTGCTCAACCATGTATGTGTTGATATGCTCTATGTTGAGTGTGTCTATATTGCTAATTACTATTTTTTCAGTGCCTTGTGGGA
This sequence comes from Cupressus sempervirens, assembly GCA_028749045.1. NCBI lineage: Eukaryota > Viridiplantae > Streptophyta > Pinopsida > Cupressales > Cupressaceae > Cupressus > Cupressus sempervirens. The sequence continues at coordinate 234,656,425 of CM053786.1, read as the reverse complement.
TGGCTAGATTTATGTTATGGGTTATCTGACTTAATCATTTGTGAATCATTGATCCGTTATACTTGAGTTACTTTCCAGTCGTCTTGATGGGACTGAAGTGGTTGCTTGTTCTTGATGATGTCATGTTGTGACATGTTTGAGTTGACCATTTTGGAGTCTTCAATCAGTATTATTTTGGGATAATTTATGGTTGCTCGTTGAGAACCAATGGATGTTGTGGGATACTCTCCAGTTTCTCTTTTGAGAACCAATGGATATTGTGATTTATCATTTGATGCTTTTCAGTTTTTTATGGAGAAGTGATGTGATTATTATTATCTTTTGATGCTTCCCAGTCACTTGTTTATATGACTGAGGTGATTTTACTATGATTCTTTGATTTGTGATTCATGAGCTTAGGGAAGGTAATCTATATGTAGTGTCGGGAAGTGTCTTGCAATGAGGGCCGAGGACTAAAGTGGCTGCCAGGGTAACTCATTGTAAGTTGTTTTAATAAGTGATAACATTTACACTAAGTGAGAGTAAAATGAACCTAACAAGATTAATTGTATGCTCTCGCCCATGCCTTGAGTGCTAGTATAGACTACGATGGGAGTAGAGAGAATTCTTGGTTACGACCTTGCATTCCGTAGTATGCCTCATTAGTACGAGAGGATACTAGTGGCCGCAGGGATCACTAGGGACCCATGATTCCTAAGGGATTTCTCGGGTAACTCTGATCGTGATTTGTGTGATGACACTAGCCTACTTATATAGTAGATTCCTATATGTCTTTGTGTGCCTCTAGGTCTAGATGTCGATCTATGTGTTGGAACATTTGAGTTAGTATACCTTTAGGATTTCCTAGACTTAGAAAGTATTTGTGTTATGTGATTTGATATCTTGTTTGGGACTTGAGACTCCTTCCTCAGCGCAGTGGGAGTGGGCCATTTTGGTCCCATGCAGTCGGGTGGTAGTTCTTTTTTACTCTTACCATTGAGATCCATCCGTAGTCACCATGGCTGGAGCATTCTTTGTTGGCATTTACCTTCATTCTACTCATGGATCATTATGATGGATGGTTATATTTTATGATGGATGTTATATCTTTTTGATGTATGGATGTATCATGTATGGTGGATGATTTCATTTATTTTACTATATTGCATTTGCATCATGGATCCGAAAAGGATGATGTATTTCTATTTTTACATATGTATATTCTTTTAAGCCTTTCATACCCTGTGACATGTATAGTGGATGAATGAGCATTCCGAATTAATTTTCCAAGAGGCATTCAAAACAAATGTATATTATGGACATTGGACTTTCTGATTATTATTTCATGTGGATGTGGTAGTTGTTAGACTTAGTATTAGGTTAAATTTATGTGTAATTCAACATCATGGGATTCCTAAGAAATGTAATCTATTATGTATGTTTATAGTTGATTGTATGTTATTGCTTCTGCTACTATGTGATTGATGTGAATGATTTATATTTTTTGTTTTAAAAAAAAATGTTTAGCAAACTTAGTAAAACTTTAGGTTAATTCTTTTGGATCCCTTGGCGAGGTGTTACAATTACTATACTTCCCAAGAAAAAGGACCTACCAAAGACAACCATTGTGAGCACAAGGAAAGAAATTCATAAAGTGAGAGATTTAAATGGTTTCTTTGGAGGGAAGATGTGGCTAGTCCAAAACAAGATGAAAATAATTTTTGGAGGGACACCAAATTTTTTATAAAAATTTTTGGATAGTGAGGGTGAAATAAAGGACTAGGTTGAATGGTCAACATCTTTTGAGAATATCCTTGATCATCCTAGGTTTCTATCCTTTTGTAATAATGAAGTAAGTGCTACTGCCATCTATGATATGGTAGCTATGCTCTATAATTTGGAGGTAGAGATGTCTAAGGTGGCTGCTAAGGTCAAAGCTATAACTGGTGCCAAGTGGACCAAGTGCCTAGAAGATCTGGATACAATCAGAGATGTCACTTGGCCTGATATTGATACAACCATCACCATAAGAGAGCTAATTACAAATATCAAGGCATTGCCATCTGGTGATAGTGACTAGATGCAATTGAGATATAGTTTAGAAACATAAAAAATAAAGAGAAGGTATGAATGGTGACAGGAACTAAAGACAAATTGAATTTGCTAAGGAGATATTTGCTGACAAATGCGACTTGCCAGTTTTGTAACTACATCTTAGTTTTTTGGTGCCAAATACAAAGAATTTTTTTTTTTTGTAACAAATTAGGAATATCTTTGTGTTTTTTTTTTATTAAGATTTTGACAAGTGTCCTCCCATTCGAAGCTTTTTGCAATCCTTTCTATAAAAGGATTTCCAAGATGTGGAGTAGGGGTATGATTTTGTTGTAATTTTAAGAATTATGCTATTGTTATCAGTCCATTGAGTCTTTTGTAAAACTTTATGATGTATTCTCTTGTAAATTTGAGAATTCAAGTGAATATTGAAGGATTTGTTGTTCTATGTTGAATTTTTTTGTAGTTTTACCAATAATATGTAATTTTCAAGGAAAATGAATACAAAGGAGGAAGTTCTGCCATATTTTTGTCCCTAAATTTTGTCTCTATTGTTGTGTACTAGTTATGTTGGGATTGTGTAAGCAAGTTTTATGTAATTTAATACAACTAGGATAGGTTGTATATCAATTTGTTTCTTTTAATTCAAGGAATTAAGTAAATGCTCTAATAAATTAATAGGGTTTCTAGTTATATAGTAGGGATATTCATAAGAATGGATCTTGGGACAATTGCTGATAAGGTTAATTGTAATGCAATTAATTAGTTCAAAAATATTTTGTTGGGTAGACTTTGAATCCCAATGGATAGGGCACTGATCATACATTTAGTTACATGTTGAGGAAGTCATAGGGTTGCATTAGGCATGGAATATAAAGCCAAATCATTTTACTTTACTGTATGAACAGTTAAAATGCTAGTCAACACTTATTTGCAATAATCCCTTGAATGTCATTGCTAGCTACTACTATCAAGGATTAGTTGTGAAGTATAGAAGATATGTGACCATTATATGCTTTAAAAGGATACTGTTAGATTATGGTGACTGATCAGGAAAGTACTATACATACTTCATAACTTGTTTGGGCTTGGGGCATCGCCTTGAAAAAAAAAGTTTGGGCCCTATTTTTATCGAGATTTTAGGATGACATGTAATTATTAATTATAACCCTAGAGTGGTAAAAGTACTTGTATAAAAGAGCTTAGGGTTAGGGATTGTTTCATAGATGTGATGCAAAATTGGTTCTTGTGGCGGTATTGAGTTGTAAGGGATGACAAATTGTAATTAGGTTATAGTCACTTGATCGTAATAATATCGGACTTGCTATTTGGTGGAAGTAGCCCAGGGATTGGGTGAACCACGTTAAATATTTATGTCTTGTGTTCTTTCTATGTGATCTATTATTTTTTGTTACTGGTTATATTTGCATTTAATTGTTATTTCTATCTGTGTTTTAATCATAACAAGTGGTATCAGATCGAGGTTGTTTTTTCAGTTATCCTCTGTAGGAAAGTCTCACAATTGAGTGGGACACTCATGTTTGAGTGGGAGTGATGGTAGATGAGGGTAAATTGAGGGTTGATAGGTTTAATAAGAAAAACTTCCAGTTATGGAAGATGCAAATGGAAGACTATCTTTATCAAAAGGAATTACGAAAGTCATTGGAAGGCAAAGCCAAGAATCGGGGATCTATGTCAAATGATGAAGGGGATCTTTTTGAGAGAAAGGCACTTGGAAGCATTCAATTATGTATGGCATCATCAGTGGCATTTAATATTACAAAAGTGAAGACAACAGAAGAGTTGATGAAAACCCTAGTGAAATTGTATGAAAACCCCTCTACTTCAAACAAGGTATTTCTCATGAAACATTTATTTAATATGAAAATGGTAGAAGGTGGATCTTTTGCAGATCATTTAAATGAATTTAATACTATTACTAGTCAATTATCTTCTGTGGGTATCAATTTTGAGGAGAAAATTAGGGCTCTCTTGATTTTGTGTTCTTTGCCTAAAAGCTGGAATGGCCTAGTAATGACTGAGACTAATTATGTTTTTGGATCTAGTACCCTAAAATATGATGATGTGATCGGTGTTATTTTGAGTGAGGAAACTTGTAGGAAATCCTCAGGTGGATCTACATAAGGAAGTGCTTTGAATGCATAAAGAAAGTGTAGAACGACCGAGAGAGGAAGTAATTCTAGAAATTGTGGAAAATCAAGAGGAAAGTCAAAGAGAAGGAGGTCTCAATTGAGAGGACCGAACGACTGATGGTACTGTGGGAAACTAGGTCATAAAAAGAAAGATTGCTGGAATTGAAAGAAAAATGAAGGAGATAGATTAGATGGAGACAAGAAGGAAAATGTGGTAAGTAAGAAATCTAAAGAGGATGCTTTGCTTCTATTTTTAGAAAGTGTGGATGATTCATGGGTTTTAGATTCTGGTGCTTCATTTCATGCTACACCTCATAGAAGTTATTTCATTGATTATGTCCAAGGGGATTTTGGACTTGTTTATTTGGAGGGATAATGAACCCTATCAGATTGTTGGAAAGGGAAAAGTTACTTGATTAAGTTGAAGAATGGGAATCATTGGCTACTACATGAGGTAAGACATGTTCTAAGGCTGACTAGGAATTTAGTAGGGCAACTCGGTGATGAGGGTTGTGTAGTTACTTTTAATGATAAAAATTGGAAGGTTTCAAAACATTCCCTCATAGTAGCAAAAGGTGTGAAAGTAGGCACCTTATATCTTTGTACAAGTCATATTGTTCCTTCTACTTTAATTGTTGCAGAGAAAAATGAATATTCAAGAAGAATTGTTGTAGTTGAGCAGGGAAAACAAATAGCTGCTATAGATTTTGATACAGTGTTGTGGCACAAAAAACTTGGGCACATGAGTGAGAAAGGTATGAAAGTATTTCATTGAAAGAAAGTTTTACAAGGTTTAAAATGAGTTAATATGGATTTTTGTGCAAGTTGTGTGTATGGAAAACAAAAGAGAGTGAGTTTTTTAAAGAGTAGGAAGGAAAACAAAAAGGAGAAATTAGAGCCTATGCATATAGATGTGTGGGGAATGAGTTAGGTATCTTCCCTTGGTGGCTTTCATTATTATTTTACATTTATTGATGATGCAACTAGAAAGGTATAGATTTATTTCCTTATTTAGAAATCTGATGTATTTTAAACTTTTAAGAAATGGAAATGCTTGGTTGAAAATGAGACTGGTAAAAAATTAAAATGTCTTAGATCTGATAATGGTGGTGAGTATTTCATTCATGAATTTGAAGATTATTGCTCCACTAATGGTATTTAGAGATAGAAAACTATTCCAAGGACTCCATAGGAAAATGGAGTGGCTGAACACATGAATAGGACAATAATGAAGCGTGCAAGAAGCATGAGGTTGCATGCTGGGTTGCCCTTACACATGTGGGTAGAGGTTGTCAATACTACTATATATTTGATTAATAGAGGTCCCTATACTCCTTTGGGTTGTGGTATTCCAGAGGAAGCATGGACTAGTAAGAAGGTGAGTTATTCTTTTCTCAAGACCTTCGATTGTGAAACTTTTTCTCATATAGATTCTGAAAATAGAACCAAGCTAGAAGCTAAGTCAAAGAAATGTGTATTTTTTGGATATGGCATTAATGAATTTAGTTATAGGCTTTAGGATTTTGTGAATCATAAAATTGTAAGAAGCAGGGATGTCATCTTCAATGAGAAAGTGTTGTACATAGATCTATTGCAGCAACATGAGAAGAAAGAAGATGATTTTGTAGTGCTAGATGATACTCCAAAAGCTAATGTTCTAGCCATTCCTCATGATGTGCAACAAATACAAAAAAAAATACCACACACACCAATGAATGTTAGACAATCAACAAGGAAAATTAGACCTCCAGAAAGATTTTCTTCCTCTTTGTATTCTATTTTATTAATAGATGCTGGTGAACTTGAATGTTATGATGAAGCCATGTAGGTGGATACTAAGATTCAGTGGGAGTCTACAATGAAAGAACAAATGGACTCTTTGCTGAAAAATAAGACTTGGGATTTATACAAATTTCCTGCAGGTAAAAAGGCTTTACAAAATAAGTGGATTTAAAGCCAGGTTAGTTGTGAAAGGATTCGCATAGAAAAAGGGCATTGATTTTGATGAGATATTTTCTCCTGTTGTTAAGATGACTTCTATCCATAATGTTTTAAGTCTTGTGGCTACTAAAGATTTGCATTTAGAGAAATTTGATGTTAAAACAACCTTCCTTCATGGTGATTTGGATGAAGAGATATATATGGCTCAACCACAGGGATTTACGATCAAAGGTAAGGAGAACTTAGTGTACAAATTGAAGGAAAGTTTATATGGCTTGAAGACAGCATCTTGGCAATGGTATCTGAAATTTGATAGTTTTATGCATAAGCATGGATACAATAGATGTCATTCAGATCATTGTGTTTATTTTAAGAGGTTGGATGTTGATAGCTACATTAGTTTATGTTTATATGTTGATGATATTCTTGTAGCTGGGTCTAACATGGATCACATTAAGGGGCTTAAAAGCCACTTAGCACATGCATTTTCTATGAAGGATTTGGGGGCAGAAAAACAAATCCTTGGTATGAAGATTTGTAGAGATAGGAAACATAAAAAATTGACGCTATTTCAGGCTGATTATGTTGAGAAGGTGTTGCAACGTTTCCCTATGGAGAATACTAAAGTTATCAGCACACCTTTACCTAGTCATTTGAAGTTGACTAAGGAGATGTGTCCCAAGACACAAGAAGAAGAGGATAAGATGTCCAAGGTACCCTATGCTTTAGCTATAGGAAGCTTGATGTATGCTATGTTATGTACTAGGCTAAATATTGTGCATGTAGTAGGAGTCATTAACAAGTATATGAGTCATCCAAGAATTGAGCATTGGAATGCTATCAAATGGATTCTTAGATATTTGAGAGGAACATCTAATAAGTGTTTACACTTTAGGGTCTCTACTAGTAATTTAAAAGGCTATGTTGACTTAGATTTGGTAGGGGATATTGATACCAGGTGAAGTACTATATTTAATGTCTTTATTGTTGGTGGGGTAGCCGTGAGCTAGGTTTCTAGGTTATAGAAGGTTAATGCTTTATCCACTATAGAGGCAAAGTATGTAGCTACTATAGAGGCAGGCAAGGAGATGATATGGCTTTAGTTCTTCTTGGAAGAATTGGGATACCCTCAAAAGGATAATTATTTGTTTACAGATAGTCAAAGTGTCATTCATCTTACAAAGAATTCAGCTCTGCATTCAAAGACCAAACAAATATAGTTGTGGTACCATTTCATTTGGTCAGTTTTGGAGAATGGACAATTAAAGTTAGAGAAGATACATACAAATGCCAATCTAGTAGATATATTGACAGTGGTAGTAACAAGGGAGAAGTTGAACTCCTCTTCAGCTTTGGTTAGTCTTCTAAATTGAACATGAATAAAAGAATAGCAGAGTCCAAGGTGGTTTGATCCAGTGGGAGGCTCATGGAATAGTAGCATCACTATAGGACGAGTCTCCAAGTGGGAGATTGTTGTTTAGTGTGCAGCCTAATCAATCCCCGAGTGGGAGATTGTTAGATTGTGGTGACTGATTAGGAAAGTACTCTACATACTTCATAAATTGTTGAGGGCTTGGGGCCCTATTTTTATCGAGATTTTGGGCCAACATGTAAATATTAATTATAACCCTGAAGCGGTAAAAATACTTGTATAAAAGAGCTTAGGGCTAGGGATTATTTCATAGTTGTGATGCCAAATTGCTTCTTGAGGTGGTATTGATTTGTAAGGGATTACGGATTGTAATCATGTTATAATCACTAGATCATAATAATATTGAACTTTCTGTTTGGTGGATGTAGCCCAAGGATTGGGTGAACCACGTTAAATCTTGGTGTTTTGTGTTCTTTTCTATGTGATCTATTATTTTCTATTATTGGTTATATTTGCATGTAATTGTTACTTATGTCCATGGTTTAATCCTAACAGATAGATCTAGAAAAGAGAAGTATCAGTTAAGTGAACTATGGAAAATCATAAAATAATCAATTCTATAACCATGCATCCCTAAGGTGCACTGCCTAAGCTTTGTAGAGCTTGAAGAGTAGAGAATCTTGGTGATTCTATTGGAGTTGGAGCCAAATATGAAGTTTTTCTTAGTTAAACATAGGAAGTAGATATCCCTTAGACTAAGATAAGTCCTTTGTATCCTAGTATTAGGCCTTCTTCTACCTGGCAGTCTTAAAAACACCAACAGGCTCATAACAGGGCTCACCTCAGAAGAGTGAAAATTAGTAACTAGTTGCAATTGGTGGTTTTCACAAATTGGGTTTCCATGTTAAATCTTAGTGTCACTTATGCTCATGCTATTTCTTTTATGTGCAAGTAAGATAACTTTAAATTTAAATACATTAAGATTAGTATATTAAATTATTGCCAAATTGATTCTCTGTGCTTGCTGAGTTACAACATTTGCTAGTGTAAACTGAGTGCCTATGTGTTTGTCAAGTAACAACTGAATACAAGTTAATCAGAGTTTATGTTTTGATTTGTATTGACATATAAGGGTTGTGGGATTTATTTCTATAGTACTGATTCAACCCTCCCCTCTTAGTTACTCCTCTTATATTTCCAAAAGTTTATATGTTGGAGATCTAGAGAGTTGATACCTTTTCATCTATTTATTCAATTTTGTTGCTTCTTTTTCTTCTAGTTGGCACTATGTCAGTAATGGATATAACAATGCATATTGGTGGATGTAATGTTAATTGTGTGATCGATGTTATTTCATTTCTCATGATGTTTATGATGAGTCATATATCTAGGATTCTAGCAAAGTGCACAAGTGATAGTGGACAAGGCAGGTGAACATGCCCTCACTTTTATTGTATGTAAAGTAGACTTTTGGAGGTCTAAAAGCTTCTCATTAGGGAGGAATGATCTAGGTGGATCTAGAGAACATGACAAATTTATAGTGTTAGAATCTCATAGAGTCAACATTATTGACTAGAGCTTGGTAATATGATCTTGATGCAACTTGAATCATGTTGAAAGGAGGTTGTGATGAAAATTTATGCTTGGTCAAAGTTTGGGTCAAACTAGTAAACCAAGAATTGACTTAATAAAAAATAGGTGAAATTTAACCATCTCAAAAGTGGTCAACAATGGGTTTCAAATTTAAGAGTTTATCAAGATCTTTCCAACGCATTTTAAATAGATGAAATCTAAGTCTGTATGCAAAAGTTATGGCCAAAAAAAGTTTTTCCATAAAAAAAATTGCAAATAGTTGCTGATGACATTAGCATGATGTGGAAATATTGAACTTGTGAGATAAGATGAAAGGAGAATCCAAGTGACTTGAACCTCTAACCTTCGATCCTCTAGTAACCTCTTTTGTTATTGTACCATTCACTCGAACATTTATAAACTAATGCAAACTATGGTAATTATAATATCAATTTTGGTTGTTAAATTCAAAGCCAAGTGACCCATGTGTAAGAATCCATGACACATAAATTGCCTTGATTTTTGCAATTTGAATTTCCACCATAGATTTTTGAATTTTAATTGCCTCCATAGTTTTTGGGATGTTATAGTGAAAAATATAGTATTTGTTATTTTTTCCATGGTGATCCGATAATAAAGAAGTTTAAAGATATTTTGAAAATATAAATGGTTTAATACAAGCCACATATTTGAAAAGGGGAGTTTATTTTTAAAAGGTTTGGTTAGAAATTTTTTATTTAGTTTTACAACAAATAAGAAAAATTAGTTTGTATAAAAGGGGTTTCTTCTCTTGTAAAAACAATAAATCCTAGGGAGAAAATTGGATTAAGTAGAGGTTTCCAAGAAATTTTAAATCTCTTCAGGAAATAATTGCAAGTGAATTTTTTTGGAGAGAAAATTATTGTGAGAATTTACAAGGTGTTATTCTACACCAAAAATTGTAATGAGAGAGATTGTGATCTAGTTCTTGAATGCTTGGGTGTTGTAACAAGGGGTTTTACCTAATGGCATTAGTAAAGTGGTCCCCCAAATTGAGAAGAAAATCCAGAGACATAGTTCGAATAGGAAGAACTCTGTATCAAATTGTTTGTGTCTCTTTGATCCCTTTATTATTCTCTCTTTTATTTTAATTTTATCAATTTATTCTTTATTGTGAATTAAACAATTTATTAAATCAAGTGTTTAAGCATAAATTTTCTTGTATTTTCAACGGTTAAAATACATACCATATAATTATTTTTTGAATCAGGGATTAAATCTATAAATTGGATTATATTAGAAAACTGTAAATCATAGTTTATAGATCAATCTATGTGTAATTTTACCAATATTTACTTTCCCTCATTCTCTATGTTATTTTCCATGCTAGTTTGTACCTAGCATATGAAAAGGATTACATGTACCACTTTTTCCTTGGTAATTTGTATGTTATCTCCCTTGTTTATTCCTTCATTGGATGTGATCCTAAAGTGCATCCAATAAAATTGGTTGACTATTTTCCAATTAGTCTACTTTGCAATATGCATCATTTGTGTCAGGTTATGGTGTTCATATGAAGTCATTCATTTAAAAAATGGTTTTCTATGTATGAAAACATAATTGATGGTTGTGTATGTGTTAAATATTAGCCTCTATTTCAACTAAACACTTCAACATGATTATTATTTGTTAGGTACATCTAGGAATGAACATGAGATTATTCATCCTAAATGTTTGCACAAGGAAATCTACTGTCTTGTATCCATATTGGGTTTTATTATGTGATCTTAGAATCAAGAGTTTAGTAACCAAACCAAATATAATGAAGGATTTAATCTAGCTGAATGCAAGATAAATCTTTGATAAGATGCTCAGTAAAGTTATTGATGTTATAAATATTTTTAATTGTGAAAGGAAGTACAAGGGACATGAATTTTAATGATCTCAATACTTTTGTAAATGTGAAGCCTAAGAATCAAAGATATTACTATGCTTTGTGGATACTTTATTTGCAATAATTTTATCTCATCTTTCTCTTATGTGATATATTTTTTGTGTTAAGAAGTATTCTAAAAAGGGTTATTTTTAGTGTTAAAATAATGGGTGGTGGTTTCAAGAGGAGAGAACAAAAGTATTGTGAAAAATGGAGAAAGGAGCTAGAGGTTTGGGAGAAGCTTGAAAATTAAGATATGGTGTCATTTACGAAGGGGCAAAGGATTTAAAGAGTGAAATTATGGATCAATTTACCCAAGGTTGGAGGCAAGGACTGTGGAAATGGAAGGAGGATGTCTGAAGATGACCATTAAAAACATTGTGATAATAATTAGTTGTAAGACTAAAAGTACATGCATTTTTACCATAACACATAATTTTTTGAAGAAGTACTTAAAAAGTTTCCTTAAAAACATGACAGGGTTTAGTTAAAGGACAAATAAGGTTTGTGTGATTTTATCGTTTAAAACTGTGTAGAAGAAGGTACGTAAGGTTGTGATTTAGTATATTATTCTTGATGGATGTTATGTGTTAAAAATGGGGAGTACTATGAAGGGGGGCTGAATTCATGTGTCACAAAATTTTTCCCAACTATGGATGCTATTAACAATCTTTAAACTTTCATAGATGATTAAACCAAAATGAAAACATAAGCATATGTTCACAATACAACTCATAACACCATTTTTTTTGTTAAGTAGGGAAACCCCAGCCAAGGGAAAACCTTGGTGTAGATGATACCCACAAAATAATCCACTAACCAAAAATATCTCAAGCAAAAGATATTGTTAGAGTGATAAGATATTTTCTTAGTACCTATAGTTTACTTAAGCCAAACATTAGGCAATAATAATTAACTATCTTACTAATTTCTTTCTCTTGTATTAACGATAAGATGCTCAATTAACTTATAAATATTACAAATCTTTCTAATTATGAAAGGTAGTATAAGGGACATGAATTTTAATGATTTTGGTACCATTGTAAATGTGAAGCCTAAGAATTGAATATATTACCATTCTTTGTGAATATTTTATTTGTAAAATGTTTATGTTGAGTTTCTCTTGTGTGATGCTTTTTTGTGTGTTAGGTGGTACTCTACAAAGGGTTATTTTTAGTGTTAAAATCATGGGTGGTGGTTTCAAGAGGAAAGAACCAGAGAATTGTGAAAAGTGGAGAAAGGAACTAGAGGTCTAGGAGAAGCTTGAAAATGGATATTATAAATCTTTCTAAGAGGAAATATCATAATTGTTTGTTGTGCACATGTTAAATATGGGCCTATGATTCAATCACACACTTCAACTTGATCATTATTTGTCTAATACATCTAGGAATAAACATGAGATTCTTCATCCTATATATTTGTGCGAGGCAATCTATTTCCTTCTATCTAGAAAGGGTTTACCATACACTCTTTGGATCAAGAGTTCAGTAACCAAACCAACTAGAATGAAAGATTTAATCTAGATAAATGCAAGATTAAGCTAGAATGTAAATGCAACTAAGCTATGTTTTTAAAATTTTCTATGCAAGATAAATGAATTAATATATATATGATTAGGAAAATTTAATCTATTGAAAAGAAGAATAAACTAGACTCAATGTATGGATATTATTCTAAAATTAAGCAATGAGATAAGAAAATACGAGAAATATTTGAATGCAAAAATAGTGAGTTCTCCAATCGACAGAGTTTCAATACTCATGAGTTGCATTCTCCAAAATAAGAGGCACAAGGTTCCTTTTATAAAATCCTAGAACCAATCAATGGTTGAGATTAAAGAATATGAATGGTTAAGATTAGAGGAGAGTTAAGTTGAACTAGAGAATTTCCATAATTGGAGGAGTTAATTGATTTCTTTTGGAGAGAATAAGGAGTTTATGATTTGTTTCATTTTCTAATTCAAAGCTAACTCATAATATCCAATTAGAACTGGAGAGAATATTTGAAGATAATATTTAACTTATTTAATTGAATAATAAAATTTAATGATTGAGTTGGGGTACTTAATTAAATATATTTAATTCCTTTTGTCATGTGTTTTAGCTAGAAGGGGTGAATCTATGTATTTAAAGTGCTAGGACTTATAATTAAATTAATTCAATTGTAGGGTGTATTTGGAAAAATTAAGTCGATGTTTAAAGAAATTAAATAACTTATGTGATTATTGCAATTTTTACGTTTTTGTGCAATTTGATACTTAGATCAAGTAGAGATAATTGTTTAGAAATGCCTAGTAAAATAGGAGTTTGTTGATCTAGAAATTGATGTTGGAGACTAATACACCAAAATTGGTTCACAATGGCAAGGGGTAAATTTTGGGCTATTATATTTGTCCCTCTTTGAATTTATGTGTGAACAATTCATTGTTTCAAAGAATAGTCAAAAGTTTGTAGCATAGAACAAGAAATGAAATTGGCTCCAAGATTGATGATATGAATACAAATTGATGTAAATTTTAGGGTTATCTCTAGAATGAATCTTAGCCTTCCAGAGTCTAGATAGAACACCTAGATATCAGTCTAAGAGAACAAAGATTTTCATGATTCATAGAGTTGTCCCCAGAATGAGGCTGAATCCTCAAGAGTTTAGGTTGGAATGCCCCAATACCTTTCCATAAAAACATGAAAAGATCCAATCACAATTCATAGAATTATCCCTAGAGCAAGTTTTAATCCTTAGGAGTTTGGGAAGAATGCCCAGATACCTATCCATTGGAAGTTGATCGAAAGAGAAGTTGGGATTATCTCCAAAATGAAGCTTAATCCTTGAGAATCCAAATAGAAAACCTAGATACTAATCCATATAAGAGATGATGATACCTATCATGATTCATATGATTATCCCCAAAATGAGGCTTAACCCTTAGGATTCTAGGTAGAGTGCCTAGATGCCCTTCCATCAAGCTATGATACATACTATCATAAGTTTGATTAGCCAATTGATAGATGAGATAGATAGCATATGATACTAGATAGAAGGAATGAATATACCCCTAGTGATGAGATGCTCATAGTGATGAGGTCATTGAGTTCATATCAAATTTGAAGCATGATTTGATTGATGCAATGATGTAATCATCTTGTCCCCTTGGGAGAAAAATCGAAAGATGACAGCTCAAAATAGTGTCAAAGAGTAAGATATTTGAGGATAAAGATATGATTAGAGATTCAAAAGAATGTAGACTAGATTAGAAGAGTTTGCAGAAAATTTTGAGTTCATTTAGAGTGATTTTGAGGTCTATTTGAGAAAGTATGCCCAAGGTTGACCAAAATTGACTTTTGATGAAAAAGTTGAACATTTAAATGATGAGGTTCTAGTAAGAGTGTTGCATCAAAAATATGGATTGTAGATATATTCGATTGCATTGGTCCCAAAAATTTAAATGTGATTTTGAGTTGTTTAAGAGTGTCAAATTTCAATTTTGATATTGAAAATGAGGTCAAAGTGGTCTAATTAGCAAGGGGTGATATTTGTGTCAATCATAACACTTTTCAAAATTAGGTTAAACCCTATAGAAGGCCCCAAGAGGTCATTTTTAATTTATTTTCTCTTTTTTCTTTTGTGAGTAGGATCTTTGAGTCACCATGGTGGTCCCTATTCATTCACACAGGTTTTAGCACTCTCAACATCCTCAATGACCAATAGAATATGGAATACTAGTAACTAATAAAATAAATTCTCTTTCAAATCAAATTTAATCCATTTTAGTCAAATTTTACACACTTTTTTAGTTTTTTTTATATTGAGTCAATTGATTCCTTGCACGCGAGCCTATTTTCTTGCATGGCTTGTGAAGGAAACCTCCACAAGACTTTCCTAGGAAGGTAAAGACCCACTTCTTGAGGAACTATATCTTGCATCGAAGGGACCCAATGCTCACATTAGAAGCCCTAGAATGGGTCCTTTTCTCATAGCATGTTGTAGAAGATCTCACATTAAACTATCTTCTTGCTTTAGAATTAATGTAGTCTCATGTGAGACTTAGGGTCAATTTTTGTCCTTTTGTTTTCTTGCACATAAAATAGAGGCCAATTTTCTTGGTCACAAGGTCAAATTTTTTTGATTTTTTTTCTTGTGGGTGTATTTATAGGGATTTGTAGCACATCTGTAGATAATATTTTGCTATGTCTTTAGTGTTGTCGATAATATATGAGTTGATCGATTACTAATAGTGTAATGTTTAGTGATTTTTTACATGTAGACATTCTAGATATCTCTTTTTAATCTCATTACCCATCCATCAGAAGGCTAGTGAGATAGTTAGATGCCATCGAGGTGGCTCATTTAGATGTATTGGATTATCGCATCTCTATGAGGTACCCAATATTTGGTTGAATTGCAATTTACTAATAGCATTGTTGGAGGTTTTCCATTCAGAGATGAACACAACTTACCTTCCCTTAGGAAAGATGACTATTATGTAGACATATACAAGATTTTATGTATCCCCTTCCATGACCCTCAAGTAGACTATAATGACAAAAAATTGAGGCCTACGATACTAGCATTGAGGGAGGTATTTCAAGATGATATTATTTTGGTTAGAGCCATTGCATGATATGATCTTATATGTTGATATGGTCAAAAGTACAAATTGGTAGTGCTACTAAAATCATTCATCATGTACTTTTTAATGCGAGACAAAGGGAAACATGGATTGGAATGTGGTTGTGGGAGGATGCTATAGAGGATGTTGGATCAACCAACATAGTTCAAATGGGCACAATATATGCTAGAACACATGTTTCATGAGATGCATGAGATCTCCTATAGAGAGGTGAAGAGCATGTTAGTGGGGGTCTTCATGCTTCAGGTATTGACATGGGAGAACTTACCCATTACGAGGCCCATTTGCAAGGATCTTTGGAAGCCACATGAGTGTTATATTTGTAGATATAGGGGATATGTGACCCAACCCATTTTGGGTAAGAAAAACCAATCGAGGGTCCAGATTGATGATCCAATATCAATGAGGTGGAGACATGGAGAGAGATAGGGGCATGGGACAATGCCAGAGTACAATTGAGATATATGTTCACATCATGGCCACTATTCAGCCAATCTATCTAAATTATCAAGAGGTTTCCCTTGAGTAAGGTCTGACAATAATATCACCATCCCTAGGATGTTTCTTATGATTATTGTACATATGTCACTTTTTCGATGAGGTTAAGAAGTGGTGGTACTTGAGGTTGGATCCATGGTAATCCATGATAGATGTAAGAGGAATCACTATTGCAAGATGTTATTACCTTCCATGGGCAGTAGATGGAGGGGTTACCTCAAAGTTTTGAGAGTACTTCACGAGTTAGCTTTTTTCCAGATTCATATACCTGATGGCATAGGTACCACCAATGGGTGTACAACAACCATAGTTGGTTCCATAGCAATAGATGAAACAATAATTTCCTAGAAAAAGGGTGACCTAGGTTCATATTCCTCCATAGAAAACGAAGATGGATCAGAGCATGGCTAGTAGTGGGTCAGGACTGCAATGACCCTGAGGAGAGATTGGCACCTTAGGTGCATGTGCAATTAGTGGAGAGGCCTAGATGCCTAGAGTGAACCCAAAAAAATAGGGAGAACAGGGTGAGAAGGGTGAGAAGATGGGTGGTGGTGAGGATGAGATGAAGGATCACCCTCCATAGGGTCCCACAATAGGGGACATGTTAGCTCAAACATAGGATACCCTTCGACGATCAAGTGAGAGAGTGCAAACAACACAATGGTAGCTAGGAGATCTATAGAACTAGGTTTATGTATTGGACACCCATTTAGTAGAGCAAGATAGAGAGATCCAAGAGGTGAGAGAGCATCTCAAGAGATAGTGAGAGGAGACTCACCACCAAACTGCATGGGTAGCATATTACTATGCAATATATGTTAGAGTTATTCCTAATGTTTCAAAGAAGATGTCTTCATTGATTGAGTATGTTCATGCTTTTATGGGTACAATCCCTCTAGCAAGAGTAGATGTGCCTGCTCTCCACCTCTTGGTGACAAAGGGGAAGGATGTAGTTATCTCACTCTCTAATTTTTAGATATTTCTATTTCTATCATATTGTACTTGATGTATCAACATCATCATTGTATCATTTTGAGATATTAGTACTAATAGTGCTCAAGTAGCACATATTTTATATCACCCTGCATTTTGACTTTGAGATACATAATATATAAGAGGTCATTTTGATATCCTTGCACTTGCCATGCTATTTCTTTTATGATTATAAATGAGATGTATCTTAGATGGATTTTTATTATGTTGATGTTATGTTGTATGGATGTATAGCTTACATGATCTATGAGATGTATATACATATGTATGTGAATGTGATGGATTTGACATAGATACACAATGTATGTGTGTGAGATGAGATTTAGATGACATAATTCTATTATCCATTAGTGTAAATGGTTGTATGATAATACAAGATGAATATATACTAACATATCATGTAGATTTCACTTTTTTTGTATATGATAGGTGCCCAATCAAGTTCTTGAAGATTGTGTGTGGGATCAAACACTTGTCTAGTCGAGATGAAAATGTGATATGCATAAGAAGCCTTCTACCTCTCAAGTCAATGAATGCAATCAAATGAGTTATTGGGATAATTCCATAATGCAAGTCAAAAGTGAAATACAATCCTGTGCCAGATGCAATCCTTAGAACTTGGTTACTCAACCCATAAGATATAGTTTCATCATAGAGAATTTTGTTAAGGCCATTGGATGTCTTTAAACCCTCACAGACATTTCTATCATGAGAATATGAATATGACATTAGTCATAGTTTTGTTGGAATGATATGTAAGCATTAACAAACATGAAGCTTGAATGACCAAAACATCTTTTCCTTGTTATTTAGAAAGTGAACATAAGCATCAGAGCATAAATGCTATGATGAGTAGAATGTTTCTTGTGTATAAGCACACTAGACAAATGAGATATCCATCTCATGCTAAGTAATTAGTAAGTATTCTATCTGCAATGATCCTTATGTTTGTAACCTAAGATAAATGTGTGCTCATAATACTTGCAGTGACCCATATGTCCACTTCATAGGATGAGTATCAGTATGCACTATAGCATAGAGAATTCACTCAAAGAGAGAAGAAATTGTAATGTTGTTTCAAAAAATGCAATACATCACATAGAAATAGAGGTCATCATAGAAATCATGAATATTCAAGTGCAAATCCAAAATTTTAAGCTCGTTGATGCTAGATATCACACTAGGTTTTATTTTTTCTAAGAGAGTAAAGAACATCTTATGTGAGACATAATTCAAAATTGTGCAAGAGAATGAAACTCCCATGCAACGCTATGTTTTGTCACACAATATTATGTAGTTGCATGTGCAAGTAAGCATTTTCTCACATGAGATTATGCTAGAAACCACATGAGGGAAGAACTTCATAAGTGATCCAATAATAAGATGTATGGAAATAAATTGCATAAAGATAAAAATATGAAGAAATGAGGCCAAAATGTAAATTTTTGCGCCCCACAGTGGGCACTGCTAGAAATGCATGCATTAAATATGGGTCTCTAATTCATCCACACACTTCAGCATGATCATGATTTATTAGGTACATTTAGGAATAAACATGAGATTGTTCATCCTAAATGTCTGCACAATGTGATCTATTACCTTCTATCATGATGGGGTTTTACTATGCGCTCTTGGAATTGAGAGTTCAATAACTAGACAAACTATAATGAAGGATTTAATCTAGATAAATGCAAGATTAAGCTAGAATTTAAGTGAAACTAAGATAGGTTTTTGACATTTTCTATGAAAGATAAATGAATTAGTTTATATGATTATGCAAATTTAATCTACTAAAAAGAAGAACTAACTAGACTAAATGTATGCATATTAATCTAAAATTAAGTAATGAAATAAGGAAATATGAGAAACCTTCGAATGCACAAATGGTGATCTCTCAAATCAATAGAGTTTTATATGATGGGGCAAAAGTTATGGGCCTACTTTTGGGTTTGGAGGTAACTATTAACTTGGATATTTTAAAATTGGTTATTAAGGGTGGCTCTCTTATTGTCATCGAGGCTATTAAAGAGGTACAAAGGATGAGTTCTCCAAATTCCTCTCCACTTTCTCATGAAAAGTCTTCATGAAATCTACATAGAAATCCATCAACTTCAATAGATCTATTTATCTTAGTGTTTAGATCCCTTGATTTAGTAGTTCCCTTAGGATTCATTCTCGAAAAAATCCCCAAAGGTTTTTTTTAGTGCTTCTATTACTAGAATTATTATACGTGAACTCTTCTTGTGCCAAAACCAAATCCCAATTAGTAGTCTTATCTCCAACCAAACATCTATTTGTGGATGAATTTTAGAACTAAATTTCAATTTTGTATTCATCTTCTTCAAAAGTGTCATCCATAAATAACTAGTAAATTTAGTATCTTTATCTAAAATAATAGTCTTAGGAAAACCATACAATCTTACTACTTCCTTAGAAGAATAATTCAGCCACATGTATTGCATCAGATGTCTTCTTACAAGGTATGAAATGGACCATCTTTGAAAATATGCCAACCACTACCAAAATAGAATCATTATCCTTCTTACTTCTAGATAAACTAAGAACAAAGTCCATTCTAATATCTTCCAAAGGCTTATTAGGTATAGGAAATAGTGAAAAAAATCACAAATTTTGACTAGTTCCTTTTGCTATTTGACGAACTCTGGAACCTATAACCAAGTTCAACACATCCTTATAAGCTGGAACTGAAAGTACCAATTTAAAATTAACTTTATTATCTTATCAATCCCAAAGTGTCCAACAAGTAGGTGTATATGAGAATGTTCCAAGGATTAAGATGAAAGAACTTCAATATTAAATTGGTATCATTATTTAAAAAAAGAAAAGAAAGAATATGTAGTACATCATATTCAAACAAGTGTGAGAGAAAATGGTTCTTACAAGGATAGTGTGAGAAAATAGAGTAGTATGTAGGTGACACAAGGTGCAAGAGATAAAACATGATCAAAATTTCTAGAATCAAGGCTAGTGAAAGGGGCTACTAGGTTTAAGATAATGTGGAAATTAAGAATACAAATTTCTTAGGTTGTAGAGTGAAGTGGCATAGTAATCATAAGACAAGAGTCCTTTACCAAGTTGCTTGTATGGTGCAAGAGAACCCAAGGCCATTGTAACTTTTTTCCTTCACTATTAGATCGCTCTGCCTAGTCTTTTCTTCTAACATCCAAATCTTTCCTCTTTCACACAAACACTTCTCTCTTCACTCTATTTTTCTAATTAAGGATTTACATCCTCCTTAAATAATCAAATCGAGAATGTTCTCAATCATGATCAACGATCTAGATTTCTCCCTTTCACCACTTATGCATTCCCTTTTTTGATTGGTTACACTACCTTTGAATAGGGATTAATGATCTTTGACACAATTCATAAACAACTTGTTAATTATCTGAAAAATTATTAAATTGTGTATAGAGGTCAGCCTAAATGGTCTATGTAAGAGTTTGTGACATTCCAAAACATATACCAAAATTTGTTTACTTGACACATGAATACTCAAATGTTTAGTCATGACTAATACTCATGTTGTCACTTGACTTCTGAATGCTTGGTATAAACCATATAACTTGGCATGATCTAACTCTATTTAGCTTGATGTGTACTAACTTCTAATTTACTCAACATAAAATATCACATGATGTCTACTAATTGGATTACTCAACATGTAACATATTTTTAGGATCAAGGTGAATATAAAGGAGGTGATTATACATGTAATCCAATATCACTAATCCATGTGTAGTATAAAGAACTAATAAGAAAAATGAAAGCTTAAGCAACAAAAAGGATGAATGACAATCATTGATTACTATCTAGAAGATTCCTAAAATTGCTATATAAGAAAGGATTCAAGATTGAATATGTTGTTAATTAGTTGGAGAAACGCATGTATGCAAAGCTATAGGACAATAAAGTTTTTAAGGACTAAAGGAAACTAAACAATGTAGTGAGTAGATATTGTGGAACAATTACATTGGGGTAATTAGTTATTGGAGAGAGAAGATTTGTTATTAGTAAATCAATGCATATCATAGGATCATGGTATTTTTCCATTCTAATTAGTGTATTAGGTTAATCTCTTGATAGAGTGGTCCTAATAGACCCATTGTAAATCTCCTAAAAAATTACTCACTTAGTTGTGAAGTTTAAATTATTGTGTAAAGTTAGATTTTACAGTCTTGTATACTTTTAGTATAAAAAAGCTCTCAAAGGGTAGATCATAAAAAATGATCAAACTATAGCCCTTAAATGCACCTTATTACTGATGTAGTGAAGACTTTTTGGGTGTCATCCCCCCTATTTTAACTTCACATTGGTATGTTTTTGTGATACCAAATCTTCTGTCATGTGTTGTTCACTTTCTTATGTGTTTTGTTCATGTTAATATTAATGAAATCTATTGTTAATGTTGAAAATAATTAGTTAATTGTGTATTTTCTTTGATGTTACACAAAATGTCATATCATTGCTAGCTAGTGTATGCGAAGCTCACTCAGGCAATAAAGACAATTTCCTATGTCTACCGAGCATCCTAGAGTTTGCCAAGTTTAGAAGATAATGACTACCGAGTTCACTTAGGTGACAAAGCAAAGTTCATAGAAGTTAAGTGTTAACCAAGCTCACTCAGTTAATGAAGGAAAAGTTTGATGGAACCAGTGTTAATCAAGCTCACTTGGTTACCAAAGGAAATTTTTGAATATGCATTGTTAACCAAGTTTACTTAGTTAATATAGGAAAATCATTTTTGAGTTAGTGTCTACCAAGTAAGGTCTGCAATGAAGGATTTTCTTGTTTTGGCATATTGAATTCAATAGTTTTGTTTGTTGGTTCTAGCCAACTGAGGTGATGAATATTAAGTAATCTAAGTTGTATTCAAGCCAACTTAACAATATGTATGATATAAATATAAGGTCAAGTTGAGGATTGAATGTGTGCAAGTAATAGAAGATTTGAAGATTCTTAGAGGAAGTGAATTATAAGGATAAGAATAATATCCTTGTGAAGTCGCAAAGATACATGTTCGATCAGAAAGGATGAAGTACACAAGCTAGAATTGAAATCTTTAATCAACAATTTAGTTGCATCAGAAATCATGTCATCTCATTGTTTCTCTCTAACCATTGTAGCAGTGATCTAAATCTCTTAATAGAGTTGGCTTAACAACTATTTGTAAATCCTCTAAGAAGGTGGCATTTCTAGACTAAAGTGTCTAAAGACCTCTAACAAGGTCATTCCTAACAGGGTGATTAAAACCTCTAACAAGGTCACATCTAATAGTGTATTTGGTAACCTTTAATAGGGCTGGCTCCTAATAGGGCTCACTTTAGAAGAGTGAAAATCAATAACTAGTTGCAATTGGTGGCTTTTCTCAAATTGGGTTTCCACGTTAAATCTTGGTGTCATTTGTGTTCATGCTATTTCTTTTGTGTGTATGCAACTAAGTTAAATAAGGGTAATCATTGATAATATCTTAAGATTTTCATTTGCCAAGTTATTACTACTGTTTCAATGTTTGCCGAGTTATAACATTTACTAGTGTAAATCAAGTGCCTATTTATTTACCAAGCATTAGTATTTTTAGTGAATTTTATGTTATGTACTAACATATAAGGGATTTGGGGTTTATTTTAGTGGTAAATGATTCACCCCTCCCCTCTCAGTTACTCCTCTTATACTTCAAACAATTACATAATATTGCATGGTTGATTACATACAAGGTTAAAGTTAATGAGGTGGATGATGAATTAGGTCTAATATGGTTAATGTGTGAAGTGGGTGTGTGATTCTAGGTCACCTCTATAAATAAAACTCAGAAAGGGGTGATTATTGAAAAGCATGATTAATTTGGTTAATTAGCATTGTCTTTTCATGCTTATGAAAAGTAGTGATTCTATGGTTAATTTGGAACTAGGTTTAACAAGAAAAGAAAATGCTATGCAAAGGTTCTCGTAGGAGTGACCTAGGGATTGTGTACGAGCATGATTTAATAAAGTGTTCTCTTAGTAGAGCTCATGTGGTATGATAGACTACAAAGGGTTCTATAGTATAGCTTGGTATTACATTGGGCTTAACAGAATAATTACTTGTTGCATGGATTATGACAATGGTGTAGGACTAATAGTCATGAATGTGCCATGATAGATCATCCCTAGGTTCAAAATGAACTTAAGTGAGATTAATGTGCTTACTACAGATCTTATAGGGAAAGCACAAGGTCAATAAATTTTTGATGATGTGATTTATCACCATATCTATATTGGCTACTTTATGGCTTTTGGGAGCCATGACTGATATAGAGGGAGAGGATTCAAATCCTATTTTGTATTTAAACTTACCACATCTATATGTTACCCACTTGGTAGTTGATGTTACCATACAATTACATGCCAAATTATGAGGAGATTTTACTATTACCATACAATTACATGCCCAATTACAAGGATATTTTACTAAGTTCTCAAATAATGAAAACTCAAAAAGGGGTGATTATTGAAAAGCATGATTTTCATTTTAAATGAACACTAGAAACCCTTTTGGATTTTTTTATTGTATACTTGTTTCTTTTTATAATACTCAACATTTTAGATTAGACTAGAAAAATAAAATTATATTAATTTATTTTAAAAAGTTTTACCTTTGAACTCATCAATATTGAATACATATCCTTTCATAGAGGACTTGGAACATTGTAGATTATAGTCAAACTACATTGTAATTAGAATAATATGAAAAAGAACAAACTTTTTGGGTGGTGATAGAAATTTCTATATAAAATGTTGTAGTTAGGGTTTATATTAGTTTTATAAACTCATCATGCATGTCATGTGAACTAACTTAGATATATTAACATCATTTCTAATTAAATTACCTAAATAATTACACTGAAGCTCCTCATTTTTTTTTAAATTCAAATATTTTCTACTAATGGGGATAATTAAATTAGAAATAAAAACTAATTGTTAAATAATTTTAAATTAATTATTAAACATTATGAAACTATCTTGTCAAGTAGAATTTACCAATTGCATAATTGTCTCTAGCCACATGGAGATAGAAGCTAAAACGGTCTCACCTTGTGACCTAAGACAACCATGAACACAACACAACATTACACAAAGAAACACAACAAAACAAGCATAAAACACTAATGTTCTTAGCTTCTATTAGCTTCGACAACATTGATTAATTGGAATATTCTCTACTAACGAGGCCAACCACATTAAGGTGGAAGATAAAATAGTATCACCTAAGTTGAACCTAAGACAACCATGGTCTCCTAATTAGACCTAAGGCAACCATGACACAACACAACATTAAACAACACAACAAAATAAGCACAAAATAATACATGTTCTTATCTTCTCTTAGTTTCAAGAATATTAATTAATTGAAATATTCTCTACTAATGAGGCCAACCACATGAAGGTGGAAGCTAAAATAGTCTCACCTAAGTTGGACCTAAGAAAACCATGACACAACACAACATTAAACAACACAACAAAATAAGCACAAAATAATGCATGTTCTTATCTTCTCTTAGTTTCAAGAATATTAATTAATTGGAATATTCTCTACTAATGAGGCCAACCACATGAAGGTGGAAGCTAAAATAGTCTCACCTAAGTTGGACCTAAGAAACCATGATACAACACAACATAGTACGAAACATCATGACTTTGCACAAAACAACACAATGAAACATAACAAAAAATACCACATATACAATTTATTTATTTTATTTATAATAATTAAAAACAAATTAACATACTTTTAAACATGTTACTTGAATATTGATAGCTATATAAAAACATTTTCACATATTTTGAAAATATATAACAATTGTCATGTGTTGCATTCATAATGGGAATAAAATTTAATGAAATAATCATCTTGTGAATCACATTCATAATGGAAGTTTACAATTATTTTCTAAAATTTGTTCTATAAGGGTAATTTATGATCCACAGTGCATAATATCAAGAGGTCAGAAATATTCAATTTGTAATATGAATTGTCTATAAATTTCTTTCATTAGGGAGTTGAACATAGAGGTAATGAAAAATGTGTTTTTAGGAAGGTGACCACAATGATAATGGGTGTTTATAGTTTTTTTAATGATATTTTATAGGTTATGATCCGTTGTGCTGAGAGGTCAAAATATTCAATTTTTTAGTATGGTGACATGCTTGTTTTTTTTGGTAAAAGTGACATATGCCACATATATATTTATATTAAAAATATTTTGGTTCAAAGAATCATGGAGGGAAGAAATGAGTAAGAAACCTTTCAATCCTAGTCTAATTACAAATAAACATTGCATTATTAAAAAGTTCTAATATAAAGTCACAAATCAACCCCCTTTGAAATGTAACATATAACCATGGCACAAACAAGCCCTTATAATAAAGCTATTTTATATTTACATCATCATTACATTTCTATCTTCCATTTTTATTTTACATAAGACATATTCACACTATGCAATTGAAAAAGGTGCTTATCTCTCTCTTTGTGATCCTTGCTCCAACAATACTCACTTTCTAGCCAAATACTTAACCAATATGCTGATATTTCACAACAATATTGAATATTTTTTATTGAGGATTTGTGAGCTGACATTTCCTACTTGAATTGTGTGTAAACCTGTCATCAAGCCATTATCAATTTTGAATAAATAAGATAACATAAAATATCACATCACTACTAGATTTACAGATATTATGAGTTCCCTATGCATTCTCAAGTAGATAAATCAATAATGTGTCTAAAAAAAAACATTTGGGATGCCCACAGATTCTTGAAGGTAGTAAAAACTCTCTATATTTTTATAAAATTAGTGCATCATATTTAATTTCCACCATTTGTACAAGGTGGGAAGGACATGGTATACTTTGGTGACTATCTTCCATTTAATGTTTATCATTGTATGGGTCATTCTCCTCCAAAGCCTTCCATTTTTTCAAAATAGACCAAAAACATTGAACTCAAAGAAAATGGTCATCAAAACAATGAATACCATAAGGCATTTGTACATGCCTCGTCTATTTTTTAAATTATTCTTGCCAAATCATCACCAAGCACATCAACTTTCAATGATTTCAGCTTCTTCATATTATGATAACTCACGTGCAATCCTAATAGTTACAACATCTCTTAATTACTAGTCACAACATTCAAAATCTAGAAAAAAGGGATCTGAACATGTCAATAATTTTCATACCTTAGATATAGAGAATTTTAAAAAATGGAGAATTAAAGAAAAAAGGAAATCACAAACCTAGATTACCCCCTTGTCGCATATTTTTCAGCAGCTGAACATGTCAATAATTTTCATAACTTAGATGTAGAGAATTTTTTTTAATGGAGAATTAAAGAAAAAAGGAAATCACAAACCTAGATTCCCCACTTTTGCATATTTTCAGCTACAAGAAAATAAAAATAAATAGGAGTAAATATCATAAATGAAAATATACATTTGGAAGAATTGTAAAATCAAGCTAAATTTGGTAGAGCTTGTGTGTTGTAGCTACATATCGCCCTATCCAAGAAATTTTGGAAAAAGAAAAATAGGTACCCATCTTTTGTTATTTTTTGCTATGATCTATTCATTTCAAATTTTTCAAATGAAATATTTTTGTTTTTTAAAAAAGATTTTTGTTTTCTGAAAAACAACTCTATGAGATTTGACAACCAATCCACAATATCCATTAAATATAGAGGATTCAATTTGTACACAATTATTAGGATATTTAAAATACTAGTATAGATGCTTTTCTTGGTGTTTCCTTATGAAAGTTAATTGTTCAAAGTTAAGATTTCAGCTTCTAAGATCCATTCATTTCAAAATGAAATATTTAAAAAATATATATATATATATATATATATATATATATATATATATATATATATATATATATAATGAAAAATAAATCTATGAGATTTGATAACCAACATCTTTGAGATTTGATAACATATTAGTTTTGGTGAAGCTATCTAGTAGTCCCACACCTTAACTTTTAGCTTTCAGTGTCCACAAATTGTAAATTGTATATCTGATATCGATGATTTTCTTGGTGTTTTTTTATGAGAGTTAGCTGTTCAAAGTTAAGGTTTCAGCTTCTAGGTATTCACAGATCTCATTGTAGAGATAGTTGGTCGTAGAGTGGTTCAAAAATGGTCATTTCAAAGTGTTACCAAATATCCCTAATGTCATTACAAAATGTCCCTATAGTGTCACGTAAATAAGCCAATTAGTAATCAAAAAAGATAAAAAATGAAGATTAATGCGTCCTTTCCCCTATATAATTAATAACATTTTTTTAGCTCTATTTGTATCATATTAATATTGTTGTCCATTCTTATTATAAAATATTTTGGAACCTTTCAACACTCTTTCCAATTCATAACTCTGATAAAACACATTTATTAATAAAAATATACTTATATTATTGGTTGTATTGAAATATTTCTTAGGAAAAAGAATTAGCAATAGCAGAGGGTAGACCTTTGCCATTAGTAAGTGGGAGTGCTGCTATTCGTCCTTTGAACATGAGCGACATCAAAAATGCATGTCAACAGGTTATGCTTTGAAATTTTCTAATAAATTAATGTTGAATAAACTTGTGTTTAAACAAAATGCACATCCTTCGCTCATTTGATATTCTGATAACCTTGTAATGTTACAGAGGTGTGCTAGTGTTTCTTCAGATTCATCAAATATGCAGCAGCTGCTACAGTGGGAGAAAGAATATGGTGGAGGAGGTTCAAGGAAAAGGCTATTTTTAATGAGCTATGGATGAAAGGTAATTTTATTATTCATTGTTTTGAATGGGATATTATATCACAATAAGATCTCATCATATACACAAAACTAAAACTAGGGGACAAATATGTTTACTTGTCAAAATGTTAGCTAGCCGATCTTGACTGTATTTATTATGACTTGAGTTTTAACTCACCCAAACCCAAACTAAATACTGAGTAGTTAAATACAACTTAAGGCTTTTTGGCAAGATATACCAGGATCAAACGTCTCCATCATTTCCTAATTTTTATAATGTCAGGAAAAAAATTGTGAACAGTGTAAAATTGGCCCAGTTGAAAGTCCATTTTTTTCACCACCTAATCTTAGGATTGTCTATCATGATTCTAAGCTGCCCTGTTCTATGGATACGTACACGGGGTGGGTAAATGGGGACATATTGGCAATATTATTTGATTTCCTCATTTTTCACTTTAAAAAAATGGAGTGTTCATAAAAATGGTTCAAGCATGAGGGAGAATGTTGATTAGATTGAGAAGTCCAAATGTTTTGAATATGTTTTACCAAGTCATCCCATGATTTATGGTTTTTGGCTGACAATCGTATTGTGGTTCTACTCCTGTTTCATTGCAGAACCTCATAATCTTTACACTAGAAGGGTGTTCAGAGTCATCTGGTTGGAGTAAATAATTTTCTGCGCTTGTGTATACCAAATTAAGAAACAATTTTAAAAATGGATAATATTTTATAGTATGGGATAAAATATTGTTGAAGTTTTCAAAGGTTAGGTCTAGCCAAATGAATTTCAAGTCCATGAATTTAATTGAGTTCATGTTTCATCAAAAAATAAAAGTTTTCGTAAAGTATCAAAGCTTGTAAGAAAAACATACAGATCACAATTAAAAAATGTAAGAGAGGAAATTAAGGTACATTGGAGAGCATACCAGGCAATACAATAAGGAGGATATATGGCTCCTAGAATTCAAGAGGAGAGTTTCCTGGAGATTCATGACTTCTTTTACCCACATTGCAGAGGTTAAAAAGAAGCATATATGGCACTTTGCAGGAATGTATAGGGAACATTGCAGAATACAAAACAAAGTTCCCACGTTGTAGAGCAGAGAGAAAGGGTTCTCAAACTATTGTTGGGTTTATAAAGTTTTGTATATTATGAAAAGGTTTATTGGATCCACAAGCCTCTTGATACCATTTTGAATAGTGATGAACTAAATTGTAGCTAAATGTCAAAAGCCCATGAAATTTCTATTATACGTAATGATAAAACCATCCCTAGGTTTTCTAAAGGCCTATGAAAAGTTGAGATTTCATATTATGTAAATTATAATCAGATCTGTAAGTAAATAGTCAATGAAGATTGTCCATGAGCATCATGTTTATAATAGTTAATGGCTGGGGCCAAACAGTGACAAGTATGGTTTGGATAGGCCACAGGTAGCAAAGCTATTTCTAGGTTGTGTGCCACGAGTAGGGGATGTTTTAGTTCAGCTGGTCTTTACATCATGACGCTATGAATTAAGGAATGTCAAGTTGTCTATGTCAAATAATTGCAATAGATTTCTTCGAAATTATGTACAACATTTAGAGCCTAAGCGTCAATGTACATTCAGAAGGAAACTTGTAAATAATGTTAGAGGTTTTCATCGTAGATGAAAGCAAGTATGAGACTTTATATAAAGGTCTGTGGGCACTTGAATTTTCTCTATGCTAAATAAATGCTGTTACATTTAGTTACCTTTATGTCTGATGATGTATAAGAAGAAAACACCAAAATGACCATATTAGGACAATCACTACAAATCAGTCAAGGTTGACTATACTAGGACAACATTTAGAACCTAGGCATACGTGTATTCAGAAGGAAACTTGTAAATGAT
Organism: Cupressus sempervirens; assembly: GCA_028749045.1. Lineage (NCBI taxonomy): Eukaryota > Viridiplantae > Streptophyta > Pinopsida > Cupressales > Cupressaceae > Cupressus > Cupressus sempervirens. The sequence continues at coordinate 234,626,645 of CM053786.1, read as the reverse complement.
TTTAGAGGTTTTCATAGTAGATGAAAGGAAGTACGAGGCTTTATAAAGGTTTGTGGGCACTAAAATTCCCTATATAATTTAAATAAATATAGTTACCATATGTCTGAGACACTGCCAATGTATAAGAGGCCAACCACCAAAATCACTGTACTTGGACAATCACTACAAATCAGTCAAGGTGTCGATGGCCTTTGTTGAGCTCTGCCAACCCATGGTTGGAGTTTGAACCAACCATGGAAGACTCTAGCAAGAAGGAAATCATCAGGATTGTGAAAAACATGTGTTGATGAACAAAACAAAGAGGAAGGATATTAAAAATTTGGGTTATCCTCGATCCTTAGACAATTCAAATGTAGAGGCTAGAACAGGAAGCTAAAGTACTCATAAGGTGTACATAATAGAAATCTTGATAATGTTTGAAAAATCCTAAGCCCAGTGATGAAATCTCTTACAAGGTCATGTAACGGAGGACACTCCAAAATCCTGATAGGATTTTAAATGCAAGGCGAGATGTAAGGTACTTCAAATGTAGAGGCTAGAACATGAAGCTAAAGTACTCATAAGGTGTACATAATAGAAATCTTGATAATGTCTGAAAAACCCTAAGCCTAGTGATGAAATCTCTTACAAGGTCATGTAACGGAGGACACTCCAAAATCCTGATAGGATTTTAAGTGCAAGGTGAGATGTAAGGTACAGACCAAGAAGAAATTGATCAAACAGTGTTTGAGGATTTTCAAAAAGGACAAAGGAGATCATACGCATGGTTACAAATGAATAAAGTCAAGATGTGAAGCAAGAGATAGTGACAAAGAACACAATTTCCCTTTGTGCTTATCTGAAAGAAATGTATTTGACTTTTTTAGAACAGGAGATGCTACATACAAAAGATGTGTACAACTGCCCTTTATGCTTATAAAAAAGAATGCATATGACATTTTCAGACCAAGAAATGCCACATATAAAAGATATGTATTTCATATGAGAGAGGAAGTATGCTTGGAATTCATAAGGGATTCTTAGAGTTAAGTGGAACAATATTAAGTCAAATTTTTAAGCCAATGCCAATGAATGGTCATGATGAAAGAGGCCTAATATTACTTCTAGGTGTCCTGCCTTCTACTAGATGGTGAACCTTAAACATCACACACTAACCAAGAAATTAAGCTTGGATAAGTAAGTCAAACTTTGACTATTTAACATTTTTACTCTAGGAATGAAGCATTAGTGTGTGATGTTTAAGCCGTTCACTACTAGATCAATGCTTCTAATGTTGACAATCTTCTCCACCCAAAGCTAATGTAGAGGAGAATGAACTCAAATGATTTTATTGATTTATGTACATTTCTCTAGCCCTGGAAGGGTTTTTGAGTTTATGATTGGAGTGTAGAACAAGGTGAGAATTTCTCAATTAGGACAACTACTTATTTCTATTCTAATCATTTTATTTCTCTTATCAAATCTACTTGTTTTTTTTTTCAGGAAGAGATGGACAGTAAGAAGCTGTAAATCTTTTATAATGGAGGCTCAAGTTTCCATTCTCCAAATTATATGAATGTGAATGAACAACAAGTTGAACTTATAGACATGGTGAGTAGAAACACAAATGTAGGAAATCTCTCCCTTGTCAAAACATTCAACGGGGGGCAGCAAGGAGAAATGACTTCACCATCATACATGCATTTGCAAGCATGGTTTTGATGATACTATTTTTAGCAAAACATTGTAGGATTCAAGCAATACTAACAACAATTAACAACATGAGTTAAGTTGGGAGGTCATTAGAATAAACTATTATCAACATCAACACATTTGTCTTACTCATTAGCATACATAATCATCTGAGCATGGTGGCTTCTAAGTTTCTTCTCACTGAAACATAAGTTCGTAGGCTTCTTATGTGCTCACAATTCAATTACTCATAAGCTATGATGGGCATATTTATATAGATTTTTTTCTTCATGGTTCTATGTGTGTAGAATCCATATCTACAAGATTCCCTTTTGGATCCCAATGACCTATCCTACTTGTTATTATCTCTAACCTCTTTGGTCTAAAGTATTATTATATCTTTGTAATTTTGAAGTTGTTGCATGTCTTGTTAGGTCCTCTCTCTAGTGCAAAGAAGCCAAAAACTAGTAATTTCTATTTTAGACAAACCATGCACCCAATTCATCTCTTAACATATTGACTTGCATAGGATGTATGTAGAATCATCTGAGGCTAGTGGTTTCTAAGTTTTCTCTCCCTGATAAATAAGTTTCCTAGGCTTCTTATGTGCTCATAATTGCACTATTCATAGGTCATGATGGGCATATTTTGTTGACAATTAGCTAATGAAGATATGCAATTGTTGTCATTTATGACAACACATGATGTACATGCTTAGAAGAAACCTCAGAAATAAAGATACTTAGCTTTTGGTACCAAGAAAATTGTCTAAGTATGAATTTGGTTTATAGCAATGTATTGTTTTGTATGTAACTTGTTATTGAGGTCATATTATGACTAGCGAAGTTAGATGAAGATAGTATAGATGTTGATGATGACATATATAACCTCAGACATTAGTATAGGCTATATGGAGAAGAGTTATTCATGTTTTTCTAGTGAAATAGGATAGGGGAATTAAAGCTAAATGAATTATTTTGTTTAGTAAATAATTACTTGACCAATTAGGGCTGACATTATAGATGTTTACTCTAAGTTGGAAAAGTATATTATGGTCTTAGATGACCTAGCAAAAATTTGTGAAAAGGCATGGTATTTATGCAAAGGACATCTTGGGAATTAAGATGGGAAAACAAGTGATGTATTGCGATATACAAACTTTCTATGAAGCAATTTATCCAAAGTTGATTTTGTGGTTCAAGATTGAATCGAGGAAGAAGTTAAAGAATCTATATTCCTAAAGACTAATTACTTGTTTGGACAATGACCTCTTCTTGTTATTGAAAGTGCATGTTTGGGTAGTGAGTTCATCTTGCATGTACTATACTAAAACTCCTAACACGGATTCAAAGTCTTCTAACAAGGACTCTCTTTACTTAATTTTCTCATTGACTCCTAACAGGGTCCATCCTCTAATAAGGAACATATATATCAATATATTATCTAGTGGGTATAATATCCACTAGGATTTTCTCTTGGCTAGGGTTTCCCTAGTTAAAAAAATATAGTGTTATGCATTATCTTTGTGCATGATTACTATTACTATTAAACATTACTTTATTACTTTCTTATGTATGACTCAAAGTAATAAATAATATTTAGTTGCTGACTAAAGTTTGTAAATTACTGATTCACTCGCCCTCTTAGTAATTCCTATTTCTAACAATTGGTATCAGAGCTCAGTTACACAGAAGAGGCTTAACAGCTTGAGTAAGATCCCTATGAATATGGAATAGTTGATGAAAAACCTTGAAGAGGCACTTGAACAAAATGATCTCCTTACTAAAGAAAGAGATAAGCTAAAGGATAGATATGAAGACTCCAAATTATATATTGGACAATTGAAGGACAAGATTGAACATCTCAAATCCAGGCCTAAATCTACTAAATCTAAAACTAGTGATGATGATTCTTCGAAGCTAAAGATAGAGTACAAGGTCTTGAAGCACGAATTGAGGTTTACCAATCTAAAGTTGACTTTGAAGAATGATCCTAGAAATGTTGAATCTGAATTGAAGACTAAGAATACATATCTTAGAGCAAGTCTAGTGAAGAAGACATCTGAATTTGAAACATTGAAAGAAGATCATGAAGAACTTCATAAGTACAACACTATTGTGAGAGGTGAACTAACTCAATGCAAGAAAAAACTTGAGAAGCTTTATTATAGCAAAGAAAAGCTTGATGATTCAATGTCAATATAGAAACCTACCTATGATAAGACTAGTCTTGGTTGTCTATTTAACATGTCTACAAAGAAACCTGAAAATTTATCAGATCTAAAAGAAAAAGAAAAATCTAATGATAAGATTGAATCTAGTCAATCTTCTAATAAACCTAAAGAAGTTGGACAAGGCAAGGAAGTTGAGATATTGGATGAACAAAAGCAAGTGGAATCTCTTAAAGAAACTAGGTATGGATTTAGAGGTAAGTGTTTTTCATGTAATGAAGATTGTACAAACAAGTCATTTAATCATGTTAATGATTTTTATTGTCATAATTGTCATGGTATGGGTCATAAAGAAATTGATTATAGGAAACCAAAATATGATAATGATAGAAGGAATAGTAGGATGTCTGGAAATACTAACCCTATAGATAGAAGAAGATCTAATGAAAGGACATTGAGTGAAGGAAGACCTTATGAAGAAAGAAGACAGTTCGTGTGTTATAAGTGTAACAAATTTGGACACATAGCTTAGAACTGTCAACCACCTTTTGGTCAATAGTATCCTAGAAGTAGAAATCCAGTATGTTAGTTATGCAACAACTTCAAACATACAAAAAAGTATTATAGAATGGAAAAAAAATTTAGAGATAGAAGGAATAATGGAAGAAACTTCAAAAATAGAAGGAACAATGGTAGAAATTTCAAAAATGATAGAAGGAACCATGAAAGTAACTCTAGAACTAAGAAAGACAATGAGGTACAAAGAAATGTAGTTAGTGAAATTTGAGAAGAACTTAGTATAGCATTCATAAAAGGATTAGACATCTCAGAATAAAGGTTAAAAAATGGTGAGACATGAAGATTGAAGTTAGCAATCCAGTTTGATTCAACTTAGTTCAATTAAGCTTGTTCATAACATCAAAATTTGGAAACTTCATTTAGAGATTGAACTATGGGTAGTGATGTTGGGAAAAGGTGTATCAAGATAAGTTTAGATGATATCAAAGCTTGCTTGAAATTTGGAGCTTATCAAAACTTGTTATGAAGGAATGAAGAGTTACTATTATTATAGAGAAAGTTAACTCTATAGCAGAAGATGAAAAATATGCTTTTATAGAGAATTTCATGAAACAAAGATTCTTTGAGCATTTTCATGATGGAAGGAAGCTATGGTAAAGCTTAGATAGAATCTAAAGATCATATAGAAGATCTTAAGCAGATACTTGATTTTAAAATGTAATTGATAGCTTTTTCATGTTTGTAAAGTACACAATTAATGCAAGTTTGAATTGGATGAATAAAATGGAGTACAGACTTGATTACCACTTCATTGTGATTATATCAGAAGCATAGAGAACTTAGAAGCAACTTGATAAGGTGATTCCAAAATAAACCCTATTTTTAGAAAGAGGTATTTTATCGTTTATTCATAGAATTTCTTCAATAAAATTTATATTTTATAGAATCATGGATATGTCTATAGTTCATAATGTTGAGAATGAGGAGAGACCAAAATTGAAGGTTGTTTTCATGAAACCTATAGAAGGAAAGCCTAATTCAGCATTATCCATTACTCTGAACAATGTAGTGCATTTGGAAGATGTAGGAAGTTATCTTAACAGTAAGTTTGAATCTATTGGGAGTGAGTATATGAATAAAGATATGGAAATAGTCTTTAATCATGATATGACTGTAAAAACCATATTTGAAAATTTGAGAGAACTAGACCTTTTCAAATATCATTTCTACCAAAAATTGGACACTAATGAATGGACTCAAATCATACTAATTAGAATACATGAGGGAAAACTATAGACAGAAGATAACGTAGTTGATATTTCAGCTGACCTTATTCATGAAGTAATTGGTCTTAGAAAATAAGGTAGTGTACCTATAGGTGAGAAACTTGTTAAGAAGAAGGTTGAGAGCTTCACAAAAGTAGTTTATAATGGAAAGTCCATGGAGATTAGCACCATTAAACAAGATGATGTAAGATTAATGAGCAGAATGATTGCCTACTCTATATGTGCAAGTTGTAAGATTAATGAATTGTCAGCTAGATTCATCTATGCAACCTAAAAGATATGTGTTAAGAAGGAACAAGTTAACCTTAGTGAGATTCTAAGAATGCAAAATCTTTAAAACATGGAGAAAATCAAGAGGACCAAGAATGATGTGTTTATATTTTAGTCATTGATCAATCATATATTCTTTCATGTAATTAAGAGATTTCCATATTTGTTAGGCATAGATATTATGAGTAGTGAGAGATGTACCATGGAGAAGATTAGAGATGGATGTAGAAGACATCCAACAGATAAAATCTTGGATAGTGAGAATTTGATAACAAAAACATTTCAGAATGAGATAAGACAAAGATTCAAAATTGCACTTGCAATTGTAGAAAGCTTTAAAGATGACATATGTGTTATGGTTGATACATATTTTAATTATATTCAAGTAGTAGAATTTCAAGAAACATTCATTGATCCCTTAGGTTATGAGATAAGTGATGATGTAGCAATTGGATATATTGATTTATTGTTGAATTCTGAGAAGGACCAAGCTGAGTATAGATTTGGCACTTATGATGAAATTACCCAATTAGCTCATCAAGAATCCTTATAGAAGGCATCTCACAAGAAGATTGAAACAATAATGAAGAAAGCTCCAACTAAGGCCAATATGATAGAGAATGAGTCACAAGCAGTTAGACAAACCATGAAGCAAGGTATAATGTATGTGCAACTTGTATTAATGTCTATTATAGAGACATCTTCAAAATAGAGCATTCCTTATGCTATAGCCAAGTGAGCCAAAGAGGAAATCAAAAATATTAGTGGATGCCATGACTAGAAAGACAAAGAGAGTCAAGCAACAAGCCACTAGACCAGGGAAGAGACAAAAGACATTGTTGACAATTGTAGAATCTAGTGAAGAAGAAGAAGAAGAAGAAGCTAAATAGGTAGAGAAAGTAACTACTTCTAAACAGTCAGTAGGAAAAGCTTGGCAACCCTAGAAGTTGAAGATTGAGAAGATTAATTCAGTCATTGGTAATGAAGGGAACTTTGTTTAGATGGAATTTTTTTATGACTTATATAACAATATTGAGAAAGATCAGATTGATACCACTACTATGAGATATATAATTGCTAACAATCTGAAACTTAGGGATATTGATGGCATGATAAATATAAAAGTCCATGACAAACTTATTGAGAAGAAGGCACCAACTCAAGAAGAGGACATAGAACTTTAGAAGTCTATGATAAGGACAATATGCGAGATTGATGATGAAGAAGAAGTCAAGAGATTATTGAACAATTTGGCACCTTACTTGAGAAACAAGGTGAGACAATTTCTTTTTATGGTGGGTGAGAATGACAAAAAATGGAGTGAAATAGCTATAGCCATCAGTCAGATGATGACAGAATCTAAGGCAACACCTTCACTAGCAACTAGAACTTTAGAACTGTCAATTAGTGGTGACAAAATACAAATTGATTAGACCAATGTTACTATTAACATTGATCAAACTAACCCTTTTGAGAGTTCTAAACAACTTGAATCTCAAACCAAGGATATTCAAGACCAATTGAAACAAATTGAACAGGAGAAGAGGCTGTTAGAAGAAGAAAAGAGGAAAATAGAAGAAGCCAAGCAAAATTGCTTGAAGATGAAATGAAAAGAAGAGTTGAAGAAGAAAAGAAGAGGAAATTAGAGGAAGATAAAAACAAGAGAATAGAGGAGGAAGAAAAGAGAGAGAAGGAAAGAAAAGAGAAGGAAGCGAAAGAAAAATGAGAGAGAAGAGTCAAAGAGGTAGCTGAAAAGAAGTAAAGGGAAAATGAATCTAAACCATCTAGTTCATCTACTCTATTTTTGCTTACTAGCTTGACAAGTGATGATGATGACCAAATTGACTTGATCTCATCTCTAACAAAACTTATTGAGAAGAATAGGAAAGTAAAGAGCATGCAAAGAACCTTGATGGAGGTTACTGATAGATTACACAGTACTTTTGCAATAAAAAATACAAAGGAAGATCCTAAACAGAGGGAACAAGTAGCATTGAAATATTTTTATGAAGAATTTACAAATCTGTTAAATTTTGTAGAATCAAAGGCCCATATTTCACATGATGCTAATCTATTTAGCACCATTTGTCAAAATATCAAGAATGATTTGATAAGTCTTGATAATTGCATCAGGAACTTTAGAAATGTCAACAAGATGGAAAGGTATTGTACATAAAGTGCACCCTATCTCATAAGTTGACCAAGGACCTTGATAGTAAGATTGAAGGTAAGTTGAGTGAGCTAGAGGCTCTATCAAGCTAGATACAATAACCTTCTAGCCAAGTTCTTGACTTTGAAGGAATAGTGGCTAGTATTCATAATGATATCATGAAACTGGAACTTTGGAAAGAACAAATTTTGAAAATATTTTTAGATTTTAGAGAGTCTATTGCTTTGAAAATATCTATTGTAGAGAGACAGTTGGAGGAGTGTGTCAAAGCCAAGGGCACTTATTCAAACATTTTATACTCCAATCTTAATGCAGTTGAGATTGCATCATATACATTATGTACAATTCTTACCTCTATTGAATTAGTTGAGGATACATGGAAAAAAAGAATGAACAGTCTTAAGGAAAGTTTTGATGACTATATGAATATACTATCAATTTAAGGTAGATGTTTATAGAGTTTTTGACAACAATTTTGATAGTTTTTAACATATCAACCTTTGTCATTGATGTCAAAGGGGGAGAAAATGCATAAGAAAATTGTAAATAAGGTAAAGTGGAGAAGATAAAATTGTATGGTATGAAATCATATTGTAAGGGGGAGCATATGTAAGATGGATAAGTTGTAATGGATGATTAAAGCATTGTTACTATATTGTTTTGACAATTTTTGATACTTAGCCAATTTTTTCTATTTTGTTACCATCAATGCCAAAGGGGGAGATTGTTGAAAATTTCCTGATGAAGATATGTCATTGTTGTTATTTACAGAAACACATGATGTACATGCTTACAAGAAACCTCAAAAATAAAGATACTTAGCTTTTGGTACCAAAAAAATGTCTAAGTATGAATTTGGTTTACAACAGTTTATTGTTTTGTATGTAACTTGTTATTGATGTTATATTATGACTAGAAAAGTTAGACAAAGATAGTAAACATATTGATGATGATGCATAGCCTCAAATGTTAGTACAGATCATACAAAAAAGAGATATTCATGTTTTACTAGTGAAAGAGGACAACAGAATTAAAGGTAAAGGAATTATTATGTTTACAAAATAATTACTTGACCAATTAGTGCTGACATCCTAGATGTTTACTCTAAGTTTGAAAAGTATATCATGGTCTTAGCCAACCTAGTAGAAATTTGTGAAAATGAATGGTATTTATGCAAAGGACATCTTGAGAATTAAGGTGGGAAAGCAAGTGATGTATTGTGATATATGAACTTTCTATGAAGTGATTTATGTAAAATTGATTTTGTGATTTGAGATCAAACTAAGGAAGAAGTTACAAAATCTATATTCCTAAAGACCAATTACTTGTTTGGGAAGCGAGCCCTTCTTTTAATTTGAAGTGCATGTTTGGGTAGTGGGCTCATCTTGCATCTACTATACTACAACTCCTAATAGGATTGGAATCTCCTAACAAAGATTCAAAGTCTCCTAATAGGTACTCTCTATATTGAATTTTCTCGTTGAATCCAAACAGGGTCCATCCTCTAACAAGTAACATATATATCAATATATTATCTAGTGGGTATCATCCCTACCAAGCTTTTCCCTTGGCCAAGGTTTTCCTACTTAACAAAATATGGTGCTATGAGTTATCTTTGTGCATGGTTATTGTTATTGTTCAACATCACTTTATGAATGTCTTATGTATTGTTCAAAGTATTAAATAATATTTAGTTGATGAGTAAAGTTTGTAAATTACTGATTCACCCCCTTTCAATAATTCCTATTTCTAACATATTTATATATCTTTTTCCTCTTCTTGGTTACCTATGTGTAGCATCCATTTCTATAGGGTTCCCTTTTAGATCCCAACAACCTATCCTACTTTCTATTATCTCTAAGCTCTTTGGTCTAAAGTACTATTATTCTCTTTATAATTTTGAAGTTGTTGCATGCCTAGTTGGGTCCTCTTTTCTATCTAATGAAGGTGATAGGAGCTCTCTCTAGCATAAAGAAGCTAGAAAGAAATTACTATTTTAGGAAACTCATGCACCAAATTCATCTCTCAAAATATTTACTTGCTTAGGAGATGAGTGCTCCAGGATTAGTTTTATCACTTGTGCCTACAATTTTAGGCATTCTAGTTTATAGGACAATGAAGTTTTATAGAAGAGTCAAATATAATAACTTTTGAGTTGAACCATCAGTGGCAAGAAAAAGTCTTGCAAGAGCATAATTTCTTTCTTAGTAGTAGATTATCTAATGATTTGCTCAAGTTTTAATTAGAGAAATACATAAATCATAGACAAATCCATGAAGTCATATTTTACAAGCTATTGTGTAGTTAAGAAGACATAAGAAGGTGATGTAGCTCTAATTTTTAGGCCTCCATTTGTGCACATTGTCTAATCTTTTCAAGCTATGGGCTCTAACTTTTTTTTAATCTTTTAAGAGATGAACATGTACATAAATCCCTACAATTGTGCTATTGATCAGTGATACAACCATTTAGATAGATTTTCTCTTCTCGGATACCTTATTTAGCATAGTTTTTTCCACGTCCATTTTCAAAATGCATATTATCTTTGCAAGAAGACTTTGAAAATAATCCATATTTAAAGATGTTGTGTCACATATACCTAACATATGACTAGATGAGAAATTATAGGAGTTACCCTTTAGTCTATCTTCCACATCATGTTTGGCTGATTTGAACTCATCTTTGCATGTTATATGTAATTCATGCTCATAGAATAAACTAGAGGATGTCTCACCTTCTAAATACATATCATGAATTGTGTCAATCCATCATTAGGTATGCTATGAATCTAATCTTTAGCCCTTTCCATCTTACTATCAAAATGAACAATTCTGAACAATAGATGTGAACACTTTCTTAATTCTCAATCAAGATCAACCAATGCTGAATAATTTATTGTAAAATCTAGAGTTATTACTGTTATTTCAATCATGAAACACTTCATATGATCGATCTGATATTGGTAGTTAAATGGATACGAGGAAAGGTTTTCAAACACGTCTTTATCATCTTCCAAACAGGAGTGTAACAAATGAGAATTCATGTTTCATCAATTCAAGCTAGATGTAACATATTTAGCACACAACCTTAGATGGTAGATCTTTGTTACTTTATCCTAATCTCATCAAAACAGCTAGAAAAAATATCAAGCTTTTCATATTGGCATCTATTGTTTGTGCTCCATTGTAGGATCATATCCTTATATCATGCTAAAATAAAAAGAGTCTCGATTAATAATAAATAAATTAGAGTTGCATTTAAATAATGAGTTTTAATTATTATTATTAATTTAAATAATAAACCATGCTTTAATTAGTGCTTGCGCCAATTAATAAAGTGGAGGAAAAGAAAATAAAAGAATATTTTAATTTAAAAGTTCTTTAAATGTGCATGAAAAGATTAAAAAATGAAACAATTATTTTTTTTGATAAATTTAGTGGCTTTTGAAATATTAGAGAACATAAACCCTAGTTAGGATTGTGGTTCTTTATTAGGAGGTTGCTAGTTCATTTTAAAGACACATAGGTTTTGGTGAGGAAAATATGGAATTGGAGAAAAAAATTGTTGAAAGTTTCAGAGGGTTTAGATTTGCATGGATTGACAGACTGTCTTAGATTTTAGCTATGGTTTTGAGGTAGAGTTTGAAAACCCATTGTAGAATTTTATAGAAAGATTTGTCTACTTCATGTCTTCCTAGGTGCTTGCATAGGGCTTATTAATTTACTATATTAATTTTTGGATATAGAATTATGTTGTAGATTTTGAAAAAGAAAGCTTATTAATCCGAAAAAATTGACTATGAAAAAACTATAAAAAATTATTATGACTATATTCATTTAAAACCCTTTCTAATATAAGCAAATTTCCATTATAGAAAATTGGAATAAAATAACAAATTGAATAGCTAATGTTGTAACTAAACTTATAGATGTATGTGAAAAAAACATACTAAAGACAGAAAACCAAGTATATTATGGTTGCATGATTTGAAATATGAAAGACATGCAAAAATACTTATTTCTTGTTAATTAATTATCAAATTTATTTATTTATTTTATAAAAATATAATTAAATTGTCTTGTGATATTTATGTTTATGATGGTTTTCTTTCTGGGTTATTTAGTTGGCCAAGTTAGGATGTGCACCTCAGGAATTTTTGAGATATCTTTAATAATTATTTTACTTCATGTCATGATGTACTTTGTGATTTGAATTGAGATTTATGTTTTATGAGATTTATTCAATTGAACATTTATGAGAGCTTGAGTTTTGAGAACCAATGTTAGTTTTGGGTTGCTTGTTAAGGAACCAAATTTGATCAGCATTTTTTTTGTGGTATGAGAGACAATTATGGTTTATGAGTTTTGGGAAGGTAGTCTATGTGCATGTCTATGGGAGTGACTTTCAATGGGGGCCAAGGCGCAAAGTGGCTGCTAGGGTAACTTATAGTAAATTGTGTAATAAGTGATAACATAGAAATTAAAATATTTAGAAAAGAATAAAAAAATAAGTTAGAGATTTTGCCTCACCCATGCCTTGAGAGCTTGTATAGGCCAAGGATGGGAATGAGACAATACCTAGTGAGAGGTATGACTAGTTTGCCTCATCTTAATGAGAGGGTATTCTAGTTCTACATGTGTCATGTTGGGGTTTTGGGGTTTAGAGTGACCAGTCCAAGGTAACTCAATGATTGAGGGTTCAGAGTCCAATGAGAGACCAATCTAGGGTAACTCAAGTAGTTTGACCATGTGATGACACTTCCTAGTATGTAGCTTGAGTCTCCTTCATGTTTTTTTAATATTCACATCTAGTGTTGTACTTTTTGGATATTACTTTTGATGGTGTATTCATTGTTTGTTGTTACTTATTGATTAGATGTCATTTATTGTTGACAATGGACTTTTATTGATGAGCATCATCTATTTATTGGGGATGTACTTATTGTTGGATGTTCTTATTGTTGGTGATTTACTTTTGTTGATGATGGTTGTTATCTATTGATTATTGTCCTTGTACATGTGGCCTTTGACTTAAGGTAGATACCTTTCATTGACTTTATATTGATTTGATACTATATTATATTTGGTATCTGGATGTTGGCTTGATGTGTGATGTTGACATTGGAATTAGTGTCCTTTTCATTTTGATTATCTCTTTTCTTGAGTAGTTTGTGTTACCCTTGAGGTAGATTTGGCTACTAGGATTCCTTTCATAGAATTTTTTTATGATTTGATTGTATGTGTGTGGATCATACATTATCTCTCTTGCACGATGGGAGTGGGAGCTTGACTAGGTGATCATATGGTCGGGAGGTAGTGTCTTCTTACTATTTTGGTCCCCATTAGTTTAACATATGTTAGATGTTCATGGCTGCAACTATACCATTATCATTCTTATTCTTATCTCGGAGTCTTCTATTTAGTTGATGTATGTATGGTATGATGTATCTTATCTACTTATGTTCTTGTATCTATTCTCATACCCTACAACATGTGCATTGGATGTTATTCATTGGATGCATTTTCATTGTATCAATTGTACATATTCATTTTCTTATGAGATGATGTATCTTTTTTTTTTTTTGATTCATGAACATATACTAAAGACTTAAATTAATTATTATTAACTACTTAAATGTGACTCAATGTGAAGGAACCCTTGAAGAATGGAAAAATGTAATTTTAATTTCTTATGTGTACTTGATGTGTATGTGTATATTGCTTCCAAATTGTTACTTTAATGACATTTAAACATAAATAGAGAAAAATAGTTTAGTAAACTTTGTAACATATTAGATTTATTTCTTTTAGGTTCCTAAGCAGGGCATTACAGATATTGTATGACACTTCTCAACATTCTAGTGCAATACTTTGTAGTTGCCAGTTCTCGAATATCATACTACTTCTTTCTAAAATATTGAATTAGCTTTCTATAGTCTATCATACTGTTTTGATGCCCTCTATCATTCTAGATTGGCATATCATCCTTCTTTACTAGGGTATATCATACGACATTCTAGAAGTTTTTGAAGTATCACCCATATTGACTTGCATGCATAGTCCTAAGTTTAGGTTTCTAGGTTGCATTTCAAAGCTTTCATTTTGGATTTCTTGGTCTTCTTATATTCTCTAACATGGGTTTTGTAGGGTTAATTTTGATTTTTCATAATTATTTGATGCCCTAACCTTATGGTTCTGTAGGCACTTGCTTATTTTTGCTAAAGAAAAAAATGCAAAATGGCTACTAACACTTCCTTGGAGGGCTACCCAAGCACTAAAATAAAATATTTTCATTTTTTCATCATTTCCTTATCTTATTCTATCTTATAATAGTTATTGTTTCATTTGATAGGAACATAAAATTCACAAGTATGGCTTGATTGTTGATAAGAGAGTATGCTCTTTTCCCTCGTGGAAAGTCATAAATCTTAACTCTTCAATTAATCATTGAAAGTGAGTGGGATATTTCAATCTGTACTAATCTTAATTAAGTTTCTTTGTGTGTCTTGAAGAACCATTTTTGAGAGTTGTGAGCTTAACTCTTCTTTAAGGACCTTGCAATTCTCATTCATCTTTCGTGGATTCACCTTATTTTTACATATCCTAGTGAGTTTAGCTCCTTTAAAGGGCCTTCTATTGGTGGAAAGATACCAATAGGAGTGACCCAAGTGGGAACAAGAAAAACTTAGCTATTTGATGCACTATAATTATAAGGCCATCAAAAAAGGTGAAAGCCTTGGGGGCATAACACTTGATTCATTTGGTGAGAGTTCCTATGGAATAAAGATCATGATAAAATCAAATTATGGATATGCTTAAGGTATTCTTTTGGTTACAAGGCCTTTGTCTCATATTAGGTTGAAGAGGCGTGTTGTGAATGAAATCCTTACTAAGAACCATAGCCTAGAATCTACCCTAATATCTTGGTGCAAGGATTGATCTTAGTGGACTACTAGGATGACACAAAGATTTAAACTCACCATATGTGTTCCTTGATATGTGGATAATCCATCTACAACAAAGCTAATATATACTTTGGGAAACAACTTTGTGTAAGGAAATGGAGGATATTGAGTATTGAGCCATGACCTTAGCTATGTCTTTCTTCTTGTGTTTTTTAATGTGATGGGCCAGTGAAAATATTTTGAACATACACAAGTGGTAGTTTCATAGGGTTTTACTTTTCACACCTCACAAAAGATTTTATTGGCAAGGTTGCTTTGTCCCTTGTCCAATTGTTTGAAGATTTGTGTTTTTGTCATGATTTCTTATACAAAATTATTTCTAAAAGACTATTTTGTCATCAAAACTAGAATTAAACATTCCTACAAATGTCACTTTAGATCCCTTGGCAAAAAAATTAGTCACACTAAGTCATTTGAGCTTAAAGTAACCACAATCTATCCTTTACAGGTAAACTATAATACTATGCTAGCAAGAAATATCCTACGACATGGAAGAGTGTCCTACTACTTCATAACATATGTCATAGTGATATCCTATTATCTATTGCACCGTCACTTTCCAGAATATCATTCTACACTAATTTATTGTTCTACCTTCTGTGAAGTATTATACAAAATTTCTTGTCCTTCAATCACCTGGCTTACTAAACTATTTTTCCCAATTGCAAAACTTTGTTTGTTATACTTCAAATTTGTTCTTAGCTAATACAGGGAGACTATACCATAGCAACCCAAGTTTCTTGGTCTAAATTGTTTTTGTTAAGTACTATTTAGGTTAATAAATATCACCTTGTCTTATTGGTTACATTCTTGATAAGGAGAGTTGTGCACTTGCCTTTACTTATCTTGTTATCTAACTATTTATATATTTACTTATCACTTGACTCAAGTTGCAAGTGTCAAACATAGGGTACTTACCCACCACTTGGACACATTTCTTGACATGTCAAGCTTTGATATTCTATCACTCCCTATGCTTGACAATTCAATAATTTATTTTTCTAGATTTGGACATTATGTCATCTTGTTCTATCCCACTCGCTGAATACAATATCTTTCATGATGGTTACTACTATTTATTATATTGGTCAATGAAGCCATCCTTTGATCAACTTTGATGAATTAACTTACCCAAGTAGGCATCCATTTAATCAACACTTTGAAATTGAACCTACATTTGATGAAGTAGAAGAAGAAAAATTTGCAACTTGATTTGATCAACTTGGTCAATTTGGTAGCTGTGTACATAAAATTTGTCACACTTCTCTAGGGCATTCTATCCAAGGGATCTTATTGATTAGGAACCTTGAATAGTGACTTGGAGCTCTCTCTATCTATGATCTGCAATCATGTAAATAATGAAGTTGTGGCTCTCAAATGAAAAACAAAACTATGTAACCCTTGTAAGGTGCACCATAGAATGAGAGATTCAAAGAATAGAGGCAATGAGTGTCAATATCAAAGAACCACCAAATGGATATGCAATGCAAATGAAATCTACATGCGAGATGAAAATTCAAGCTAAACTAACATAATGAGAGTGCAACAAGACTTCCTACTTAAGATATATGAGCTTTTCTAGAGCACAAAATGAAATCTAAACTAAAATTGCATAATGCAAGTATGAAGAAGCTAGAATGGATGTGAAAGTTTGAGCATACAAATTATCCAAGTCCTCAAAAGGATTCAAAGGTGCCTAGAAATCCTCTAACATAACATTAGTACGAAAGAATGAGGTTATGAGAATGAGGAGAGAGCCCTCCTTTTTAAAGATGAATGGATGGTAGGGATTAAGAGGCAAAAGACACATAATCAAGGGAAGTGAATTCATATTGAGTAATCATTTTGCATAAGAATTTAAACCAATAAGAACCAATGGTTAACATTTTAGAGGACAATAAATGTATGGAGACAAATGGAGATTCCTCTCACCTTGGAAAGTCTACACCTCATGTTAGAAAAAAATCCTATCTTTTATTTTTAAAATAGGAATAATGCTTTATGTGTGCACACTTAGGATAAGATAAAATTTTGGGAACTTTATTTAATTAAAAGGGAGAATGTTCTTTTAATTAAATAGGATCTTAGAATATAGCAGTCAAACTATGGGTTATAATCAAATAATATATTTTTTTGGGAATTTGACCAAGAATAAGCAATCAATAAATTATACAAAAAATACTAGAAAGAAGGTTCGTAATCTAGATGACCATTTTTGGGTGATTATATTAGCCCCTCTTTGACTAATGTATGATTGATATGGGAACTCATTATGCCAAAGAATGAAGAAGCAAAGAAAGTGATAGAGAAAAAGATCTAACTCTGAAGAACGAAGCTTAGAGAGATAGAAATTTGAAATGCATAGATTGTTTGTTTTAAAACTAAACACTAGGAAAGAGAGAGACAATATCAATACCTGAGACAAGGGTATGTACATGATCATGGTGTGCCAAAAAGTGGCAATCTACAAATTTTGTAGTTTTGAAATGCCTCAAAGCATTTCAAAATCTATTTCAACTTTTTTTCTACCCATCCTAATGCTAAAGAAAAATAATTAATACCTTTATAAGGCATACTATATCTTTCGATATCAACCCTATATGGTCAACTTAAAAAATGTCTTTAAAATGTGTTTTTGGCTTGTTCTTGTGTGTTTTTTACTTCAAACATGTACCTGGTGACATTTATTTCACCAAAATTTGATGAAATGAAATGGGTTTGTTAATAATGTTCTTAGCTTTCCATAAATGTAAGGTTTGTCAAATTACAAGTTTATTAAGTAATTATTACTTATTTTCTAATGGAGTTATGTATAAAGTGTTGTTTGACACATTGCTTGACAAACAACTATAACTTTCAAACTATACAACATTTTTGAATTCCAAAAGATGCATCACATTGTATGCTTCTTCTAATACAAGGGAAAAAAAGAAAAATTAAATTTTGTAGAGTTTTGAATTATTTAAGGTGGTCAAACATGAAATTTTTTTATTCCAAACATACTAAAGTAGAAAATAAATAATTACTTATTTATTTAGAATTTAAATATCCAAAAATATAAGTCACATCCAAGTGTGAGTCTACTTCTTATATCTATAATATTACTAAAAAATATTATCATTTGATTTTGATTAAGGTGGTCAGACACACATCTACTTATATTTGTCCCACATTTTTTGTACTATTGCATTAAAATTGAAAAGTTTGACCAATCAATTTTTAAAATTTTTTTTCAAATAAGGCCTTGTAGTTTAGAAACTAAGTTCAATTTCCTAGAGATTCTTTTGTCTCAACTTTTTGATATAAAGTTTATAACAAGTAGAAAATTGCACATCAAACTGATATAACCGCGATTTGTTTCTTTTTTATTGCCACTTAATAACATAGTTTGGTTGACCATGATCATGCACATATCCAAAAGCACTAATATGTTAGAGAAACAAGCAGATAAATAAAGAACAACTAGATAGTTGTAGCAAAAAAAAAATTTGTAGCAATGATAGAATATTACTACCCCCTTAGGATCGAAATCAAAATGAGCTAGATTTGATCAAATTGAGATAGAGCAAAGTCCAAGATGACAGATAAGTGATTAAGACTAAAGACTGATCACCAAGAAATGAAGATATTCCCTAGTGTAAAAAAGTTTGACTAAGAGGATAAAGAGACATGAAAAAATGATGATGTCCCAGGAAGATTCAAAGATTAGGCCTTAGAATGTCAGTCAACTACATAGGAGGAATTTTAAAATGTTATTTTGACCATAAAGATGAACCTAGATTTTGATTTTGATCTTGAAAATGGGTCTAGGATGTCAAAATTAGATATGGGTATAATTTTGTATAAATCCAAAGAGTTCAAAGATTAGGTCAAAAAAGTGGTCAAAACAGTATATAAGGGATCCAAAAGGGTAGGTAGATGAGATGATAGGATTAACCCTTTGGATGAAAGGAATTAAGGAAGTGTTAATTTGATAAGATTTATGAAGAGTGAAAGACATGATTGAGAAGAAGTGAAAGCAAGGGAACACAATTAGCTAACACATCTGCAAAAGACAAAGACATATCTCTCAACATTTGAAATGAAAATGCTAAGCTAAGAAAACCTAAAAAATGCAAGCTAGTATGAAAATGATGTAGTGCAAGGCAAGAGAATCCCCAAAGGAGATGACCTAGCCCCCAACAACTAACCACATAGTGGAGAAATAATACAAGATACAAGATCTGTTACAAAACACAACTTTTTTATTGATAAAATAATTGATTACATGTAATGTGTCAGGCTGTAAGGCCTTCTTGGTTATGGTCAAATATAATAGAAATTAAATTAAGATTTTTGCAAGATCTATCAAGATCCAACCCAAAAACTAGCTAGTCTAGGTAGACACTGTGGTAGAAACCTCCAAGGAAGATCTAAACTTCTATTTGCAAGCCCACCAAGAAATCTTCTTGTTTCCCAAGCCTCAGCTACTAACTCTTCAAAGTTCACTGCTCTACCACATCCTCTTCTCCAAGCTGGTTGATTATGACTAAAGACTCCACAAGACCCCCTACTTATAGCCAACTAAGCCACAAGCCAAAATAGTATGTTATAGATTAAATAAACTCTTGCATTAAATACACATTTAAAGCACAAGTTGGCTCTAAATAGAAATTAAATAAATAACCAAATTAAATGCCATGGTTGGCTCACACTAGAAAATTATCATAAAAAACTTTGTTAAAATAGGACCAAGACATGACAAAGCATCAGAAAAACCACTTTTGAGTTCCAAAAAATCAACTAAGCATAATGAAGCTCACATTAACATAGTCGAGCACTAGTATGCACCAAGTCTATCAACAACTGAGTCCCTACATTGATCAAGCTAGTTAGTCAACACAAAAATCGAGAATCACCAAGCCCTAGTGTTTGTTGAGTACCTTTACCAACCGTGTACCACCAAGAAATGATCTAGTAATGCTACTCCAATTGAGCATGTCAGTTAACACTATATCCAAAATTACCTAGTAACAACCAATCCATTCCTCTTCTTTTCCAAAGTCCCCTAACTCCAAGTTCAAAACACCCTAACATGTAGGATGGCCAACTACCCTAGGAAGCTCCTACATTAGACACCCCTAGTGCAAAAAGATGTTATCAATAGTTGTAAGAACATCTTTTTGGATTCAACACATAAATCTATAACTTGTTCTTCACATACATATCCTCCAAGTATTCAACTTACACACTCGTTCCGTTGATCCACTTTTTCTTCTTCACATCTATCCTTATTGTGCATCAAATTTTATTTTCATATTGATCTCTAACCCTCTCAAAATCCTTTAGCTCAACTTAGCCACCAATACTTGTATGATTTACATTGGGAAAGATACTAAAATTTGCATAACAGAGAGACTTTTACTTTTATCCAATCTCTAAATGGATTGAATAGATTAATTTGAGGCATTGAAGTGTTAATTCTTTTTATTTAGTTAAGTTTTGTGGAGTTTTTTTGAAGAACTTTAATTTTTCTTTGTCATTTTACAAAATCTTTAATTTCCTCTAGTTCACTATCTTGAAAAGTGCCAGTTATGTAAATATAATCGCCACTTGGAATCAAGGGACAATGTAAATAGAGTAAATATGTGTTTGGAGGCTCTTGTTTGTAGGGGAGCTATATTTCCCATCAAACCCTAGGCGAGTGCAAAAGAATACTAGCTAGGGAGGGTTGTTAAGTAGGAGGGGCTGAATTAGTCATGAAATTAAAAAAAATATTGATATCGTTATTAATTCTAGAATATATATAAATAGTATATGCAACAATGAAAGCAATATCACCAAATACAATAATACTAGATTTTTTACAAGGTAAATCTTTTATTAGAGGGATACCTACATTGGGGATGATAACAAAAAAATGATGTACTAATATATATAATTTCAATGTAAGAGGATTGACCCTATTAGGAGTCAATAAAATAAATTTAGTGCATATAAGTCTCTATTAGGAGACTTTGAATCCCTATTAGGAGATTCCAACTCTATTAGTAGTAGTGTCGAGCCTATTAGGAGTTGTCAAGGAAAGAAGGACCTATTATCCAAAGAGATTCAAGGAAATACCACTAAACTCCCTATCTAACTAGCCTTATTAAGTTATCCATCTTAGAATAATACTAGTATACAACTAACTGCAACAACATCTTTCCCAAATACAATATATTTCTTATTATTATTCCTTACTTACACCATACACTTTTCTAAT